>NW_004624765.1:12807778-12835972 GCF_000247695.1 Heterocephalus glaber | reverse complement strand
ATGTAAAGGTACAATTCCCAATGAGAAATGTAATTGTTTTGTATACCTACAATGTACCAATAAAAGAATTTAATACAAAAAAAAAAAAGAGGGAGAGAGGGAAGACTTGGGAGGGGGCAGGTTGAAGATGACTATGAGTTTGCAAGGCCAGTGAATTCAAGAAATCTAGGAGACGAAGAGATGGAGTGTAGTAGAGGAATTGGTAGAGTTGAAAGAAGGTGAGACTGTTTAAATGCTGGTGGTAAAAAGAGCCAGGAGAGACAGACCAAGAGACAATGATAACTGGAAAGAAAAATGCCTCTAAGCCTCTAAGATGGGATAGGGAGATGATGAGGGGTGGGGGAAGGTTAACCTTGGGTAGTAGGAGGGACACTTCTTGCTTCGAGACAGGAGGGAAAGGAACAGGAATAAATATAAATGTAAGATAATAGAAGCTGAGGGAGAGAGAGAGTGAGAGAGAGAGAGAGAGAGAGAGAGAAAGAGAGAGAGAGAGAGAAAGAGAGAGAGAGACTAGAGATCGAACCCAGGGGCTTTGCACTGAACTGCACTCCTCACCTCTCCTCCTTTTTTAAAATTTTGAAACAAGATCTTGCTAAATTACTAAATTGTCCAGGCTGCACTCAAACTTGCAATCCTCCTGACTCAGCCTCTCAGAGTGTGGATATTTTAGGTGTGTGCCATGACACCTGGCTGAGGGAATTTCATTCTGATGGTCACCATTGTCTTAGGAAGTAGGAGACTAAGTCTTTGGCTCAGAGAGAGAATCAGGGATGGAGGAGGAGGTTTGGGAGGAGAGGAAAATGTGAAAGAGTAGGAGGGTTCCTTGGAAGAAACTGGGGACATAGTTGATATTCCAGTAATTTTCTGGAGGTCATATGAATGTTTTTCCACGAGGTGGTTTATCACAGGTGAAAGTTTATGTTAAGACAGAAGAAATCAGATGTTATTTATCAGGTGTTATGAACATGTCCCAACTCCCCACGAATAATGTAATCATGATTGCAAACATGTAGTAATAAGACTTTTTTAAAAATTAGAGAAGAAAATTTATTTCATACTCATATAACATTTCTGAAGGGATAAACCGCACATCCAGTATACATTGCTCTGTCTCTCTCTAGCTGTCTTATAGCTTGAGTATAGAAGCAGGGACAACAGGGTTGGGATTTTGTTAGATGAGAGAAAGTGGTCTGAACAAGAGAATGGAGGGAACTGGCTGCAGTGGTAAACAATGGAAGAAAAGAGAGAAGGCAGATTGCAGGAGGGATTTACACGAGGTGGGGAGGGAATGTATGACCAAATCACAGATCTGTGTCTTACACTGGCATCCTCAAAAGGAGTGCACAGCCTTCCTGGCAGCCCTAGACAATAGCCACAGTGAAATCAACGGATCATAAGGTCTCCAAAACAAAGAGAAAGAGGCTAGAGGGAAAGAGAGACATAGTTTTTCAGGAAGAGGTTAAATATGACCTAGACTGGTTAATTGCAGAAGGGACCTGGGCAGTCAATATGGATTAGATGGTTCTCAGAACCCACACTATATTTTGGACACTACAGCAGTTCCAAGTGCCCTAGATCCTAGGAGTAGGAATGGAATTAAATCAGCAGCTATAAGTCTTGGTTCTAGCAGCAAAGTCGGCCCTTTGTTAATTGCATGACACTTATAACACAATTTATAAAAAAGAATGCAGTATTATATAGGGAAGTTTAAGTACATTATGCCTAGAGCCACCAGATCCTCCACTTGTTTCCTTTTGCCTATATTCTTGACTTGGGGCTTGAACCTCTCTGGGGTTGGACTTCTACCTCATTCTCTAGGGCACTTAGGACTGAACTTGTGGCCCTTGCCTGCAGCACCCTCGAAGATTGGTACTTGCTAAGGTCTGTGTTTCTGATGGCCATCTACCTCCATCTGTGCTTCCAGCCTACTTCCACTTTCCTTTGATGCTTGATCGCTTCTTTTCTGACACTGAATCTCCCTGACATTGACCCTTTTTTTGTGTAGGCTTCTGCCCTGTGCCTCTACCATGGACATGTCAACTGGCCTCAGTTACTGTTTTCTACTCCCATCTCTTAATTTTTTCAAACCCTGCTTCTGTGCTAAAATATTTTGTTCCTTTTTTGTTAGTCATTCTGTCATTGTTATTTTTTCAGACAGTTCTCTTTGAAATCATATTCCACAGAACACTGATGTGTGGAAGATGGTAAAAACTTCCATAAAAGGGAAAAAGGGTGGTTTCTGTGGATGAATGTTTGGGAAGTACTTGCTTAAGTGAAATTAAACAAGATTCTCTACCATACGACTTCTTAGACTCTCTAGTAAGCTAAATTATCTGGAGAATCTTTAATAAATGACATTTCCCAAACTCACTACTGTATTTCCCTGAAATAAGATGGATCTTACATAAATTTTTGCTCCAAAAGATGTGATAGGGCTTATTTTTGGTGGATGTCTTATTTTTCATGTACAACAATATACATTTATCCATGTATAACAATCTACATTTATCTATTTACTTCTGTACAAAAATCTACATTTATTTATGTACAAAAATCTACACTTATTCAAACACAGTCATGTCATCTCCTGGAACATCACCATAACTCTCCTAACCCCTAATTCCAGCCTGAATTTCTTGTGATTCCATTTCCTGTAGAACCATTGGACCAAGGCTCTCATGTCCAAAATTAGCACTTTCCTTAAATGAGCACTTCTTGTCCATGTAGCCTGCTCATAGTGGATTGTTACAACACACAACATATTGAATTATAAAGATTCATATTAGACACAACCATGTTCTTTCATTATCAAGTGTGCACATTATTCGTGCATTGTGTCTGTACTCCTATTGTTCATTCAGCAATAAGTCTTGAGTTCATCTATTGACATAGGTATTTACTTCCTGTCCAAAGGTTCCCATTTGGGTATTTATAAATAATTAATTATAATTTGTTATCATTTATTTTAAATATTAATGTCAATATTATTTATTTATATTTAATCATATTAATATTATTGTTTTATAATTCAATATGTCCATTCTGTGTTACATTTAGTCCATTGTACTAAATGTTTCCATCTGGCTGACGATCTTAACTGGGGTTTATTTTTGGGTTAGGGCTTATTTTCAGGGAAAAATGGTAGTGGAATTTATTCTTAAGTATACCCTGTTAACATCTCTTGAGATTTTCTGAGTTGCACAGCTTGGAAAACTATTTTAGAGGAACGAGAAAAGGGCACTATTTAATTATAAATCACATATTCATTCAATTTCATTCATCCAGTCAAGACTTACAGAAAGCCTGCAATTGCAGCCACAGTGTGATATATTCTGCTATATGGAGGCAGTGTGATGATTAGCCTTTGGGGAACTCACAAATGGAAGTGTGATCATGTCTAGTGAACTCGGACTCACTGATTTCCCTTTGTAATTGCTTGTCTTAAAAAGGGTGTTTTACCACTTACTGATCCTATGCAAAATTTGATATTTCTAAACTAGTGTGGTGGCACACACTTCTAATTCAAGTGTTCAGAAGGCTGAGGCCGGAAGATTATTGTGAGTTCATGGCCAGCCTGATCTGCACAGTGAGACCCTGTCTCAACACCCCCCCCCCAATTAATATTTCTAACAATTGGAAGCAATTGGCACAGTGGAAAGACAATGGTTTAGAATCAGAAGGGCTTTGGGTAGCATTGGGCTTAGTTTTCTTACCTGTAAAATGGAAATGATAATTAATTGGTGGGGTTGTGGTTAGGATTAAATGAGGTAATGAAAGTAATCTGGAGCTGGGCATGGTGGCACATTCCTGTAATCCCAGAACTTGGGAGGCTGAGGCAGGAGGATTGTTGTGAGTTCAAAGCCAGCCTGGGCTATAGAGTGAGTTCAAGGCCAGCCTGAACTGCATATCAAGACCCTGTCTCAAAAAGGTTAACTGCAAAGGGTTAAAAAAAGTAACTTATTTTTTTGGATTGATAATTACTGAGTGGGAGGAAAACCATGATGGGACCCTTAACTAATGTTATGAGGAGAGATTCCAGGCTATTTTTCATTTTTTAGTCAATACGGCTTTTTAGACAGGAAACAACAATGTGGATCCAGTGAATAACAAAACAATCTCATATTTTTTCAAATTTAACTTTTTAAGAAGCTGTAAGTCACTACAGAGTTTCTGTTCTCCTCCAAAATTAGCATTGTAATTATTCTTGCAATCCAAAATTTGGGGTGGTGGAGATAAATTTCCCTCTGACGAGAATATTCATTTGAATTGTATAGGAGGTATATTAAACTAAAAATTTTCAATGTTTATTTTGAGAAAAGCCTATTTGTAAAAATTGGATTGTTTTTATATGTATCAGGCTCTAAACTGTTTACTGGAACCAATTTAATTGCTCTATGCAAATCCTAATTTGAAAGTCAAGCATGATGGGAAGATAAAAAGGAACAATGGTGAGAAGAATATAACCCTATAAATTAACGATTCAGTTTTTCCTTGGGAAAGGAATTTACATATTGCTCTGGGAAGGCAGAATTCTACTCAAAACAAATTCTGTGTTTCTTAAATACTATGGAATCTACTAGCAGATTGAGCCTGCCTCCGTGCTGTATTTGAATCTTTACCAATAAATTTCAACACACTGTATGCTGTAAAAACAATATGAAGAGATCTTTAAAAAGAAAAAACACCATGAAATGATCTGGAAAGGTTTTCAGCTATCCTGTCTTCTGAGATAAATGGCTTCTTTGCAAGGAAAAATATCTTGTTCAGATTTTTTAAGTTGCCAATTAAACCATCTGGGTTTCCATTTAAGTCTGGGGACTTTATTAACATGGCAAGACATTTAAAATTGCCCAAGGTAAAAGTCATATTGCCACTAATTCATTGCAATTAGCTAATCTGGTTAACTCCCTTCATCTCAGCCCCCTGTCCCCTGAAGGAAGGATGAGAAATCTGGAAGCTAGAGAGGACCTTAGGGATCATGTTTTCACAGAGAAAGGATCTTGGGTAATTTTGTCAGTTCAGAATGATGGGGATTGCATATTTATAATATCTAACTATAAGGCATCATTCTTTATTGTACAAATAGAAAGAGAAATGCTATATGATAGGATTGCTTTTGTCTGATTTATCTAGAGTCAACCACATCTTGCATCTATAATTCTAATTATAGTAAAGAATACTGTCAATATTTAGTCATTTTCTCCACAAGTAAATAAAATAACTCCATTTTTCCCAGGTCCTCTTTTGTTGCCAGTTCAGAGAGTCCAGGTGGTTGAGTATCAGATTGTTCCATCTTGTTTCCCTTTGGGGCTGCTGTAGGTGATCCAGAAGTCTGTTTTTGAGGCTTGTTTACATGTCTTCTCATTTCCACAGGGGTGGGAGGGTGCTTCTGGCACCCACGCGGCTCACCTTCTCTGCCCTAGGAGCTTGGGATGGCAGTGGGGGAGCTTCCCTCCTGGTTAATAAAATAACTCCAAATCTTTTATTTGAAAAATAAAGCTTCTCTGTTCTGCTTGAAAATGCTAATATCCAAAGCCTGTTTCTTTTCTGCTGCTATTTTTAAAAAACATTTTTCTAAGCATTTACATTTAAAATGATATTTTAGGGAATAAAAAATACTTCTTTTATTTTCTTTCCAAATAATGGAACTGACTCAGAAAAAGAGTGTTGGCACTAGTTGGAAACCCCACTAGTTACAAAATCATACATAATTTGCACAACCTTGCAGTTTGGAGCTGTTTATGGAAACCTATGCCATCAACTCTCTAACTCAATTAAATTCAAGTTTATTAACATCACTGCTGGCTGTGTAAGTTCAGTATATGCAGGCAAAGAAATAAAAGGAAGTCCTTGTAACAAATAGCTATGCTACCCTACAACTCCCATCATTTGAGTTTGGCTTCATTAAAGTAAAATATATTATTCTAGGAGTGGCACATTAAAATGTAGGAGTTTGTAGTTGAAATGTAACATTGGACCACTGTCTGCTATTAGCACTTAGGGAATAGACAATTCATTCATTTTTTGAAACATTAGGAGACTTAGAACAGGAGGCCACTGATAACTGGCTGTGTGACTGAGCAGACCACTCCCCTTTCTCATTGGGAGGATGAGGGAGTTAGTTGTTCCATTCCAAGTTTCTCTGACTCTGGTAAGGATGAACAGGCAGAGTGTAGTTCCCTGGGCAAGGGTAATAATAATCCTTCTTGCTCCTGATCTCTCTCTCTCTCTCTCTCTCCCCTCTCCCTCCCTCCCTCTCTTACATTTTTAAAATTATGAGATAGAGTCTTGCTAAGTCACCAAGTTGTCCATGCTGGGCTCAAACTTGTGATCCTCCTGCCTCAGCCTCCCAGAGTGCTGGGATTACAGGCATATGCCACCACGCTTGGTTTGTCCCTGACATTTCTGTCTTTACAAAAGGACAGAGCTTGAAGGCCAAGTCCCAAGGCAGCTTTCTAATTCTTGTTCAGTCCTGTGCCTGTGTCTTGAGTTGTCTCCGGTGAATGGTAGTTTCTGATTAGAAAATGACATCTCAGTGGTTATATTTGTTCCAAATTAAGCCCCACCCACCCTGGCTTGTGCTCAGCTTTTTAATTTTCTAAAACATGGCTGTGAACTCACTCCTTCATGATACTACTCTGTTCTTTGCTTTGAGCAAATGTCTTAATTTCTTCTGCTCTATTCAACTCTAAACCCCTGATTTCCGCCATTGTTTCTTTTCAGATTGGGTCAAAATTGCCCTTTAAAAGTGGTGTCAAGTTTACCAGGAACTAATTCAGACTCACTTAAGGCCCTTTTCAATAATAGAGCCAGTTCATCTTCTTATCCACCTCTCCACCATTTAAAAAAAATTCACCAAATGTCTTACAGAAATCCAAATGCTGTTTTCTTTCTAATTTTGGGAAATCACCTGCAAAATGTGAGCTACAAACCTTCATGTCATGATCAGGCCTCTTGCCAGTTTCCCTTCACCAATGTGCTGCTCCTTGAGAGAAAACAAACACATCTAGAACCTGTACTGGAATAGAGTTGTTGCTCCTGAACAAAGCAACAATAAAGTAAAACCAATTTGAAGTTTGAGGAACTGTAGACCCAAACTGCCTCTGTTATTTTCAGGTTAAGAAAGTAATAAGTGAAAAAGGTAAATAATATAGATGAAGAAGATCTACAAAGATCCATCTCTGTACACTTCTAGAAGCTTTCAATGCATGTGGACACACACAATTCTCATTGTTTCTCTCATTTTTTTCTCCATAAATGGGCTCATACTATTCATTTACTTTTGCTTTCTGTTCTATGGTTGAATAATAGTTTGTTGCTTGAGTATGTTGTAATTTATTGAACCAGTCCCCAAATAATGAATATTTTAATTCTACTTTTTGATTTTGAAGATAGATAAGTCAGATAATATGGACAACTCCTGCTTTTTAGGAAGTCTAAGATTTGGGTAGAATGTGTATCTTCTTTAGAGTAAAGACTTTTTTTGTGTGTTTCTTGATAAGTATTAGACACAGATTCAGCAGGCAAAGCTTTCCTATGCTATAAAATGTGCAGGGTAGTAGGTACAGTTGCATGTTTTACCTGTGCTTATCATGTGACTGGTGATAATTACTGTGTTTCATTTTAGAGGATAGAAATGAATTTCTGAGCAATCAAGCTACAGGATGATGGCAGTGAGCCGAGGGCCAGCACTTGCTTTTTACTTGTTAATGATTTCTCATTATTTCAAGGACAGTTATTGCCATTTACCAGGAAAACTGCTTGTTTCAACCTGGCAAGTAAAAATACAGGCTGGATGACTGATAAATCTCAAGACACAAAGATAAGCTAAAAATCAAGAGGTCCATGCCAGAAAGTAAAATATGAACTATTATTATTATTGATATGGTGACGCTCTAGACTGAAATGAAATGATAACAATTACATTGTCATTAATTTATGTGCTGAAAATAATTGAGAACAGGGCCTCGTAGGATTTTCCTCAGGATGAGCAGAACTCCATTTATATATGAGATAACTCTCTATTCTTAAGTGCCTCTTCTGTAATTCCCGGAAGATGGGATTTGTAGTGTAGTGAGCAACAGCAATTACCACATTTCTCCCGTGGGCTGAAGCTAATGCTCATTCTCACCTTGCTCCTCCTAGGAAGTGCAGCAGGCATCAATCATCGTTACCACATAGCCCGTCTGCATCCCTAATTAGGAAATAATACGCAGTAGAGCATAATGCCAGAATATGCAATAGTATGCATTTTTTGATTGTGGTATGAAGCAATTGCAAAACAATTTATCTGGTAAAATTGTAAAAATCTGCTTGAACATACTTTGCTTGCCTTAAATAATTTGCAATTGTGCTTTTGAGTGCACATAAGGATATTTCCAGGGTTCTCCCTTATATTTTTATGGTAGATTTCCAGGTTGATTTACCTTGCCATGGTAGCTTCATGCTGTTTCCTTGGCACTTGAGGCAATTTGCTGATAATGGTTCCAGTACAATGAGAGATTATAACTGGATAGGAAAAGTCCATGATTTACATCTCATAATTCACTTGCTGCTTTGTTGTTTCATTAATAGTCATGATTCACCTTGACTATAATTGGTCAACAGCTAATGGTGGAGGTTATTCTGATACAAGGAAAATAAAGGTATTTAAGACTGCAGGAGGGAAAGACAAGAGAGCTAACATTTACTGAGCATGATATTGTGTTCCAGGCAAAAGTCCTGGAACATTTTCTTTCTTTCTCAAGACATACCTCTGAGATATTATGTCTACTTTAAAATGATGAAAGTGAAATTCAGGTTTCATAATTGCTTAATGTTACACAGCTCAAAAGTGATAGAGCTAGGATTGGAACCCCAAGTTTGTCTAACTCCTGTAATTCCATTTCTTCAGAAAACAATAAGACCTTATATTTGTAGAGAGCTTTATGGTTTACAAAGCACTTTCCCATATGTTATTGCTTCTTATTTTTTCAACAACTCTGTGAGGTATGCATTATTAAGGAGGCTGACATAGCCAAAGTCAAGGACATAAAATAGCATTTGAAGACTTGTGAATCTAAGATCACTTCTCCTGGGACACCACCGGATCCTTGAAACAAACCAATTCCTATTTGTTGATTTATTGTTTTTTCGAGACAGTGTCTTACTATGTAGTGTAGGCTGGCCTTGAAATTTCTATTTAGCCCACACTGGCCTTGAACACATGATCCTTCTGCCTTTGTCTCTCCAAGTGTGTGTGGGGGGGGATTGCAGGTTTGTGACACCACACCCAGCCCCAATTCCTGCTTAAAAGAATGCAGATTATTTTGCAGTGTGCTTTCCACTTATCTATAATTCTAAACGTGCACTTGGAAAAACAATTTTTGAGAATCACAGCTTTAGACACAGGTGCTGTACACAAATAGAGCAAAGTTTGCGGATAGTGAATGGTGATATCTTAGAAAACCTAGGCTAAGAATTACATTTGTAGTTTTACATAGAAGTACCAGAAGTTAGATTTTAGGTCATGTACAAACCGAGGCATTGTCTTACTGTGGCATTGATGATTTTATTAGAGCCCTTTCAATTTTATTTAAAAACTGTCTTGCCCAAGAAGAGACTCATTAAAAAGCTGAGCATGGAGTGAGGAAGAAGTTTAGAAAATAAGAGAAAATAGGTTATTATAATGAATGAAATCTTTCTTAGTCTTTTCTTAGTTATACATTCTAACCTCTTCCTCTCCCTTTTACTACCCTTCTGCCCTTCAGAAAGATGTTAACCTGACAAAAGCATTGACACTGAAGTGTGACAACTACTATGCTTACTTCTTTAAAGAGAACCATATTTATATGAGTTAATAATTACAATTTTTAAAAAAATTTCTGAAATAATCAAAATTTTATTTTAAAAAATATACATGATACGTTATAGTTTCTCCTTATAAATCCACTTCAGTTTTTAAACCTGGAAAGATACTGAAGGGATGAACATCAAAATATTGGTAGGGGATCCATTCTGAATAGGATTTGGGGAATTTTGTTGCCCAATCACCACGTATAAAATGAAGTCCTTTTATAACAAAAATTTACACACACATGCATACACACACACTCACTTGGATATTTAGAGATATTTCTTGTTTTTAATAATTCTTAGAGTTGTCCTAATATTACTCCATTATTTCCTCCCAGAAATTCTCTTATAAATCAATTATCGCCTACAAATTCCCAGGAATGCAAAGTTGAAAAAAATCAAAGGAATATGTGTTTTGGCCAAGAAGACTATATTTGTTACCATGGGACTTTAAAAGCCTTGGGTTATTGGGTGTCAGTTACTTATCACCAACTAGTCTAATGGCTAATTTCAGTTTTAAAGCTCATACCTTTACCCATTTGAATTAAAATACACCATGGAAGTGACACTGTGGTAGACAGGATGTTAAAGATGATCTCAAGATTCCTATCCCCTAGTCATTGGATCAAATACTAATCTAGGTACTACTATGAAGAGATTTTGCAGGTATACTGGAAGTCCTAAGTCAGTGGACTTTAAAATATAGACATTGTTTGAGTGGGCCCTTGAAATAGTAAGCTCTTTCTCTGGCTGCTGGAAGGAGAAGTCTGACTGAGTCATGAGAAGGAAGGGCTCACCACTGCTGGAGGAGGATGGCCTCCGGGAGCAAAAGCAGCTCTGGACAACAGCCAGGATGGAATCAGGACCTCAGTCCTACAAGGCAATGACCTCAATCTACCAACAATCCACATGATCTAGCAAGCAGATTCTTCCCCAGCCTCTAGATAAGAGTCCTGCTGAACACTACCTTGATTTGACCTTAAGGATACCCTGAATAAACAACTCAAATGGGCCTGTCCAGACTTCTACCACACAAGACTATGAAATTAATAAATGTATTCTATGTTAAGCCACATTTTTAGTAATCTGTTACACAGCAACAGATAACTACTTCAGACATTTTGTATTTTAGTGCTTTTACCAAGGCGGGGGTTTCTAAAAAATAATTATAATTTCAAAAAAAGAGAAACACATTAACACAATTGGACCTCTGATTGGTAGAATGTTGCCCAGAGGTTCATTTGAATAGTGGGAGTTTCTGTTGCTCTTTGATTATTTCAGGCAACCACTTCTCTAAAAATGTCCATACCCCTTTAAAACATTCTCTCCAATATGCTTTCAGCAATGTATATTTATTGGGCACAATTCGTGTTGAGCACTGTGCCAAGTACTGGAGATAAGACAGTGCGAAGGAAGATGTACTCTCTTGCCAGGCATAAATTCCAGGAGGGCAGAAACTATAATATATGGAGTTTGCATTATTTTATACCAACCACTATCACTTTGTCATTTGGACTAATTGTTCCGTATGCCCACGGGCTCAGCAAAAACTAAGAACTAATAGCATGTAGATGTGTTGTGGGTTTGCAGGTGGAATAACTGAAACTGTGAATAGAGTATCTGCCATGGATATAATCTACCTTCCTCCCTCCCTCCCTCTCCTTTCTCTTTTCTTCTCTTCCTCCCTCTGTCCCTTCTTTCCTTCCTTCCTTCCTTTCCTTCTTTTCCCTATTATCTCTCAAATTCTTCCCTATTACCACCCAAATTATTCTTGAGAATTGAGATGGATTTACAGAAATCTGGCTCCAGGGAAGATCTTCATTTTAGGTCTAGCCACATAAACCTCGCTCTTTTGCTAGCTCTGTGGCCCTGAGGTTCCTTCACCCCACCTGTCAAAGGGAGACAGGTAATAGTCACCTTTCAGTATGTATAAAATAGGTGTTGAGTACATGGTGATATTGTAATTACAACTATTTAGATTTAAAACTCTTTATCAAACAATTCATTACTTTTATAGTATTGGAGATGTTTTCTTAAAGCATTATTTGGGTGGAAAGATGATATTTATAATTCTGCAATTTCCAATTGCAATCTTATTTGTAGGACTTTTCTTTCACATACAGTATTTATAGTGTATGTAGATTATTTTGATCATCCTAGGTAGGTTCCTTACATACCATTAGATAAGCATAGAGTGCCTGGAATATATACATTCACGTGACACAGGAAACTGAATCTGCTTCTCTACCTTTGGCCTTGATCACTTTTTCCGGTGTCATATAACATAATGTGACTACACAGTGAGACTCAGCTGTACTATCTCTAGATCCTTGTGGTGTCTATAGACTGTGTTGTTTTACTGTCCCCAAAGCCAAATGGACCTAACGTTCCAGTGCTTATGTACCAGGTTTGGAGAGTATCTGGAGAGGCACAGAACACCTATTTTGGAGCCACTAATTCATGAATTTTTTTTTTTTTTTTGCACTGGGGATTGAACTGGGGACCTTGCACTTGCAAGGCAGGCAGTGGCACCACTGAGCTAAATCCCTGACCCATGAAATTTTTGACATGGTTTAGAAAAACAGAGCAATTCTATGGTACTGAAATCAAATTAAAGTTATCACAAGAAACAAGTAAAATTTGTGGACCATTCCCTAACCACTACACAGCTGTGAGGTTTGGTTAAAGATTTTGCTGTGTTCAATTTAGCTCTCAGATCTAATGTTTTGACTCCCACATAAGTTAATATTCATAAGAAGGATTTTTTTTTTTGTACCAGGGATCGAGCTCGGGACCCTGTGCTTGTGAGACAGGTGGTGGCACCACTGAGCTAAATCCTGGCCCAGAAGGATGTGTTCTTACTATTTGAATATTTTTGTTAAAACTGTATGTACCCTCTTACCAAACTTTCAATTATAAGATTAATAAATTCTGGAGACCTAATGGTGACTACAGTTAATAATAATGTATTGTATACTTAAAATTTGCTAAGAGAGTTGATCTTAAATATTCTTACTACACATATTTTAAAAAAGGTAAGGGCCAGGGATTTAGCTCAGTGGTTCTGCCACTTGCCTTGCAAGTGCAAGGACCTGAGTTCCATCCCTGGTACCAAAAAAACCCCAAACAGGGCCAGGGATTTAGCTCTGTGGTTCCACCGCCTGCCTTGAAAGTGCAAGGTCCTGAGTTCAATCCCCAGTACCAAAAAAAAAAAATAAAATAAAAAAGGTAACTGTACGGTGGTGGATATGTTAATTAGATTGATTATGGTAATCAGTTCACAATGTATATCTATATCAAAACATAATTATACGTATTAAATACAATATTTACAATTTTGTCTTGTACACTGAAAAAGGGCAATATTACATATATTCAAAAATCTTTAAATTATTTTTCTTCTTTTGTAGTTTTCTTGGAAACATACTATGACTTAAATATGTCTAAACATACTCTTTTTTCCCTCCTTCCTAATAAGATTATACATTTACTCTAATAATTCTGTTATTGTTCAAAGTATTTTTAGAGTAGCTTTCAGGGCCTCTGGCAAGTTCTTCAAAATATCTTCAGTTGTGGAAAATGTTTATCTTTTGAAGATGGACATGATTTAAAAAAATTACCAAGAGACATATAGCAACAGGCCTGGGTAATTAAGTAGGATAATTTCACCTGAGGTTAAAACAAAACAAAATCTGATAAATATAGAACTCCATAAAAAATTATTATAAATATGGCTTATAAGTTGACTTTAAAAAATAAATCAAAAGAGGAATTCTAAAATAATGTTAGGCAATACCAACACCATTAGAATTATATTGCCTTCCAAGGTGACCGCTTTAAAAATTTAACTTATAATTCATTTGTGAAAATTCAGCCTTGTAGCTTATGATAGTTCATGCTAATGTGGTCTGACTCAAAAGAAAATTCAAGTACTTAAGGACTGTACACTCAAAAATAAAGGTATGTTTTTACTCAAGGACTTAGTATGATGCCAAGCATTCTGTGGCAACTGAAAGTTGTAGACTATGATGATGCTTGGCTTTGGTATCCATGGAGTTGAGGATGTAAGGAGGCTTGGAAAGGCACAGTGACTGTTCTGGCTGCTTCAGCATTACTGGCATTGCCTTAGAAAGAATGCAATTGCTACCTACTGGTTGTTTTTGCTCTTTTTTCAGGGAAACTGAAAGCATATGCCTCATGCTTGCTTCTGATCCAGATTATGGAAACTGTTGTGAAGAAGCCACTGTACACTGAAGGACAAGCACTGATGATAGAGAATTCTAGCACAGAACAAACCTGGAGTGCATAGTCCTGAGAGGCCATGCTAATCCTATCCATGACTGATAACCCTATGGGAAGGCTCATAGAGTTGACTTACAAGAAATAGCTAAGCCACCATTGATGCTCTCTCTCCACTTTTAACTTGGAAAACATGTATACTTTTATTGAGATATATTAGTAGACTTCTACGTGCAAAATTTTGACATATGCTCTAGGCACACAAACAGGAGTTCTCTTTGGCCCTAAAGAAATTTACTTACTAGCAGGGAAATGGAGATAGAAATAATGACAACAAATGCCAAGTAGAAAGCAAGGAAAATTGTTTGAGAGATGTAGATAAAGTGAATAATCAGAACAAAGAAAGTCAAGGAATTTGACATTTGAACTGAGATTTGAAAGTGAGACTAGTTATAGGCAATTAAATGTTATAAATGTGTAGAAGAGGATCTCTGAGGAGGAAGAGTGAGTTGTTCAGTTGTCTGGAATGTAGGAGTGTAAAGAGGGAAGAGTTGGAAATAAGGTAGGGGCAGTAGATGAGATTCATGATTGTAGGAAGTGAGGAGGAGTAAACAGATGAGTGATACCATCTGAACAATCTGGCAGCACTGTTTCAGGGAGAGATCTGTTTGAGCTAATGTTGAACAGTCAGCTAACATCCAAACATTAGCTTGAGATGTTGTCAGCCATTAAATGTAAATTGAATTTGATTTGTAAATGCATCTTTAATTCTGTTCTTGTATTATTCCTGATTGACTTAGTAAATTAAGCTCTTCACAAATGAATGGTATTAGTGCATGTGTTAACTTTATACTGTCCACTAGCCAGCCATTAAAAAAAGAAAGTAATGATTTGGATGAAATGCTCTTGAAAATGCTTTGTTTACCTGTTTGTTTCAGTAAGAACATACTAATGGAATGGTTTCTTCAAAATTTCTTAAACCTCTGTATGTGGCAGAGTACAGGATGAGTCAGGTTTCTTTTCAGTGCTCCAGGCTGCAATAAACCCAACATCTGCTCTCTTCCTTATTGGGGAATTTAAAGCCATGCAACTGGCATTGGAGTGTAGGCCAGAAGATCCGAAAGTCTGACCATGTTACCTTCCAGTAAGGTTTTGATTCTCTTATCAAACCAAATTAAACAAACTGTCCCACTCTAATCCTAAGACTTGTCATCTGTGCTTAGTGAACTCCAATCCCAGAGTCAGCAAAGCAATCAGCAAAAGCAGGAGCATGGGCAGAATTACAATGCTGAGTCATCCTCAGAGATGTGTGCCTTCACTGAATTAAAGTTGCAATGTTTTGAATGTAGCTTTTAACAATACACAGGTTTCATAACCAAGCGTGGGAGTAATAACAGGATGCAGAAATTGTAGGGAACTGGAAAAGGGATTCCACTATTGGGGAAGCAAAGGAATAGTTTTAGTAAGAGACATATTTGGTTCCCCACATATTTCAGTGACCCTTCTAAATATAGATTTTAAAAATGTGGTATTGATGACTGAAACTGTAGGCCACACACATAATAAATTCCATACAGCAAGAACTCTGCATGTTATGGTTTTACTGAGAATGTTTCTTTGGTAGTTTTCCACAGATTACTGAGACTAAGTGTAATTATAACTCAGTCTTGTTAACTGTAATGACAAAGGATAGTCATCTACAGAAGATATGAATAAAATACACTCAGGAATGCTCACTTTTTACTTTTTCAACTAAATATTCTTAGTGTGTGCCAGATTCTGTGCTATATCTGCAGGGTGAATTCAGCTGAGTAAAGCAGTCTTTTTCTCCAGGGCTTAGCTCTAGAAAGGAACATACGATTAGTGCACAATTGATCAAATAGCAGGAGAGGATGTGCTCCATGCCGTGTATGAACTTATCAGGAATGTACCATGGTGGCCTGAAGCAGAAAAATGTCCAGGAAAAAGTCAAATAGAAGAATTAGGTGTGGGTCCTAAAGAATCAAGGATAGTTCTGGGAAGACAAAGGACCCATTCAAGGGAATATGAAAGTTCAAAGGAAGAATAGGTTTACCTGTGAATGTGCTGCACTTGAAAAATGAATAAAACATAGTGAGTGTAATGTCCTAGAAGTAGGTGAAAGCCTCTGTAGAGAGAATTTGAGACTGGGACGTGGGTGGACATGCAAGTATAATAGCAAAAGTTGGTTAGAGAGTAAGATTGCCAAGAAAAATAAGAGCCCTGGGAACTTTCAGGAACAATGAAATTTTAGAGGACAAGAGAAAGTAGAGGAAGTGATGTTAAGATCCTGAAGGAATGACTGAGGGGCAGGAGAAACAGGAGAATGCAGTGTGATGGGATTTAAGAGAGGGTTTCAGGAAGAGCTTGCTTCATACTGAGGATTGCAACTGAGTGCTCAGATTGTACAAAGACAAAAGAAAATGTGATTTAGTGGGTAGAAGGTGATAAGAGAGTGGCTTCAGTAGCATGTAAAATCCAGATTATTTAAAATGTGCTGATGTATGCCAAAGAAATGATATAAAGATCATAATTTTTCCATTAGGTCAATTACTCTGCCCTTTACTGTCAGGGAAATGCAGTAGTTTGAGGAATGACATTTGATGAGGCTCTCAGGATCTTTCTCACACATACTAATGTAAACCCTTCTTTGAGACAGCAGAGTGGCTGGTCTTCACACTTGATGTTCACTTGTGGCAATACCACAAATAGAAATGACATATCACTGGGCCCTGAAGTGGGTGATGTCTGGATTAGGTCATGGATGACAGTAGGAGAAGTTTCCACTTCAAAGGGCTTAGCATGTGAAGCCACTTTAGTCCCTGATTCTTCTGTCTTGGTGTGCTGATTCGCCACTCCGAACTTCAGTGCTTCTCTTTAAACTCAAGCTTTTTTCTTTAATGAGTCTTTGAAGATGAAACAATGTAAGACTACATGGCAAACCTTCCTTTTGCCCTCTTTAGTAGGATTGACAGATGATGATTATGACCACAAGAAAATTGTAATGACATTTATCATTTCTATATTTCTTTCTCCCTCTCAAAACCTGTCCTATTTGCATTCTTGCTCCCACTTTGTCTCAAATGGTATGGACAAGTGGAAGTCTTCTGTGTGGAAATATGTGATTTATTTATTCACTCTTTCCAGCACCATTGTAAATGTTATTTTTAGGCTATTTTTTTCCTTCTGGTTAAATTAAAGATATGTAGATAGAGAGTATTTCTATTTCTTGTGTGTGTGTGTTTTCTAAATCCTTTTGTTTTCTTTGTTTCCTTTTCTTCTTTTTTATGCCATCCTTTAAAAAAAAGTTTGCATGCTCATGAAGATTATTTAGAAACCCTTGACATCTGAGAGTCTTGATACTTTATATATATAAAAGAATAAATAGCGGAAATATCATTGAGATAATTCTATAATTACTTTTATTTGTTAAACTTAGTAGTGAATGTGGAATTAGCACTTTAAAGGCTTAGAGTAAGGCAGTTGCACTTTATCTGAAACCCTTATAGAAAAGCCCTTACTTGGTGGGCTTTAGAGTTAAAGAAGGGATCCTCAGGAGACTGGAGTTAAAATAGGAGAATTAAAGAGAAGGGGAATCATTTCTTCATAAATTATTTTATTCATTAATTTATTTAACATTTACTAATGCTATAATGTGTCAGATAGTGTGCTAGGGCTGGGATATGGAAGGACTTTCTCACAAGGGAAGAGCACAAATATTCCTTTGAGAGAAAGATTTTTCCCTAAAAGCTGGGAAGCCACACTGCAGTTGAAGCAGAGTGTGCTGGTAGTCAGAGCTGTAAAGTGCAGAAGAACAGGGAAATTCCTGAGCAATACGCATGATGGACTGCCACTGCCTGCTTCTCTCTTCACCGAGATTCTATGACTCATAGAAGGAAAGTTGGCTGCAGAGGGGGACAGGAGTGCTCTCAGGTAGAGCTTACACTGAGTCACTGCAGGGCTGCAGTCAATGGCTGGCAAACTGTGCTCCAGTTATACTGTACCAGGTAGACTTTGCAGAAGGTTGCAAGTCCAGGACAGCTTCTAATTTGAAACCACAAGAACATTTAGGAGCAACTCAAGATGTCTTTCCTAACATATTATTTTAGTGAACAATGGTACATTTCCAAAAAATCAAAATATGCCATGACTGCAGGATCATGTTTCAAGTAGAGTGTTGATTTAATTCTTGAACTTGATCAAGGAAGAAAATTGTCACTTGGATCATCAAGTCCAGTTTATAGAGAATCAGACTTTTTCCTCTCTGAAAGTTCCTATGTGAGAACTGTCTAGAGTTAGGTGAGGGGTGACAAGTTCACAGCCCAGAAAGAACATCAAGTCTCTGTGCTATCAAAGTACTGAATACTTAGCCAGTCATTTAGCAGAGATTTCCTAGAAAACTTTTGGCTTCTATGAGCAGTAGACATGTAAGATATATAAGAAATATAAGAATGGGAAGACTAGATATGGAAAGCCACCTGGATGAGAAAAAATACAATGTCTACAGAACACAGATGTGTATCCTGTGAGTTGGCAGAAGTGTGATTATGTTGACTGTGTGGACAGTTGAAGCCAGAGTGTAGGACATGATGTCTTTGGGAAAGTGTGTTGAAGTTGAGTACATTCCTTATCTGGTAGATCTGGGGTAGTGGTGGAAGTGATTGCATATTCTATACTGATAACAAAGGCATTGCCTTTACAGAGTTCAAGACTTTGGCTGGCTCCACTCTTGGCTGATGAAGCAAGCTTGAGTGATTAGTTCTGCTGGGGGTTATTGCAGCCAGTCTGCACAAGTCTCTGATAGCTATGAATCAGCACCTGGAAGGTTCCACAGGCTACGAAGAACCAGAAATACTGGTTTCTACTAACCGTTGGACTCTGAAGAATTGCTGTGACTAACTGACTGTAAGAGCAACCTCAAATCCTTTCTGGGAGGAGGCAGGGTATATAAATAAACACAAAACAAACACAACTGACTCAAGCTGAAACTTGTGGCTCTGGTTTGGTATGGTCATATATTCAGCATAGTCTAAGAGAGAAAGCTGGGGTTTATACCTCAGAAATTGACATATTGCGATCACTGTTCAACATCTAAAAGAAACACATAGTTGTAATAATCATGTGAATGATAGAAAGATCATCACAGTGCTCTACAAATGAGTATAGAATGATAGTGAATTAAGATGAGTATTGGTTAGTTTAATAAAACAAAATAAAAACATGCCAGTGATAGTCATTAGAGTATTAAATACTTGTGGTATATGCTTCCAAATTTTGTTTATAATTATAAATAATCTAGTGTTAATTATAAATTAATTGCATAATTATTTCATCCCCCTTTTGTTCAAAACTAAAATTCCCTTTTTAAAAAATGATCAAGGCTCTTTACAATTTATCTCCTTTACTTTATTTATTTTAAAAATTCTTTTATTGGTACATTTTAGTATACAATACACTTACATTTATCATTGGGTGCTTGTACCTGTACATGATGTATCTTAGTTCTTATTTTTTCCCCCATTACCTGTGTGCCCTTCACCTCCTCCACCCTTCCCTATTTACATAGATTTTGTTTCCATTTTTTTCTTTCTCATAATTTTTCCTTTCCCTTCTTCCCTTTCCCCTTCCCCTCCCACCACCCCTACACCTTTGCATTCATTTATTTTTTAATCTCCTTTACTTTAAAACACAATTTAAGTAGCAACATCTTTGCCAAATATATTTTTCATATTTCAAGTAAATCTCCATTTCAAATATATATACAAAATTGCACATATTTGTATTTTTAGGGATTTTGTAATGATAAGCCAATTGACAACTCTAGGGCCTGGAATTGGTAGACTGTAGTTTCATGCACAGCACCCTGATTTTTGGGGTGAAGAATAAAGAAGAGTTTTCTGGAGGTGCATGTAGCTGCCCCTTGTGCACTCCAGCACATCAGCCAGTCTAAAAAGGCTCTGCCTTTCACTTTTGGGCAGGACAAGCAGATGCCACCCCAGGGCCCCCTCATTCTGCAGTGCACACACAGAAGGGTGAAGCCAGGAGTCCCCGTGACCATTCCTTTCCCTGGATCTTTAGTTCTCAGGATCTGTGTAAGCACAAATGAATCCCTTCGAGGGATCTGAATACCTAACTTTATTTTAAACATAAGTAAGCTCTGCTTAAAGACTGCTGCTCCATTCTGCCCCACCCCTTTTAACAGCATAGGAGCATGGATAATTTAAGCAAGTAATTTTTTTCTTGTGTACTGTACAGACTTTCCATTTCTAGAACAAGTTCCACATAGACAAGATTTGAACATTGTTTTGCTGTACTCAATACACTTAATGCTATTATTTTAATTGGCCTTGTCATTTCAGAATGTAAAGAGGTAAAGGCTCAATTAAGCTCGCACCAGAATGCCTGATGCTTTGCATGCTGGAAAGAAGAGAACAGTTCAGGTCCATTCGGCTTCTTTCAAATTACTTGTGTCTATGCCTATGCTATATCTCTTGTACATGTAAAAAGCAACTGAGCACACATTATTGGTTGTTGTGAAGCATTTTAGTAATAATGCAGCACTCTTTATTTCTGATCAGAAAGCTAGAATGTTTCAGAAGCAGAAGCCAATGAAGGTAGGCAACTCACCAATGTCTTTTTCTGGTCTTGGCAATGCCAGTCCAGAGGAACACAAATTATGAAACTCTTCTGGGTAAAGTCATAGGAAAGTAGGGAGACTTTTCAAGCTGGGCCAGGGGCTGTTTAGGCAGAGGTATTAAACATAGTCATCGCTTGAGAAATTATGATAAAAACATGCTTTTGGAGAAACAATGAATCCTTTTAATCTCTGATAGGAGATTTGATATGCTTCCCATTTAAAGAAGGCTGGATTCTTGGCTGGGACAGTGTCCTCCCTGAATTTCAGAAGTGCTAAAATAACAAGCAAAGTCTGGGGAGGTGATTTTCCACATTTGCCCTATTTAAAGGAAGAAGCTTGTACTACTGTAAACAGTTATGGGAACTGTTTGCTTTGAATGGGCTTGATCCTCATGAACTGAGGACTGCCTTCTTACTCCAGTTTCTTGCCAAGGTGGAAATGTGTTGCCTAAGGCATCCTATTCTTGTTGAGGTATTTGGTAATCAGAGTAAGTTTGGCCTGAAGCACGTGTGTTGGAAAACAGTAGGCATAATATCAATGGCTTCAAAAAATAGTAGTTTGTACCAATCACTAGCATGGGTCAGAGTTCATCATCACATCTCTGATAAACTATCTAGGATCGTTTCCATTCCACCTCAGATTTGAGAAGGCTGTACCCTGAGACTCTGTTTTCCTGTGTAAATCCTTGAGATTCTTACAAAGCATTCAGGGTGGTTAATACAATCACATATGTACAATACACAGGCTCCACATGGCTGTCTAAAAGTGACCTGGACCCAACTGCAGGAAGCCAGTGTTACACTCTAGTCATTCTAATATTTGCTATACTCAGAGCTGATGATTTATATAGAGTTGCAGTTTTAAGCATGGGTTCTAGAGACAAACTGGATTGAGTTTGAACCCTATCTCTATCAATTATTGGGCAAATGACCTTGGACAAATTGCCTGTTTGTCATTCTTCTTTCTTTGCTTCTGTAAAATGGAGGTTGTTGTGTTTTCAGTAAGTTAGTATGTGTGAGTCTTAGAATTATACACAACACCAAGTAAGTGCTCAGTAAATGTTAGCTATTTTATTTCTCCTTTTCTTTAAATTGTAAGTGGTGCCACCTGAATCCTGTGTTGTCTGCTTGAGATGTTTGGTTGGAGAGGGATTTATAAGGGAGTGAGAAATTTGAAAAGGTGCCCTCTGTTCACCTTCACTCCTAGGTGTATCCATATTTGTGTAAAATAGCAAAAAGGGGACCATTAAGTTTTGAAACATTAATGAAGACTTTTCTCAGAAATGACCTTTCTGGTATTATTCTGTTAGGCAGATTTACTCTGTAATTAGTCTCTGTCCTTTTGATGGTTTGAATATAAGCTGTGCTTATTATAGCTGACTATTATCCAAAGGTCATTGTATGCCAATCATATAAGATGCCCAACAGTGACCTATGGGAACAGATGTTTTCACAAGCAAATCGTGGTCGACCAAATCCATATATTCTCTCTGGTGTGGGGTAGAACATAAAATACCAGAGCGCAAGTGGGAGGTGGAGCATTTTCAAGTAACAAGTCATTGTACAATCATTTCCTGTGTCTTAGCCTCCTTTGATCTCAGTTACTTTTAAAATCCACTGATCTACAGCTTGGATTATGAGCCGCATCGTAGCACCTCCCCCGTGCAGTTCTACTAGCCTCTGTCACACAATTATGCAGATCAAACTAACTGAATCCAGTATCCTCTTCCGGCTGCCTCAGTCAAGGACTGCATAATCCTTGCTGTTTGAGCGTTTAATATGCTAGACACTCATCCATTCATTCATCTATCTGCTGGAGACTTATTATTAAACATCACTATGTCCTGGGCATTGCACCAGGCACTAGGGACACAAAGATGCCTGATGTCCTTGATATCAGAAACCACATTTTAGACTCTAGAGAGGAAGAGAAACACAGATAAGTCACGACAAAATTAGCAAAATGGTGCGGAGAGGTGGTTAGAAATATGGACTTTGAGCCTGAGTGCTTGGGTTCAAATTCTTGCTTTGCTTCTCACAAGTTGTGTGATCTTGGACAAGATACATAATTTCTCCGTGCCTAGTTTACTTATTTGTGAAACAGTGATCATCATTGTACCTTGTAGGAGTTAATATTTGTGACTATGTAGTGAATGACTGAAATATAGTAAGTGCTATGTATGTATTTGTCAAGTAAGTACAATAATAGAGATATATGCAGGGTATTACAGGAATATTTAGTCCAGTTAGCAAGATCAAACTTTTATTTCCATTTGGCTCTTTTCAGGTTCTGGGACTTCTTCAGCTCAGGAAAACAGAAAAAGGAAGATAAGTCAAAGTTTAGTCATTTAGTCCTTTAGTTTCTGTGCAGTATTAGCACAGGTCTGCCTGCCCCGATTTTATACCTTATTTCTATTAATGAGACCTTTTCTTTTTCTTTGGACCAAAGTTCCACCTTTATCTTTATAGTACTATCTGGGTCTTTGCCCTATTTTCCTGCGTCTTTAGTCTCTGCCTAAATTCTGATCAAGCTCTCAGTTCTGCGGTAAAGGATCTGTCCTCATCTTGGCAATCTGTCCTTGAACTCTGTTTTCCATCAGGGTTCTGGCCACTCGCCACCAGCCCTTCTTGCTGTATGGATTTCTGAATATTATTTGCTCTAGGATCCCTCAATGCTAGGCTTCCTTCTTGCACCTGCTTAGCCACCAACCTGCCTATTATTTTTACTCTCCTGACACTGTGCTCTGCCCACCTCCCTGTTTTCTTCTAATTGTCCATTTCCCAGGCATCTGTATGGCCCTCAGAGACAGGTGTTCAGTCTCTGCTCTTATTATTGTCTCATTTATGGCTTGTCCTGCCACCACTTAATCTTCCCTATTGACAGAAAGGAGGCATGGAAGAAGGCCTGAGTCTGACATTCTCTGTGTTGCTCATGAAATGACCCAGTTTAGTTGCTGGTCCAAAGGAAACTGGGGTGTGTGTATTAGAAAGTGGCCATAATAACTGTGCACAGGCATACATAGATGCATTTAAAGGGGGTTGTTTTGTATAAAGTTTGCTACATGGGGATTTTTTCTTCTTGATGCTCAAGTTAAGAAAATTTCCTTACTAATTTATCTTCTTGAATAACTAGTCTTCCAACAGAATGGGAATAAAAGTAGGGGGACAGGATATGAGAGTATTATGAAGAAGATGGATATGATCAAAATATGTTATAGGCATATATAAAAATACCATACTGAAATCCAGTATTTTGTACAATCAGTAGACACTAAAAAAATATGTTTTAAAAAAATCTTCAGCACCAGGCATGTATGTATCTTAATGCCACTAAGTTACTCTAATGAAGTTATAATATTGTGGTTCTGGTTTTTTACTTTGGTTCTTTCTACATATTTTTTTTATTCTTAATGTTCACATATAGGTTAAATGTATTGGAAGACCATGGGTTCCCCCATGTGCTTCCCATTTCTATTGTTGCATCTCTGAATTTTCCAAACCTTAAATATCAGCCCCTCAAACCTTCTCTTTCCTTGGATCTGCTTCTTTTGAGCATGGTCACTTTCTTTTTGAGTAAGAAAATCCAATTATCTCCATTACGATAATAACCTCGAAGTTCCATTATTGGTGAGGGTGTTATGAAAGTAAGTTGATAGTGGAAGGGAAATAAAGGGCATAGTAAAATCCCTGCTTTTAGCGATATAACCTAATTTTCATTAGGCCTCATGTAGCTGCCTGATTTCCATTAGGCACATGCTGACTTCTCTTAGCCCCATGCACAGAAGACAATCTTATTTTCCCTTTAGTTCTATTTGGTACTTAGGTTTAATTGAAAATTTAATTATAAGTGCTGGAAGTCATCTGCCGATGACTTCTCATTTGTGAATTATTTTGCTATCCATTTTTATGGTGTGCATTTTTTTCTTGATTGAAATAATTCTTACTTTAAATAGCATCTGACATTTGCAAAGGTTTTAATGCACATTCACACATGTCATCTAAATGTTCACAATGGCCCTGTGAAGTAGGCAGAACTGTTATTATTCTTATGCTACAGATGAGGAAGTAATGGCTCAGAGGAAGACTGTAAGAAGGCCACTAAAAAGTGCCCTGAAGGGCAGCTGAAGATCCAGCCCTGCTCACATCTCTGGCACAGTTGACTGCTTACTGTGTGCATCTGTGCCGGCTGCTTCATCTCTATAGGCCTGTTCCTTCATCTAAGAAGTGAGGGGCTTGGATTTAGGCTTTCTTCCGGCCCTAAACCTGTGTGATGTTTGTTTAAGCAGTGTATCCATATTCACCTTCCCTATCCCACCTTTGGCTGATGGAGAATGTGAACACCCACACACACTCCTGTGAGCCAAAAGTTAAAGCTAAGCAATCCTGGCCTGGGAGAACCAGGGAGCTGGGTGTGCAATAAGAGGTGATTTATTCTTGAGGGCTGGGGATTTAGCTCAGTGGTTCTGCTGCCTGCTTCGCAAGCACAAGGTCCGAAGTCCAATCCCCAGTACCAAAAAAATAAAAAAATTTAAAAAGGTGATTTATTCTTGTTTTCTTTTTTTTTTGTGTACTGGGGATCGAACTTGTGACCTTGTGCTTGTGAGGCAGGCGGTGGAACCACTGAGCTAAATCCCGGGTCCTTAAGGTGATTTATTCTTTATGTAACGGATATTCACTCTAGGTAGAATGAGATGGCAAATTTCATTCAATGAAAATTTGGAGGAAGTGAAGAGTAGGAGGCAGTAGAGAGTCTTTTTGTTTTGTTTTGTTTTGGGTTTTTGAGACAGGGCCTCACTATGTAGCCCATGGTGGCCTGGAACTTGTGGCGAACCTGATGCCTCAGCTTCCTGAGTACTGGGACTATAGGCTTACATTACCACGCCTGCCTGGAAAGTGTCTTATTTTAGGAGAGTAACAAACTGGACATCAATGACAAAGTTTCCTCATATGCTGGTTAATAGAAATGTGATAACCGTTAGAATTTTGAAAAACTCTTTAAAGTATAACCACTTCTATAAATGCAAAATTGTGAAATGCCTTTTAAAAAAACAATGGATTTATTCATCTCTGTAGGAGTCTTGCTGTAACTTTTTGGGAAAGGGGAACCTTTTTCCTTCTCTTGTTTAGTGACAATGTAATGGCAGAGGGAGTGAATTTGCCTTTTGTTCTCTGGAGTTTGTGGGCACAGAAGTTGGTATCAGCTCCTGGTCTGGACACGAGGCCATCCAGAGCTGCCCCTCAGTGCAAGGAAGAGACTGTAGACCAGTGGATTCAATTCAATGGCAAATGGGGTACAGAGGTCTAGGGTGGATGCTGTGGTGTAACCATCTTGGAAAGATATTGCATAAGACTACTATCTTGGTGAGGGGGTTATTGTCTGAAAAAGAGCTAAGAGAGAATCGTTAATGGTTAACAGGAGAATATATCATGCATTGGAGGGGAAGAGAAAAGTGTTGGAGTGTCCCTGGGGATTGAGTGTTTTTCTAAGGAGTATACCTAAGTTCCCTGCAAAAGATAGTCCCATGATATTGGAACATCTTCCCCATCAAAGATGCCCATGGCCAAGTAAAATAGCATCAACTAAATATTGAAAACCTTTTTGTTTCTTTACTTCTCTTTTCTCCTCTGCCCCTCAACTGAGGAGGCACAACCAACAGAGTGACTGAGGTGTGGGTGGAAAAAGGACAGTGTCCCACTTCCCCATTGCAAGTTCCTGGGACCCAGGTGGCTTCCCCTAGCATGGAGGGGAAGAGGATTTAAAGAAAAGAGTTAAGTTTTGATGGTAAAGAAAATTGAACCTGTATAATTACTTCAAATAAGCCTGTTATAAAGTGAAAAGCACTAGAAAAGTTGCACGGTTTGAGGTCAGGAAAAGGATATAGGTTTGAAGTATAAGAATTGGAGAAAAATAAAAATAAAATAAAAATAATAATAATAAAACTATTTCCTATTTTCATTTTTCACAAGGTAGACCAATGAATAAACAAATTCTTGTTGAATGAAGTTATCTCTGAATTTGGAATGCTGAAGTCTTCACTGGAGCCCGGAACTGTGCTAAAGCGCTTTGATGTAGCAGGAGGAGTGTCCACTAGTGGCCTGCCACCCAAAGGGCCACTAGTGGCCCACATTCAGAGCAAGCGAAGCTCTTTGAATAATCTTTCCCAGGTCACACTGATGGGCCCAGAGACGGGCACACACTCAGGCAAGGCTAAGCAGAATCCTTGTCCAGAAAGCAGTAGGGATGTTGAGGTTCTTTTTCCTCCTGAGATTATGAGCAGTAAACACTCTGCACACCCGTTGCTTCCAGGATTATTTTTGCTTCTAAGTGGAGAGAACTGGAGAATTAAGCCAGTCCAGAGAGAAGTGAGTAGAGAGACAGAGACAGAAACTCCCTGACTCCTGATTATATTGATAGATGAAAACAGCAAAATTAAGCAAACACGAACACAGAAACACACACACATATACACACACAATAGATCTTTCTCTTTTCTTAAAATTCTTGGGCCATCAGTAGAGTTGAGTTATTCCTACTCCTCAGTTCTTGGTGTACATAACTATTAGTCTGTGAAAGATATGGTCATTTTAAAAATTATTATTCTTTTCCCCTGACACCTTTTCATTCTCCTTTCATTTATCTACTTAAATGAGTTTTATATTTTGCAAAGGTACATAAATATCCAAGAACATATTTTGGAATTATTTTGTGCATGTGTGTGTTCTTAATGTAAATAAATGGTATTGTATTATAGATTTTATCTTAGATTCTTCTCCTTCCATCTTTCCTTGCCTTCCTTCCTTCCTTCCTTCTTCCCTCTAGCCTTTCTTTTTACTCTCTCTTTATCCTTTTCTCCCTTTATCTCTCTCTCCCTCTCTTCTTCCTTTATTGCTCCTTCTCTTCCTCTCTCCCTCTCTTCCTCCTCCTCCTTCTTTCCTCCTCCTTCTTTCTTCTTCCTCCTTTCTTCTCCTCCTTCTCCTCCTCCTTCTCCTCCTCCTTCTCCTTCCTCCACCTCCTCCCCTCCTCATTTCTGTTTTAATATTTAGATCTTTAATCCATTTAGATTTTAGTTTAGTGCATAGTGAGAGATATAGTTCTAGATTTAGTCTTTGGCAAGTTGAAACCCAATTTTTCTTGCACCATTTATTAAAGAGGCTATATTTCCTCCAGTGAGGGTGTTTGGCTCCTTTATGGAAGATGAGGTGGCTGAGTGTGCCTGGAGTGGTTTGTGAATCTTCTAATCTGTTCCACTGGTCCTCAGTCTGTTTCTTTGCCAGGACCATGCTGTTTTTATCCCAGTATCTTTGTAGTACAGTTTCAAGTTGGGGGTTGTGATAGCCCCTGCCGTGTCTCTTGCCTAGAATTGCTTTTGCTATTCTGGGTCTCTTCTTGTTCCAAATGAATTTTTGGATTGTTTTCTCAAGGTCTATGAAGTATGCTGCTGGGATTTCAATTGGAATTGCATTGAA
>NW_004624765.1:12776936-12804021 GCF_000247695.1 Heterocephalus glaber | reverse complement strand
TTTCCAAAACTATATTGAACAGGAGTGGTGATAGTGGACATCCTTGTCTTGTTCCTGATTTTAGTGTGAAGGATTTCAGTTTTGACCATTTAGTATTACATAGGGTGCTGGTTTTTCATAGATGGCTTTTATCAGATTGAGGTAGAGACCATCTATTCCAATTTTTTGTAGGGTTTTTATCATAACTGCATGTTGGATTTTGTCAAATACTTTTTTTTGCATCTATTGAGATGATCATATGGTTTTTGTCCTTGGCTCTGTTGATGTAGAGTACTACATTGATTGATTTGTGTATGTTGAACCATCCCTGCATTCCTGAGATGAATCCCACTTGGTCAGGGTGTATGATCTTCTTGATGATCTTCTGCATTCTATTTGCCATTATATTATTAAGGATTTTTGCTTCTATGTTCATTGATGAGATTGGCCTATAGTTCCTTTTTTCAGTTGGGTCTTTCTCTGCTTTGGGGATCAAGGTGATGCTTGCTTCTGGGAATGAATTCGGGTGTATTGCTTCCTTTTGAATTTCATTGAAGAGTTTAAGCATTAGTGGCAGTAGTTCCTCTCTAAATGTCTTGCAGAATTCAGCAGTGAAGCCATTAGGACCCGGGATTTTCTTAGTTGGTAAGTTTTTAATTACAGTTTCAATTTCATTGATTGATATCGGGTTGTTTAGAATTTTTAGGTCTTCTTCGTTCAGCTTTGGTAAATCATGGGTATCTAGGAATCTGTCCATTTCTTCTGTATTTTCCATCTTATTGGCATATAGGTATTGATGATCCTCTGGATTTTTGCTGTGTCCGTTGTAATTTCAACCTTTTCATTCCTAATTTCATGGATTTGGGCCTTTTCTTTCCTTTTTCTGACAAGGTTGGCTAAGGGTTTGTCAATTTTTTTTATTCTTTCAAAGAACCAACCCTTGGCTTCATTGATTTTTTTGTTTCATTCTCTTAGTCTCCATTTGGCCTGGAACTCTTGATCCTCATGCTCAGCCTCCCTAGTTCTGGGATTACAAGTGATGCTGCTGTCAGCATCTTGATGCATGTCTGGGAATATACCCAGGGGTGGAATTGCTAAAACTAACTCTGGTTGTTGTAGTTACTGCATAAATAAATAAATTCTCCCTCTTTTTTATTTAAGCCAGTAAGCAATGGGTTTATGTCACTTGCATCCATTCCAAATTTCTTTCAGTCAGTCCTTGCCTTTTGGAGATGAGGAGAACCATGTCCCATCTGCCTGGGATCTCTGACTCTCTTCGGAAAGGCAAAAGATAAAGTAGCCTTTTGGGTTTTCCTTTAACATTTTTTATCCATACTTTTGTACTCAGAAATTAGATATTCCTTTGCAAAAAGTCTCATTACTTCTTTTGTATGTGATGGATAATGAGAATCTGTAGGTGTTGTTTTATTGAAAAAAAAGTTTTAATTTTTAAAATAATCCATGTTAAATGCTGAGAACATTAGAAATATGTTTTCAAACTTTGAAACTGCAATTATGTTTGTAACTCTCTAGAAACAGAAATATCTATTAATGCTAAAAATACTTTACTAGATCAATCATCTTAATAATAAAATCTTACCAAAACAATTTGTACTCACCACAGGAATGCTAGTTATGAGATTTTGGTTAGGGAGATTTCCTTCTGCAGTGCATAGATCCTTCTTCAAATGTTTTTATTTACTGAACCTTTGGAGACTTCTCAGAAGTCTTCACACTGCTGTAAAAACCCCATTCCATGTGCCAAGGTCAGTTGAGGTAGCTAAGGAATAATTGAACAGTCCTCTTTTCCTTGAGAGTAAGCTGATAACAATAAAATGAAATGCAGTAGATATAGTCAATGGACAGAAAAATAAAACTTTTTCTGGATGTTCATCCTAACATTAAATGAGTTCAGAAAATAAGTGTGGTTTGATAGCAATTCATGTGGGAAAGACAGAGGCTATGTCTGAGGAGGGAAGAAAGGCACACTGGAAATCTCTGTGCCTTCCACTCAATTTTGCTATGAATATGAAACTGCTCTAAAAAATAATGTCTATTTTATCATAAAAGACAAAGAGGTGTTAATTGATGTTAACAATATATATGGTCTGAAAAGGCTGTTGGAAGCTCCACTGCAATTCAAGCCAGCAGGAATAGGGGTGTTGGCTGTGTTAGAATCACTCCCATTTCCTTTGCTAATTTTACCATCCCTGGGGATCACTGTGAGCACCAAACTTAAAGAAGTCAGCAGCAAGAGGGAAACTTCCAGTTGAGGACAATTGACATGGAAAGGAATCCAGAAATCTGGGCTGGGGATTTAGCTCAGTGGTTTCACCGCCTGCTGCGCAAGAGTAAGAACCTGAGTTAGATCCCCAGTAGCAAAAAACAAACAAACAAAGAATCCAGAAATCATCAGGCCAGTAAAGTCTAAGCACATATCAGCTGTCTTCAAATATTTGGAGGATTTTCATGTGATTAAAGGTATCGTTGTACCTTATATAGCACCTCATGATTTTCAAAGCTCCTTTATTTTTATTATTTAATTCTATTGTTATATTGGCCCCGTGAGTTAGACCAGGCCAAAATGGCTCTCAATGCATAAATGAAAAAACTGAAACTCTAAAGATGCTAACTTCACTTTGTTCAAAGTACACAGTGGTTAAGCAGAGATGCTGGGGTCAGAATATGGGTCTCTTGTCATGTTTATGTGGCTTTCAATGATATAAGACATTTTATGCTCCATGGATGGCAAATCCAAGGCCATTGGTGTGAGTGAAGCCGAAGGCAGTATGTTCAATATAAAAATTTTTCAAAAACACCTTTAAAAGCTTTTCAACAATGAAAGGGGTAGTCTCCCAAAGTCCTGAACTCAGTCTTTGGTACTCTTCCAACAGAAATTAGATAATGGCCTTCAGGGATACTAGAGAAAAGATTCCTGCATGAAAAGAGACATTAGGCAATCTTCTTTGTTTCCATAACTACTAGGAAGGAAACAAACATTGAAATACATTTGTAATATTCTTATGGTTTTTATTTATTAGTTTGCTAATGAGAGCTGAGATAGGAAAATACAATTTAATTTGAAAAAAATATTGTTCAGGGATAGTGGCAGATAAATGACTCTTGGATATATTTATGTCAATCTTATCTCTGTTTTTCCTGTGATCATCATAGTACATTGATGTCTCTTATGCTTCAGCCATATTCCTTAATACCCGTTATTCAGAGAGACAAGTAATAAGAAAATAATCATGAAAAACCAGGCTCTGGGAACTGGGGTGCCTAGGCTGATGGCTGAAGCCAGCTCACCTCAGAAGCTCACTAAGTCTGATGTTTCTGCAGCCTTAAGTGTCTTTATTTTTACTGTGTCTCTGAAGCTCATGGCATGATTAAGGTTAGTAACTGTGGAGAACAGTGTGATTTATTTACTGCTGAGAAGATTTAGCACTGACAGAATCAGAGCAGGCTTTCTCATGTGCACAAGGATCTGAAGGAAAAACCAAAAAGGATTACCGAAATTGAGGAATCCGAAGAAATGTTTTACATGAAGGCACATAAAAGCAAAAAGGAGAAGAAGCTCGGACAATTATGTGGACTGATGTCATGCTCATCTCTGTATCTCTGCTTATCCATCTTTGTCCTTGTAGAATGCCCTTCCCATCCAGAAGTTGACCCTCTAGCCAACAAGCCCAGCCCAAGTCCAAAGCCCCACTCTACACAGAGCCTTTCCAGTAACACTGACCAGCATGTTCCTCCCCCTTTTCTGAGCATAGTAGTTTCTGTGCCATGCCCATTTACAGTGGATTACATGGGGCTGAACATTTTTATGAGTTCCCAGAGTTTTCCCACATGGCTGTGTATGTTGTATTCTTAAAGGCTCTGGTCAAGGGGTCAAGTGGGAGCTGAGATGCTGACTGTGGTCCTCTTTCCATCCCAATTGCCCACCTAGAGAAAGGGGGGTCGTTTTGGATTCTCATAAAACATCTAACAGACTAGTGTGGGCTTGATTATCCTCCAAGCACTATCGTATATTTATCATATCTCCCCAATGAATTGTACACCCCTTGAGATAAGGAATAGAAGGAGGCCTTTCATAAAATGTGAAGCACCAAGAAGGTCTACTAAGGAGAAATAAGGCCTAGGAAACAAAGGGGAAGCCAGAAAGCTTGAACATACAGAGGCAACTTATTGACCCGGATTTGTTTTCTTGTGCTCCAAGGGAAGGTTAGTTTTTCATGGCATCCTGACTACTACTCTCTAGGAGTAGGAGTGTGATTGAACCCCAGGAATAGGGTCTCCACACCTGCCAAGATGCTGGGCTTGTTAGAACTCTGTCAGCAGTGTTTGGGTTCTGCTGGTTGCCATGGCTGAGCTGGGACTGCTAAGTGATTAGGACGGAGCTCAGCATGGATTTGGAGACACAAAAGGGAAGGAACAGAGATTGTTGGGAGATGATCTAACATATTTAGTTGGATCTTGTGGGAAAAAAAATCCCAAGAAAATCCTTCTGATCCCGAACAACCTCCCTCCCTCTTTGCTTTTCAAAATGATGCTGCCCTTTGTCATCACCCAGGCACTGTTTTGTCTTCTGAAAACTTCATCTTCTGGTGGGCCACATCAGATCCTTTATCAGAGTCAGGCCTAGCTGACCTTCTTACATTTAATTTCATTTAATTTAAGAGTACATTTAGTTTAAGAGTATGTGTAAATTGTGCATGTGCCTTAAGAAGAAATCATGGACTGGCAAAAATAGAGAAAGAGAAAAGCTTATCAAAAGTATAGAATCTGAGTTGACTTTTTGTTTTTTTAGACAGTAAGAAAACTGGATCCATTTACCTATAGACAAGCCTTATCCACTAGGATAGATTTCAGATGATCAAAGGAAGCAGAAAGAGTTGCTGATGGAACTGTTCTCAGCATTACATAATTGAATGTTTTCCCTTTTTGACATGAGCACAGACCTCATTAGCTAATGTCTTTCATATCTGGGTAGAAGAAACAGAAGTGAAATCACAGTATGATGCAGCATAAACAGATGAGATTTTTACTGAACAATTAAAGAAAAGTAAAGCATGGAAATTCTGCATCCTCAAATAGCTCCTCTTTGTTTGAATAGACCCTGCCTGATATCCTTATACAACAAAAAGGAAGATCCATTGAAGCAGACATTGCAAAAGCCATCTTGTGTGCTCATTAGCAACAACCCAAAACCTTTGATTTGTTGTATGAGATTCAAAGTATTCTTTTAACTTAGTAGCTTTCCTCTTTCAGACCTCCGGAAACTTGGACAAGTCACCCTGTATATCCAAACTCAGTGAGCTCATCTATAGAATGGGAATCATAATGATACCATATGAGGTCACTGTAAGGATTAAATGAGATGATCCATGTAAAACAGGTGTTTAGTGCAGTATCTGTAACATGGGGCTCAATACATGTTAGCCCTCATTATGGTTTTGCCCAGTGGTTAAGCACATTAACTCCAGTGCCAGCATGTCTGTCTTCCGATCCTGCCTTTACAACTTTCAGCAAGTTACTTAACTCTTCTGATTCTGCATTTCTTCAACTGTCACCAGGAGGGAAGACTACTATCTGTATGGTTCTTGCAATTATTAAGCAAAGTTAGTCTTTACAACATGGCCAGGTACAAAGTGAACCATACGTGGTTAATTTCATTATTCTGTAAGTAGAACTTTATTGACTGGGCACTTTTCCTGCCTTCTCTCCATTCTCTACCCAAATCTTGACGTTCTCAGACTATATCATTCCATTTTCTTTGTTTATATGTAAGCTACTAGAAAAGGCTCAATCCACTGAAACTGTTCTCTCTTCTGGGGAATACAAGGAGTGGTGCAACAGTGGCAGAACCAGAAACCTTACCTGTGGAAGAGCCCTGCTAGCTCTTGTATGCTCCTCTTTCCTTCTCCAGCTTGGTCCTGTGGGCTCAGGGATGGGCTCAGGGATGGGCTCAGGCACTGTTGGAATGACAGTGCTTCAGTGTAATCTACATTCTTTTTTTTTTTATTATTTAAACTCTTTTATTGGTACATTTTAGGTATAGAACACATTTACATTTCTCATTGGGAAGTGTACCTTTGCATGATGGATCTTGGTTCTTATTTTTCCCCATTCCCTGTGCGCCCTTCACCACCTCCACCCTTCCCTATTTACAAAGACTTTGTTTCCATTTTTTCCATTTCTCATAATTTTTCCTTTCCCTTCTTTCCTTTCCCCTGCCCCTCCCACTACCACTAGCCCTTTGGACCTTTTCAATTATTCATTCTAATCATTGGTACATTTTAGGTATACAATATAATGACATTCATCCTTGGAAATTTGCACCTTTACATAATCTCTCTTGGTTCTTATTTTTCACCCTTGCCCTGTAATCTGTATTCTTGAGGAAGACCCAGAGGCTCAGGGAAGACCCCAGACTGAGTCCAGAGCAGATCTTCCAGTTCTGTTTGCCAACCAAGCAGATTGGTGAATTCTAAGGTCCAGAGAGATCTGTGTCTCATATACATACTCAGACACACACACACACACACGCACACGTATATAAATTTACAATAGAAATTTAAGTGCTTGTGTTAATTCAAATGAACACATTGCAATTTCCTGGAGATGGATTCATTTTGAGATCCTTGGCCAATTCAAAAATAAAATACTTTATTTCATTGAAAAGACTGAGGGCTTTAGCCAACAGATACGGAAGTCTTTTATTTATTTGCAGTACTGGGGAATGAATCCAGACCCTTCACATATCCTCAGCCCTTTTGTAATTTTAAATTTTGAGACAGGATTTTGGTTAGCTGCTAAGTTGCCTAGGGTGGCTTCAAAATTGTGATTCTCCTGCCTCAGCCTCCCAGAGTGCTGGGATTACAGGTGTGCACCACCATGCCCAACTAGGTAGGGAGGCATTTTAGAAATTCTACTCCTACAATTACATAATTTTCATTTTAATGCTGGTCTTGCTAATATAATAATAACAATGACTACAACAACTATAGAACTATGATGTAGATACAGTGCATTGTGCCATTAATGTAAATCATTTCATTCAGTCTGAACTGAAACTTTTTAGGTATTATTATTATCATCAATTTATAAAAGAAAAAAATTAAGAACCCAGGGATCAGAGAGGTTCAATGATTTTCTTATGATTATACATATAGTAGTTGTTAAACAGCTGAGATTTGACCATAAGCCAGTGTATCTCCAGATGCTGTGTATGGATTCATCACCTTCCCTGTGATATTGGAGAAAGCTAAGATTTGGAGAGGCCCTTGTGAAGTGGCTGGAAGTCCTCCTTACCTTTCTTTATGCAGATTTTTCTGCCCCCACAGATGTTCAAACATATAAGCTTAGATGGCAGTGGATACCTTGGATAAATCTCACAATGACATAGCAACAGAAAGATTCTGTTTCTGGCATCCCAGTGCAAGGCTTGTTGAGCAATGTTATCATTAGAACCTTAACCTACTAAGATTCTAATGTTAGTTCTGTATCTTGTCTCAGTGGGATGTTTCTCCATGGCTCCTTTCTACCTACAGAGTGTAATTGAAATATACAATATCTGTTTAAATCTGACAAATTTATTGCAGTAAAGGACATATTGCCATTAATCTCCCTCAAAACACTCTGCCTCACTTCAAAACACACATCCCATTGTTCTTGCCACTTACTGAAACAGTTCTGAAAATCTTTCTTTGTGACTTTCTTTATGAGGTGTGATAAAAATGTAGTGAATGCTGCTGCGGAGTACTATCCAATGGAAAGGCAGGGTCACAAAAACCTTATGGTGTGTCCTCAACCACCTTATTCACTGGATCTAGTACTATGCAACTTCTGGTTCTTCTCCAAAGTCAAAATGATCATGAAAGGTCAACGTTTATGAATTGATTGGGGACATTGATACAGCCATGACACTGCAACTAAAGACATGAAAGAGGACTTCCAGAACTGCTTCAGAAAGTTAGATGGGATGTATTCAAAGTGAGGGGGAATATCTTGAGGTGGATTAATGGTAATGCATTTTTTACTGTAATAATTTATATAATTTAAACATTCACCATATTTTTCAATTGCATCTTATACATGGGTGATTTGTACTAAGTGAAATTTTCAAGCAGAGTTAGGCCAAGTGTTGTTTTTTTGCAAATACTCAACTAAATAGCCCCAAATTGGAATGAGCTCATGTCCCAGAGATTTCATAAGTCCTCCCCTCTGTTTCAGATCAAGGCCCCCAGATGGATACCTGAAAACATCCTTAAAATCATTATTCATACTCTTGTGGAAAGAATCAAAGTTTGTTAAAGAGAAGAGAAAGCCTGAAGACCCTTCTAGCGTCACTTCCTCTTGTGGTGCTCTTTATGGGGTCTATTGACAGGCACAAAGAAGGTCCATACATAATTTACACTGACTTCTGCCGTGGGGAACAGGAAATAGGAAAGCTAACACACAAAAAAGTTGAGTAATGGGAAGTGAATAGCAGCTTATGAGACACTGGTAAAACTCCTTGTACGTTACGTTTAGATGGGTAAGGAAATAGCTTACGAGACAGGGAGAATTCATAAAGTGTGTTAAATATGAATAATAAGTAGTCTGTTAAATATGTTAAAGAAAAATGGAAATAAGTAAAATATATGATGGGAAAAGAAAGAATGCTGCTTATAGCTAGAAGGGAGTGGAGAGATCAAGTCCTGGTAATGCCCTCTAGCATCTCTCAATTAACCACCCATTGGCTATGCCCATTCTGGTCCCATATATCCACTGTACAAGAAGCACTAATAAAACCAAGAGCTGTTCAGTAGGCTTATTGGCCCTTTGTTACTTATGGGCCCATTTTACAAACCACTATTCTTCTTCCCTCCCATATATTCTGCGTGATTATAGCTACAGTTGTGGCCAGGAATACTTGCTCCTGAATTTCTCTGACAGAAAGTGTGTGTCATTGGTTCAGGGCACCTTCTCTCTGGGTCCTCCTTGCTGCAGTCTCATTGTGTTATATTTGGTTGTCATAACCAGATTATCAGTGGGGAAGACCGATATGGCACAGAAAGAGACAGTGAGTATAAATGGTGCCCATCCCAGGATTCAGGAAATGTGATCCTTCATCTGCTTGCCCCCAAACCTAAGTACATTCACTAACCCCTCCTTCCCGTTGCTTTTCATAGTGCATTTTAAATTAGTTTACAAAGCACTGCAATCTGAGTGTATTCAATTTTAAGGCTTTCAACCTTTGCATCAAGGTAAGTTCCTGCACAACGTCCATATTAGATCATTTGCATTAGAATCTTTTCACCAATACATTTTCTCTAGTACATTAATCTATTTCCTTGGAAAAAGACACCACAGCAAATGCTTTCACTCCATCCAAGGACCTAGAAAGGAGCTGTGCCAAGAGAGTTTGGAATGATGGCAAATCCAGTTTTGGAAAGACCAGTGTGTGTTGAAAAAGAAAGTAATCATATAAATATGTTGTATCACATCCTGAATATGGTCCCAGGCCCTTTGCCAGGTAGTTAGTGAACATTTTTTTATGAATTAGATTTTTTTCCATTAGGAAAATTACTGAACCTCTGATTTACCAGAGTACCACTGGAGGAATATGGAGTCTGTCAATCATTCAGAGTACATTTGGGAGGGAAGAAGAATGATGGTTTGTAAAATAAACCCATAAATAACAAATGATTTAATAATTCTGGGTGATTTAGTAGCTCATATTGAGTGACCTCCTCAATGTATTATTTATGCTTTCCATGCTTTTCCTAATATAACAACTTTTCTCCCCTCTGGCCACAGTACTCTATTGCTCATTTACTGTGTTTTAGCCACAAACGATCAGTCACAGCCCTACATGAAATTCAGATTATAAAAGAAAACACTTCCCCCACATTTATAAAATGGCTTGCAGCTGGTCTTAAAAGTGTCTCCAATTCTCTCCGGATGTAAGTGTTTATCTGCTAATGCTTATCACTCAAGCCTTTCCCTGCTCAGTTTCTAAAGCAGGAACATGGAGATTAAAGCCAATGTTTAAGAAATTGGCATTTGAGAAATCGGATGAAATAAATATATTGTACTTCTATGGGAAGAAAGTTTTAGGCACTAAATAGTGAAGTTATACCTCTCTAATAAACAACAAACATCTTTTTAATGTACTGGGGAATACAAGGCTTGGTTCTTTTGTCACCAGGAGAAATGAAGTTGTGTATTCAAAGGGTAAAGTTTAGATGTGTGTGACATGGTACATGAACATAACACATAACCAAGTGATCCAAAATTCCTGCAGAGGACTTTACATTGGTGGGTGAAATCCTATGGGAAATTGTTTGCAAAGAGAAAAAAACCTATCAGGTACCTTAGGGACTCTGGGCCCTGTATAGATCTCCCTATGTATTGTGGCTCTGACATATTTTTATGCTGCTCTGACATATTTTGGTCCTGGATATGACTTTTGAGGGGCTTGCCAAGAGGAGAGGAGTTAGGGATTCATCATTTCCAGGCAACTTTAAAGAGCAGGAGATCTCTGTGGCTGAATTTATGAGATTAGATAAATATTCATCTTCCTTCCTCTTATACAACTTTGCCTTCCTGCCTGTGTTGCTGAAGTTGCAACAGTCACAGAGTACATTTGTGGCCATCCAACTTTGGACTTCAACAAGATAAATGGTGGCATCTACCAGAGACATGGTAAAGAAATCACTCTCAATATGATAAAGCATTAAGGTATAAAGTAACAAAGTCCAGAGAAACTCTCCAAGCTATAACTTTCTTCTAAAAGTCTCCTGAATTTGATGTACTCATCAAACACAGGCCTATTTTTGCTTCACTTTAGTTGTTTTTGGTTAAAATGGGCAGGTGAGATTTCTTGGCCAACAGTAGGTGGATTTCTATCAATGGGCAAAGGAACAAGATTTATTTCAGGAAGGCTCATCGAGAAGAATGGTGTGACCTCACAGAGTCACAGTTCCTTAGCAATAACCTTCCAACTGAAGTTATTGTTGCCTTGGTTAGCTACAAATCAGGATGGCATTTCTCAAATGGGACCTTGCAGACTGCATATGCTTAAATGGCTAGTGTTTCTGTTGTTTTGTTTTAACCATTGTGTATGTTAAAAATAAGAGGCATGAAAGGTCCTGGGTTAAACAAATTTCCACAAATTTCTTTTCTTCAGGGCAATTCAAAATATTGAACGTGTTAATGTGCTTCATGTGTCTTGGAATTAATGGGTTGCAGAGCACAGTTTGTGAAGCATTGAACAGTGGCCCAGGCCAGGGATCAGCTGAGTTCTTGGCAGCCAATGGGTAAGCCATGCTGTTGGGCAGCCCCAGCATATCCCCTTCCTATTAGCAAATAGTTTATTCCTGTTTCCTTTTAAAAATGTATTTATTTTTATTAGTCCATATTTGCAGTATATAATGATTATATTCCTTGTGAGGAGTTGGCATGTGGGCATAGCATCTTAATTCATTTTTCATCTCCTTTTCCCCTGCCTCCCCCTCCATCTCTTGGTCCACTTTCTTTTTACAAAAGATTTATTGCCCTATTTCCTATTCTCTATCTTTTATTTTGCTCTTTAATTTATTTAGTTTAATTTAATTTATTTATTTACTTTTTGAGTTTCTCATATAAGAGGAACACTGAAATATTTAAACTTATGTGTTTGATTCATTTCACTTAACATTATGGTCTCAGGGTATATCCAATTTCCTACAAATGACTCCAATTTATTTTTCCTTTTTTTTTTGGTACTGGGGATTGAACTCGGGACCTTGAGCTTGTGAGGCAGGTGGTGGCACCACTGAGCTAAATCCCTGCCCCCAATTTATTGTTCTTTATGACAGAGTAGTACTCCATCATGTATAAATACCACATATTCTTTATACATGTGTCTGTTGATGGATATATAGGCCTCTTCCAAGATTTAGCTATTATGAGTTGTGCTGCTATAAACATCGTTATGTGTGTATCTCTGTAACATGATGTCTTTAACTCTTTTGTGAAAATACCTAGAATGGGCTGAATGGAATTTCTATTTTTAATTTTTGAGGAGTCTTCACACTGATTTCCACAGTTGCTGTACTAATTTACATTCCCACCAACAGTGTAGAAGTGTGCCTTTTCCCCTGTAGCCTTGACGGCATTAGTTTTTGGTTTTTGGGGTTTTTTTTTTTGGTGATTGTCATTCTTTCTGGTGTAAGATGGAATCTCAATGTGGTCTCAATTTGCATTTCTCTGGTGGCCAGATATACTGATTCTTTTGTATTTATTTAAGCAGGTTTTCTGGGCTAGGTGGTCTATTTTTGAGAAAGTTCTATGAGCTGCTGAGAAGAACGTATAGTCTGTTGTAGTAGGGTAGAACACTCTGTAGATATCTGTTAAGTTCCTTTGTTCAAAGGTGTAGATCAGCGGTGATTTTTCTTTGCTAATATTTGTTTAGTTAATTTGCTTATTTGTGAAAATAAGTTATTGAGGCCTCCTGGTTTAGTCCTGTTGGTATTTATTTGATCTTTATGTTCAGTAGTTTGAAGTTGGGTGCACCAATATTCAGTGTTAAATTGTAAATTTAAATTTACAATTGTTATCTCTTCCTGTTGAAATGTTCCCTTAATTAATATGTAGATATGTAGTGACCTTTCCTCCTTCTGATAAGTTTTAGCTTGAAGTCCACTTTGAGAATAAGATTTTTGTCCCTGCTTGCTTTCTGGATCCTGGTGCATGAAATACTGTTTTACATCCTTTCATTTTGAGTCTATGAATTTCTTTTTGGATTAGATGTGCCTCTTGTATGTAGTAAATCAGTGAATTTTGTTTTTGATCCAATTTGCCAATCTGTGTCTTGGGGAGTTGAGGCCATTCACATTGAGAGTTATTATTGAAAAGTATCGACTTATTCTTGTTGTTGCACTATTTTCCTTCTGCAGCTTCCTTTTTTCCCCCTGTGCTTAACCATTGACACTATCCCATGTATTCATTCCAGTAGAATTTTTGATATTGTTGGGTTCATTTTCTCTTAACAGGATATCCTTGAGAATTTCTTGGAGTGTTGGTTTGGTGGTCATTAATTTTTTAAATGCTTTTTTTTTCAGTGGCGAAGCCTTATATCTCCATGAATTTTATTTATTAATTTTTTTGGGGGATCAGAGATCAAACTCAGGACCTTGCACTTGCAAGGCAGGTGGCAGAACCATTGAGCTAAATCCCTGGCCCCTCTCCGTGAATTTTAAAAGATAGTTTTGCAAGATACGTCAGTCCGGGTTGGAAGTTGTTTTCTTTTAGGGCTTGAAAGACTTCACTACAAGCTCTATAGGCCTCTAAGGTTTGTGTTTAGAAGTCTGCTGTAGTTCTAAAGGGTTTACCTTTATAAGTGATTTGTTGCTTTTCTCTTATACCTTTTAAGATTTTGTCCTTGTGTTGGGCTTCTGGGATTTTGACTACAATGTGTGTGTTAGTTACTTTTCTCTCATTGCTGAGACAAAATACCTAAAACCCAAGTTAAAGAGGGAAAGGTATTTTTGGCTTACAGTTCATAGAAGTTTTAGTCTATAATCAGCTGGATCCAGGGCAGGGTGGCAGAGGGCAACAGTTATGGCAGTGGAAGACAGCAAAAGCAACAAGGGAAGGGGGAGAGGTCCTCAACAACATCTTTCTGGCCCTTTTATGCAGGTTACTTAGGGTGAGTAGCACTCACACCCTTGATCCTAGCACCCTTGACCCAATCATTGCACCATAAATCAATTCCAGAAAAAGCCCCACCCATGACTGCATGAGGCTTTGGGTGGACATCAAGACACAATGTTATGGCTTGTATCTAGATGTCCCCCAAAGCCTTATCATCTTTTCAGAGATGGCTGGATCTAGGATGTGGTTCTGGGATTAAGGATGTGTGGTATTAAATTAGTCTTCTTTCTCCTCCTCCTTCTTTTCTTTCTTCTTCTTTTTGGCATTCTACAAGCCTTGCCTACCTGTGTGTGAGTTCTTTCCCCACCTGGAAAATTTTCTGCTATGATTTCTATAACATATTTTGTTCCATGTGTGCTGTCCTGTAATTTTTCCTCTAACTGTAATTAGCCTTATGTTAGTTGTCATAGTTACTTTCCTCATTGCTGAGGCAAAATACGCAACACCCACAAGTTAAAGGAAGAAAGGTTTATTTGGCTCACAGTTTGTAGAGGTTTCAGTTCATAGTTATTTGGTTCTAAGGTAGGGTGGCATGGCAGAGGGGAATCACAGAGGAGAAACAGTCCATGGAAGAGTAGGCAGGAGACAGCAGCAGGTAGCAAGGAGCAAGCAGCAGCAGTCTGCATTCTTCTTTTCCCCTTATATTCCATCCAGGCTATAAGCCTATTGATTGGTGCCACCCACACACCTAGGTGGGGCTTCCTAGCATCTACATTTTAAATTATGCTAACTCCAATTACTGGACTAATTTAATACCACAAACCCTTAATTCCAGTTCTACATCCTAGATCAAGTCAGCTCTGAAAAGACTCACCTATAAGTGCATGAGGCTTGGGGGGGACATATACAAACTATAATATTAATCTTCTTAGTGTGATCTAGTAGCTGTTAGATCAATTTTCTTTACTTTCTTGGAACTGACAAGCAAGGAAACAAAGCCCCACATGGCATGATACCAGGCCAGAGCACCCACATGTGCCCTCCTACTGCAGCTGTGTCTACTTGCAGGCAGCTGAGCCAGTTTTCCCCCTGCCTGGGAGGGGCGAGGGCTGTGGTCTCTCTGCACCCAACTCCTGGCTGCAAGCCATGCTTTAGGTAATTTGGGAAGAGGATGTGAAACAGTTCATCCTACACCAGATTCTCCATTAACTTCCACTGATGACTTCCCCTCCCTGCAGGGTAAATCCCAAGGGTAGTCTTGATATTCTCCCTGCAGGGGCCTTCTTCCCAGGATCACCAGAAAGTTTCTACCCCAGGTGAATCCCTCCATTTTTTCCTGCTCAGATCTTTACTATCTGACTGGAAACCTCTGCTTTCCAGTCCACAGGGTGTGTCCAGTCCCCAGCCACGCAGGAGGAGGGCAGAAGTAGGATTCTCACCAACTCAGATCTTTCTGGTGTTTGGGGAAACAATAGGAAAGCACCCACTCTGGACTGGCTCTACAGAGTGTTCTCCCTCTCCTGTGTCTCCAGGGATGAGATCCACAAACTCCAGCCAACAATCTATGGGTCCCAGCCTCTCTGCCTAGGGCTGGGGGCTTCCCTTGTCTGAGTAGGATGCCTCTGGGACAGTGTTTCCTTGTGTTTGGAAGATTACTGAGGGCAGGAGGAATGGCCTGTTTTTGAGTTGCTATCTCTCCCTTTCTCTAGCTACAGGTCAGGTAGCCGGTTTTCCTCAGGAGCCGGATTTCCTTTTCCAGGTGGGAGGGAGAGAATGTAGGGAGGAATCTGCCCTCTGCAGTGCAGTCTCCTTTCCTCCTGTATACACCTACTTTAAAGTATGTAGTGCATCCATAGAATTATTTTCTTATTACCTGATAGATAGCTTATTCCCAATTTTTCCCTACTATAAAAAACAGAACATGTAAGTGTGATGCGGTGGCACACATCTGTAGTCTCAGCTACTCTGGAGTTGGAGGCGACAGGATCACGTGAACTCACATGTTTAAGAGCAGACTGGGTGACACAGTGAAACTCTAACTCAAAAAACAAAAACAAAACAAAACAAAACAACAACAACAAATATGTGAATGACATATGTAAGAAATTGGACTCGGGAAATAATCAGAAGATTTTTGTCTCAAAATTTTGGCTTTTAAAAAATTTATCTGGGGAAGGAAAGTATTTCCCTGACCCTGAATGAAAACTTGGGCAGTCCCATGACTTTTCTGGTTACAGAGTTGCTTTAAGTCTCATGATCACCATTTAGAAGTGAAAATATTTAGTCCCAAATAAAAAGTCACATTTTAATCTTCACTTAAGGCCAATCCTCTTCCCATGCCCAGGAAGGCCAGTGAGAGGCTGTGGTCAGCTGGCTCTGGCTTCCCTACTCTACTCAGTAGCTACTATTTCTGATCAGGGGAGGGAGGGAGGGAGGGAGGGAGGGAGGAGGAGGAACAGAAAGGAAGTGTGATGGGAAGGTTCTCACCTGGTGCTGTCAAGACATGGGCTCCTTCTGAGAGTGCTGATTTCTCTTGGGCCGGCTGCTGCCCCCAGTGCTCCTTGTCTTCCACAGACAAGTACAGACTTTCTCCGTTGGGTTCTAATACTGCCACCCTTGTGGTCTCCAGTAGCAACCCTTTTAATAAGATCCCACACAGGCTGTTCTACTAGGGAGTCCGTCTCTGGTTCCTGGAATGTACATACCTTTGGTTCACAGCATCTCATCCCACAGGGCACCCTCTCTCCTGCAGCAGTTGCTGATGCTTTCTCAAATGTGAGTTAGGCACCCATGTCTGTGGCCTTCAGCTGCACACCTTGAGCTTTTTAAATGTTTGCTTTGATTCCTCTCTGGAGCTTGAAGTGAAAGGGGCAGCATTCCTCTTACTTTAGTGAGGAAGAGCGATACACAGCACAATTTCTTCCCAAGAATTTCTCTCCCCTAAATCTGTTTCTCCTCACTCTCAACTCTTTCATATCTTCAATGTGAGTCAGGAATTCAGAAGGGTCCTATAGAAGCAATGTTCAACTTTTTAAAGTGTTGCATTTAGACTTAACATCGCCTTTGGAATGCAGCCGTGACTGTATCTTTGTGCCTCAGATGAGGCTTGAGTTTTAATTCCTGTTACAAAAATATTGCGTATGTATTTTTGCGTTCTTGTAGGAGAGTGATTTACTTTAAATGGTTTCCCAGATATGGAATCATAGGCTCAAAGTATGTGGAAAGAGTATTTTTATACTTTACTCATGGTTATTTTCCTTAACCTCCATACTGAAGGAGAATAGCTGTGCTGACTTGGGGGTGAGACAGATTGTTATAAGGAAGTTAGAGCCCTTTTCAGGGCTTATTGGTGGATGTTAGAATTCTTCTATGTTTCTATAATTCACTTATCTGTTTAGAGTCAATAATTTGAAGTTCTTAACACCATATAGTCCTGCTAAGCAATGTGCAAGGCAGGAAGAGTTCTCAAGGGACAAGGCCCATGTTTGTGATGGAAACAGGTGAATCTTTTATGTCAATGATTTATGAATAGCTTATTAACAATAGCTGATATTTATAAAGCTCTGAGCATATGTTACAGTGACATTAATGTATATTAGTGCATTTAGGCCTCATATCAACTCTACAAAAGAGGCACTATTATTGTTATTCCCATTTTACAGATGGAAGGGAGATAGTGCTATTCAAGAACTGATTCATCTAGGAAGTGGCACAGCTGAAAGTTGAGTTCAAGCAGCATGTTTTTGAATTTCTGCTCCATAGTGTATGTCTGTATTAGTTAGGGATCTCTAGAGGATCAGAATCAAAAGAAATATTTTTTTGTATGTATAATTATGGAAGGGTATTTGTTAGACTTATAGAATCAGAGGCAGGAGAATGCACAGTGGCTGTCTGCACACTGAGAGCCAGAGGATCCAGTTGCTGCCCAATCCAAAAGAAGCTGAAAGCTACAGAACAAGAGAGATTAAGGGTGCAGTGCCAGTCTGAGACCAAAGGCCTGGAAGCTCCCTGGAGAGTCACTGGTGTGAGTCTGCATTGAAAGGCTGAAACAGCTGGAGTCTGATGTCCATGGGAAATGGCAGTAGCAAAAGATGAACCTGCTGTAGCAAAATGGACCTTTTCCAATGCAGCCCCACTTCCCCTTTTCCTCCTTTCCATTTCATCTGGGCTGTAAGACTATTGGAGGAAACCACCCACAATCAGGGTGGGTCTTTTTTTCCCTCAGTTTGCCAGCCTACATGCCAATCATCTCTGGACATGTCCTCGAAGACATGCCAGAAGTGTGCTTTACTGATCTGCTAGGCATTCCTTAATCTAGGCAAGTGGAAGATCACAGTCAACTATCACAGTGTCTAACAACTGCATGGAGCTGCTTCTGACACTAAACCAAGCACTCTTTGGTGAGATGTCCTCAGAGACTCAGTTGCTCTCCAACAAAGAACACTGGAAATATTTTCAGGGGCAACAGATGCCACAGACTTGAATATACCGGAAAAAAAAAAAAAAAAAAAGGATTGTAAGCTAGTGAGATGGCTATGGGCTCCACCTTAGTGACACTTTATTTGGTTTTGCTTCTCTCCTCTTTATGGGGAAATGGAATCTCTAGCCCAGTTATGCTTGCTGCCCAACAGAGGTTTAATAGTCACATGACTATGTGACTAAATGAAGGGTACAAATGCTACAGAGCTAATGACTCAAATGCCTACTTTCTGTACTTATGTTTTCTATCTAATTATCTTTAATGATCACAGCAACAGTGAAAGGTAGATATTGCCTCTGTATTATAAATGAGGAAGCTGAAATTTAGAGTAATGAAGGGCTTTATTTTGTCTAAGGCCATACAGTTGGTCAACCACAGGTACAGGTTCCAGACCACTCTCTGTCATGGTTGTCTGCTCACATGATGTCTGCCACTCATGACCTGTGACTATTAAAAGAATAACAGTGTTAGTTTATATATTTCAAGAGTAACAGTGTTAGTTTATATATTTCCTCCTCAAATAGTCCATTTCCAAAACTTAGGTAGTTTAATCTCTTTTAAATTCCTCAAACTCAGACTTGCTATTAAAATATTTCCTTGTGTCTCCAAACTGATTGTTCATATAATTTTCATTAAAATTAAGCCAGAATAATTTTCCTTAATTCAGAACACTATTGGCTTTGTTAGAAAACCACTTACCGGATCTGTCTTACATGATATTTTTTTGAATTAATTGTTTTATTCTGTTATATCCTCGTTCTGAGCACAAGCCCAGCAGCTCTATGAGGAGCCTGAGAAGTTTCTTCCTCATGCCTTCTGATGATGGAGTGGCCCAACCTTCAACACTGAGAAAATAAATACTCAGACCTCGAGTCAGAGGCTCTGAGTCCTCATGCTATCCTGCCCCTTACCAGAGTGGAAAAATATTTTAGCTGCTCTTGACCTTAATTTTCTCCAACAGGAAATGAAGAAATGTGACTAGGTTAGGGAAAGTGTTGGGTGTGCCCAGGGAGGGCACCGCTAATCCCTTCAATATTCCTCCTTTTTTGACTTTCATTGCAGATTTGCATGGAAGTTTCTATGGAACTGGGAGCTGACACCTAAGATGAGAGCTAGTTACTGTTTTTGTAAGTAGGAATTCTCAGCTCTGGTTTCCATCCAGGCCTTTGTGAAAATTTGTGGAGCCTGAAGCAAAAGTACAAGTGCAAGCCACGTGCAGTATGCCTGAGTATTTAAATTATAAAGCAAGGGACTCAGATATGGGTACACTCGTTCACAGCTACACCATTCACAGTAGCTGAAACATGGAAACAACTCAAGTGTCCACCTACAGATGAATGGATAAACATGAGGTGGTATAGGCACATACTGTAACATCATTCAGCTTTAACAAGGAAGGGCATGCTGATACATGTTACAACATGGGTAGGCTCTGAGAACATGATGCTAAGTGAAATAAGCCAGCCACAAAAAGACAAATACTATGTTATTCCACTTAATGAGGTAATTTGAGTGGCCAAATTTATAGAGAAAGTAGAACAGTGGTTGCCAGGGGATATAGGGTGACAGGAATGGGAATTTATTGTTTAATGGATATAGAGTTTTAGTCTTGCAAAATGAAAAAGATGGTGAGGATGGCAAAACTACAGTGAGAATGTAGTTCACCCAATGCCACTGAGTTGTACACTTAAAAACAGTCAAGGTGGAAAATTTATGCTATGAATATTTTGTCACAATTTAAAAAAGTTTAAAAAACTAAAACAGTGCTGGGGATTTAGCTCAGCAGCACAGCGCCTGCCTGGCAAGCGCAAGGTCCTGAGTTTGGTCCCCGGTCAAAAAAAAGAAAAAAAAACTAAACTAAAATACTGTCATCCTCAAAGACCTGCCAACTGAAAATTCTACATTTTGCTAAGCTACTATTAAAGAAAAAATGCCAAAATAAAGATATTTTAATACAAAAAGTTTAAATCAAGCTAATATACTATTAAGTAATGTGTTTTACTCTCCCACCTTGAAAAATATATTGTCATAATAATGTGGAGCTCCAGACTTGAATTTAGGATTTTCCCACTTAGAGTTCAATGTTCGAAATACAGGTTGGAGTTCCGTTTTGGAAGGCAGCAGGATGAGGAGATATAGCCGCTACCATGGTTCACTCTCTTTTCTTCTCATACTAGGCTGCTGCAAGCATGTGGTTACCCCAACCTGCCTCCCAAAGCTCTTCCCTCCCTTGGATGAACAGCTGCTCCTGCCATCTTTTTGGTGATACAGTCAAATCTCAGGATTTGGATCCAGGGACAGTGTACACTTGGAAGGCTTGGGGCTGTTTGGGCAGAATATTCTAGGTTCCTATTCTTGGGGAGGTAATGATGATCGATAGGCCCTGTGAATTCCTCACCCTGGGAGAAAAGGCACAGCCAAAAGAGAGGCCTAAAGCAGACACTTCCTCTTGCCTAACTGTTCTTTCTAGACAGTAGCATCCTTTTCACCTCTAGTCCCTTAGGATCACTTAAAATCTAGTCATTGCCGTATTTATATTTCCGTAGAAATCCAGGGAACAGAGTTCCACAAAGGAGCCAGGGAGCAACAATGTCCCTCCAGCAGAGAAGTCCAGTAAACTGAGGACTAGGAAATGTCCACTGGGATTGGACATTGGAGGTCACTGGTGGCATTAGATAGAACAGACTCATATGCTGAGAATAAAGTGAGAAAAAATGTAGCTTAGGGATTTATGGAGAGAGTTGAAGTTTTAGAGTAACCAACTGCTTAGGAGAATGGGGGAAGTTGCTGATCAAGGTAGTTAAAACAATTATCCATCAGCACAAGGAAAGGCTGTTTGTTGAACTTGAACATTGAGTGGCAAAAATCTACAAGATTATGTGATTTTTTTTTTCTAGAATGAAATAGCCCACATAGTGGGGCAGAAGAGAGGGTGGGAATGACCCATGGTGGAAATTTTGGTGCTTATGTGCAAAGGAGAGGTAGTAGTTAAAGCAGGTGTACAAGGAAGGGAGGTGTGTAGGTAATGCACCAGAGCAGGTGGTGCAGCATGTAGGCTAGGAGGTTGGATAGAGGCAGAAGTGAGCCCAACTAGGGAACGATCCAGTGTCAGCTGGAGAAGTCAAGGAAAAGTAAGTGTAACTGGAGTGTGCATATGAGGGAGCTTGAGGGAAAAGAGACTCCAGAATATTGTACTCAAGATTCCATAAGGAGCCAGAAATGGTGGTGAATGTCTGTAATCCCAGTGCTATGGGAGGCTGAGGCAGGAGAAGCATGAGTTTCAACCCAGCCTGGGCAACTTAGAAACTTAGACAGACTCTGCCTCAAAATATAAAATAAAAAAAGGTTTTGGGATGTAGCTCAGTTGCAAGGCTCTGGCTTCAATCTTTGGTAGTGAATGCACACATGCACACAGAAAAGGAAAGAGTTGTTGTAGTACAGTGTTGTAGCTACAGTGGGATTTGGGGCAAGAAAATCCTAGACAAGGCCACAAGTGATTTAGGTAAAGTGAAGGTGCAGATTAGAGTTGAGGAGACCATGGAAGTTTGATGCAAGTTTGGTTAGATTTTACACACTGGAGTTAAAGGATAACACAGGGCTTGAAGGAAGAGGAAGCCTGATAACATGTTTTTATTTAAGACACAGCCCTGTGGGCATGGTATCAACTCTATTTTTCATTTCTATCACTTAAGGAGCTCTGATTATTTCCTCAGAGACTTGGAAGACTCTGGTACTGAGGTAGAAAAATAATAAGATGGAATCAATGTTGGAGAACTAGGGGAATGCAGACCTGGATTCCAAATTTAAAAAAGAGTCAATAGCTTCCCTTAGGAGAGGGCCAGAGCACAATCCAGTTCCGATTAAGGCCTAACAGGAACAGTGCTACACAAGTAGCTGGACAGAAGTTAATGCCCTTGAAAAAGGGTATCAGAGAACATGGGAAGATGTGGAGAGATCAAGAGTGATCAAAGCAAGGAAAAAGAGTATACATCAGAGTTGAGATCATAGAAATTTGATATGGAGTTTATATTTTACACCTGCTAATTACAGGGTAATAGAGTTTGAAGAAAAGAGGAAATGGGATAAAACCACATAAAAACATTTCCTTATTTAAGACACAAGTTCTCTGGGTGTGCTATTTGAGTTTCATTTGTATCACTTATGGAGGGGACAGAGTACCTTGGGGATGTGGGGAGGAAAATACACAAAGACAGGTATGACTTGACAGGATTATACAGTGCTCCTGCCTGATGTGGTTGCTTGGTTTCACTGCCCAGGACTTGATCAGGCAGGGAAGCCTGGGCTGGCAGCTTCCACACAGACTCAGTATCCTGGGGGTTGGGGATATGGAACCTGAGAAAACTCAGCTTTGTGAGGTTGATTAGTTGGACTGGAATTGGTTGGACTGGTTGATTAGCTAAGGAGAGCTAGAGGAAGGTGATGGAAAGGGAGGTGATTCATGTTTACTAAGGCTCTGTGCTGAGCACTTCATATCCTCACTTAGCTCTCATGGTGATCTTAGATGGGAGGAGCCGTTGTCCTCAGCCTGTAAGTGATGTCAACTTGACTGAGACACAATGCCAATTTCTATATGAAGGCAGCGTTTTCTTCACAAATCCCCAAACTAGACACTGCATAAATAGAAATAAAAAATACAGAATAGTAAAGAGGCAAGTCAATCATCATATGGTCTTCATAGCTGTGTTGGGTTTCTAGATAGTGTTATCTTTTCCAGCCTTTTTTGTTTAATTTTGGCTCAGGGTCTATCTTTTATCATTTGACAGGATTCAAAGTGCTATTTCTAACCTTCACCAGTAAGAATTTTCAAATCACATGCTTTAAAGAGCAATTGACTTTAGATGGCTTCTCTCTGGGGAGGCAGCTCTGATGAATTCTATGAAAATTAGTCTTTGCTGCTGACTACAGGAGCCTGGCAAGACCCCTAGCTCCCCCGCTCCCCAAGTTTCCTATCTCTAAAACAGGGATAATGATACCTGGATTGCTTAACTTATAGGATAGATATGTAGATGAAAGAGCTATAAAATGCTGTGGAGATGGCAACAGGTATTACTGAATCTGGAGAATTCAGAACCAGACCATTTGTTTGAAAACTTTGGGGTCAACTGTGTCTCAGAATGATACCGAGTTTGATTTCAGAAGGAAGAACAATGTCTATATTGTTCAACATCCCTATTGAGGTCTGGAGCAGTGTTCTGTGATCCCACACATGAATATTTATTTCATGAGACATGAGCACTCACATTAAGAGGGCTAGATAAAGATCATGAACAGCCCCATTTTCATTTAGGTTGATGCTCTAGGGTGACTAGTAGCCACCCAAAGATAACAGGTCCTCATCCTTGAAATGTGTAAATGTTCCCTTATAAGGAACAAATGTCTCTGCAGATGTGATTGAATTAAAGAGTTTGGTGTGTGAGATTGTCTAGGTGGGCCCTAAATGGCATCATATGCATCCATATAAGATGAAGGTGGAGGGAGATTTGATGCACACAGAAGAGGGAAAAACATTGTGACCTCAGAAGCAGACAGATTGGAGTGAATGAAGGAACACTAGTAGCCCTAGAAACTGGAAGAAATAAGGAAGAAATTCTCCCCAAGTCTCAGGAGTAGGTATAGCCTTGTAGACACCTTGATTTTGGTTCAGTGAACCTGATTTTGGACTTCCGGCCTCTAGATTTATAAGAGAATACAGTTCTATTATTTCAGTCACCAAGTTCATAGTGACTTCTTATAGCTGACACAGGGAACCAGCATAGCCAGGTTTTGGTGCTAAAAGGAAATATGAAAAAAATTGTTGTTTTTAGATTCTGTGGACTTGTATCTTGGTCTGGTGTCCAAGTGCCTTTCCAAGTGGTCACTGTGCTACCTGGTTTATTTATTGCAAGTCGGAATTGGGGTGGGGAGGGAGCTGCTGTCATTGCTCCCTGTGGTGGGGAGATGGACACTGATGTATGTTAGGGGAAACGGGTGGGTGCCCAGCTGTGAAGATTCTGCTCATAGGGCAGGTGCTTTACTTAAAGGGCACAGCATCCTCTAACCTCAGTGATTCAGGAGGTAGCTGGTGTCTCCAGAGGTAAGTGACTCTCAAGAGCTCTGGTAAATAAGCACAAGTAAGGGAATCTGGGTATCAGGTACCAGGTGAAGTTCAGGGCAGGGGCTGGAACATCAGGAGACATTGGTTACTGCTATGGTTTGAATGTAAGTATACATCTAATATTTTTATGTTGGACATTAAACTCCAGCATGATAGTACTAAGAGACAGAACCTTTGGAGTAATTAGGCCATAAGGACTCTACTCTCATGAATGGGATTAATACTTCTATAAAAGAGAATTTGGAGAGCTGTATGGACCTTCCATATCTTCTGCTACGTTAGGGGATAATGTGTGTCCCATTTGGACCCTCGCCCTATTAGGACACAGTCAGAAGGCACACATCGTCTTAGAAGCACAGAGCAAGATCTCACCAAACAAAGCTGGTGCCTTGACTTTGACTTCCCAGTCTCCAGAACTGTAGGAAATGACTTTCTGTTGTTTCTAAATTACCCAGTGCAAGATCATTTTCTTGCATAGCAGCATAAATGGACTCTAAGACAGTTACTATGATAAAACTGGAGAAAATGGGGATTGATACAAAAGAAGAGTGTGTATGTGTGTGTTGGGGGGGCTGGTCAAAGTACTTGAATTAGAGCAGTTCTTTATTAGAGAGCACCTTGAGGGAGTGTGTTGATTTGGGAAGAGTATAGGCCCTGCTGGGGTCCTGAGCCAGACTAGAAGCAAGGCAAACTTGAATGAATCCCAAAGGGATCTTTAGGAGCAAAGTAGGAGCCTGGACCAGCACTGAAGACTCCTTATGGGTCAGGACAACGGGAGGACTTGGACACTACTCATGCCAAGCAGGGAAGCTGAGGCCCCAGAGTATTATTGCTTCACACAAAGCTTTGCCAGGAAACTAGGAACATAGGTTGTCCTAGCAAAAGAGAGCTGCTGGTTGATCAAGGGAAAAATCTTTAGGGGGTGAAAGTTGGAGGGTGGGGGAGAAAAGAACTGCTGACACTGTTAATGTCTTTGTCTTTTTTTGTTTGCTCTAAAGTCAACTCCCTGATAATAAAATGGTCTTGATATCATAAGACAATTGTCAGTCTATAATGAGATTACTTGAAATTTTCACTTAAAAACTTGTTAAATTTATCTGCAGATTATTTAAAAAGTTATGATTTAAATGGACAACTCAAGATCTGGCTGAGTAACCTATGGGATGATGCAACCAAATATTTTCTAGTCATTAAAATTATGTTTATGAAAAGTTTCTGAACATTTTCTGAAAAATGTTTCTGCTATAATGCTATATGTAAAAGGTCAATACAGATTATTGATGGAGTACAGAAAACAAAGAAAATAAAAACCATGTCTGAAAACAATCTAGTAAGAAATCTATCAAAATATGAAATATGATGGCAGCCTCTGGGTTTTAAAAAATTGTTTTCCTACTTTTTTATTTTCCAAAGTATCACTGCAGCATTTTTTCTATTGGTTTTTTTCTTGCTCTACATATATTTCTTTTGTCATGGGAAGAACCTAATAAACTCTCCTTTATGTAAGTACTTACATCTTACTTTTTTTACCTTAATCTTTTTTTTCCCCTTAAATTTTTTTATCGGTACACTTTAGGTATACAGTATGTTTACATTTATCATTGGGTGCTTGTACCTGAACATGATGTATCTTGGTTCTTATTTTTATCCCCATTATCTGTGTGCCCTTCACCCCTCCACCCTTCCCTATTTACATAGATTTCATTTCCATTTTTTTGCTTTTCTCATAATTTTTCCATTCCCTTCTTTCCTTTCCCCTTCCTCTCGCACCACCCCTATACCTTTGGACCTTTCCTATTTCAAATGATCAATTATTCGTTTTGATAATTTTAATCCTTATTTACACTTTCAGTTTCTCACATTAGAGAAACTATTTGGTATTTATACATGTGTGTCCTATTTATTTCACTTAAGAGAATGGCCTCAATATGCATCCATTTAGCTACAAATGTCTCTAGTTTCTCATTCTTTATGGCTGAGTAATACTCCATTTTACAAAAAAACCACATTTTCTTTATCCAGTCTCCAGTTGATGGGCATTTGGGCTGGTTCCAAGTTTTAGCTATTACAAACTGTGCTCTTACGAACATGGGTGCACATATATCACTGTGGTATGATTCTTTTAATTCTCTGGGGAAGATACCCAGCAGGGGAAGAGCTAGGTCAAATGGGACTTCCAGTCCTAGTTCTTTGAGGTATCTCCACACTGATTTCCATGGTGATTGCACCAGTCTGCACTCCCAGCAACAATGAAGAAGGGTTCTTTTCTCCCCACACCCCCGCCAGCATTTGTTATTGGTTGATTTCTTGATAGCAGCTATTCTTTCTGGGGTGAGATGGAATCTCAGTGTTGTTTTCATCTGCACCTCTTGAATGATCAGTGATGTTGAACATTTTTTCATGTATTTATTTGCTGCTTTTACTTCTCTGTTTGAGAAATGTCTGTGAAATTCAGATGCCCATTTTTGAATTGAGTCTTTGAATTTGGGGGGGCTGATTTTTTTCAGTTCTTTATGTATTCTAGATAGCAGTCCTTTGTCTGAGGTACAGCTGCTAAAATTTTTTTCCCAGATTGTAGGCTGTCTCTTAGCTCTGTTGGTGGTTTCTCTTGCAGTGCAAAAGCTTTTTAATGAGATGAGATCCCATCTCATTGTTGATTCTTTGTGCTAGTTCCCGTGCTACTGAGGTTTTGTTCATAGAGCCTTTTTCTATGCCAATGTCTTCAAGAGTTCTACCTAACTTATCTTCCAGCAAGTTAAGTGTTTCTGTTTTAATACTTAGATCTTTGATTTACTGCAATCTTAGTTTAGTGCATGGTGATAGGTATGGGTCTAGTTTTAATCTTTGGCAGGTTGAAATCCAGTTTTCCCAACACCATTGATTAAATA
>NW_004624765.1:12758248-12774730 GCF_000247695.1 Heterocephalus glaber | reverse complement strand
GGTGGAACACTCTGTAAACATCTATTAAGTCCATTTATTCAATAGCTTGGGTCAGTTCTAGAATTTCGTTATTAACTTTTTGTCTAGATGATCTGTCTATTTGTGATAGTGGGGTATTGAGGTACCCCACTACAGTTGTATTAGTGCTTATTTGATTTTTCATGTCCATTAATATTTGTTTTGTATAGTTGGGGGCATTCGTATTTGGTGCATACATATTTATGATTGTCTTCTCTTCTTCTTAGATTGTTCCCGTCACAAGGATGTAGTGACCATCCTTGTCTCTCTTAATTAGTTTTAGTTTGAAATCTACTTTGTCTGTAAATAAGATTGCTATCCCAGATTGCTATCCCTCCTTTTTTCTGGGTTCCTGTCACATGGAGAACTGTTTTCTGTCCTTTTACTTTCAGTCTATGAATTTCTTTTTGAGTTAGGTGTGTTTCTTGTATATAGCATATTTCTGGATTTTGCTTCTTAATCCATTCTGTCAGTCTATTTCTTTTGATTGGTGAATTGAGGCCATTAACATTGATGGTTATAATTGACTCATCCTTGTCATGATGTTTTACTGTTGTTGGCTCTTTTATTTCTTATTTTTTCCCCCCTTTCCCTTTAGTTTCTTGCCTTGTCTGGTGGCTTCCCTCTCTTGGGCCTCATGGAGTTGTGACCTTCATTGAGTTTTTCTAGGATATTGCTTAGAATTGTTTGGAGTGCTGGTTTGCTGTTCATGAAAATTCTCAGGTGTTCTTTGTCGTGAAAGTATCTTATTTCCCAATCAATTTTGAAAGATAATTTTGCAGGATACAACAGTTTAGGTCAGAAGTTATTGTCTTTTAGGGCTTGAAATACTTCACTCCAGGCTCTCCTTGATTTGAGGGTTTGTGCTGAGAAGTTTGCCGTGATTCTGATGGGCTTTCCTTTGTAGGTGATTTGTTTCTTTTCTCTAACTGCCTGTAGGATTTTGTTCTTCTGTTGGGTTTCTGAGATCTTGACTATTATATGTCTATGTGTAGATTTTTTTTGATCATGGCTAGTTGGAGTTCTATATGTCTCACTTATCTGTATGTCCAATTCTCCACCTCTGTCTGGGAAGTTTTCTTCTATTACTTACGTGATCAATTTTTTTATGTCAATTATACTTTCTCTTGTTTTTTCGTGGACTCCTATCAGTCTTATGTTATTCTTCTTTGCATCATCTAGCAGCTGCTGGCTTGATTTCTCATCGTCCTTTACTATTTTGAAGAGATCTCTGTTTTCATGGTCCTTAACCACAATCCTGTCTTGTATATCTGATATTCTATCTTCAGACTCCCTTAATCTGCTCTTCATCCTTTCAATGGAGTTTTTAATCTGCTGAATATCTGTTTGAATGTGTTTCATGGATTCCATTTCTTTCTTATGTTGGGCATTCATAGCTTCCAGCATGTTTCTGAGCTCATCTATTTTTTTTTTAAATCTTTTTCTGTTCTAGAGCCTCTAATCATGTCTTTCACTCTGCTCACCATCTCTGTAGTTATCTGGGAGATTATTTCTGTTTTGAGTTTTTCTAGTGCCTCATTCATCTGTTCTGTTACTTTCTGTGCTATCAGTTTAGGGTGTCCAGGTGGTTGATTATCACACTTTTCTACTTTGTTTCCTCCAGTTTCTGCCTTTTGTTGGGTGGAAGTGTGAGACTGTGCCTTACTTAAATGTCTTCTCATTTTTGTTTTTGGTACTGTCCTTGGTTTAGTTCCTGGGTTGATATTTTGAAGTTGCTTATTGTAAGTATCTTTGTTGATGTATTTAGACCACTTATGAAATGATTGCTTCTCAGAGGTGTCTTCCAGATATAGCTGGTCTTTAGGTTTTGAGTCTCTGATGGCACTGAGGCTATCTCATTTTCATTATACCAGGAAGGACAACTGATTAGATCCATCGCAATACCTTAGCCCAAGTGATACAATTAGCAACACAATAGCATCAAGTACCTCTTAGAAAATGACAATTTGTGGTAGTTATTAATCTATCCCCTTTAACTGTGTGAATTAAATAAAAATCAAGGACCAACCCAACATATGTTTATAGTGAATGAACTCTTCAATATAGTAACTTTACCTTTTGGGATGAGGAGTTCAAAGGAGTTGGGGAGGGAGGAATAGGTAAATATAAGGATTGGGGAAGCTTAGCAGTAAGGCCAGAGGGCACAGGCAAGAGACGAAAAGAGAAAAAAAGAAAGATAAAGAAGAAATACAAATTAGGGCCGGAAGAGGAACACAAAGGGAGATGAAGAACAATGTGGGGACAGCAAGGGATTGAGGCAGAGAGAGAGAGAGAAAGAAAAGAGAAAAGAAAGAAAAAAAAGAAAAATAAAAATTTTAAAAGAGTAGCAAAGAAGAAAATAATTAAAAATAAGAGCACAAAAAATAGTGGTAGTTTTGAAAATAACAAATAGAAGATAGAAATGAAGGGCCTCCTTCAGGGTATGTCTCTGCTGTCACAATAGACAATGTGGGTAGCAGTGTGCAGTTATAAGTCAATGAGTCTCAGTAAGCCAGTCACAGACCAGTGAGGTTCAGGCAGATTTCTGGCTGCAAGTCCCAATTTGGGCTCCCTGTCCTCCTGCAGGGTTGAACTCTGCAAGGCTCTATTGCAGATTCCAGCTGCCTTTTCCCTAAAGATAGTCCAAGTTCCGATGGCAGGTGATGACCCCTCCAACTTACCAAGTACGGTGGTCTGGTGTGCCTTTATTGCAGAGATTCTCTTCACTTTTCCAGTAGGCTTCAGTTTTCATCAGGGAGCCTGAGAGAGGCCCTCTCTCTGTTGTTCACTTTTGCAGCTCAGGACAATGGCCTTTATGCTCCCCTGTGCCTGTTTAGTGTGGATCCAAGTAGCTGCACAGGCAAGAGGCCAGAGGCGGCGGGGTGGGGGTGCGGGTGGGGGCTGTTGTTGCAGGTGCCCAGGCAGCTAAGCCGGCGGCTAGTGGGCATGCCCAGGAGTCGTCACCAGCTAGGTCTCCTGGTTGCAAGTGAGCGAGCGAGAGAGCCAGACTGAGCAGGGCGCAGTCAGCCCACCCCACCTCTGCCCTTGCAGCTGAGCTAGTGGCTGGTGGGTGAGCCCAGGGGATCCTCACTGGCTAGGTCTCCTGGTTGCAAGTGAGTGGAGGAAACCGGACTGAGCAGGGCGCACTATCTTAATCTTGATTTAAGCATTTTGTGTTACAAAGGTAATACTATTTACCAAAAGTGTTGTTTAATTAACACTTTCAAATATATGACCTCTAGATACAAAAGACAAAGAATAAACAGATTCACCCATCCCCTAAGTCTACCCTAAGGGAAACTGGCAGAAGCACTTGGAGAAAATCATAATACAATGCGGTATGGGTTTAATTTTGATTATCTAAACCTCTTTGTGCTGGAAGAGGCTGCTTTAAGAGATGGATGTGGAAGAAGAGAAAATGCTCATTTCCTCCTGCCTGCAGATCCTTTAGGGAGTGCACCCTTTAGGATTCTTCTCAGGAAAGAGAGGGGTATGAGGGTGAGGGGTAGGGGCAGGGAGGGCAGTGGGGAGGATATGATAAAAATATGTTATACCCATGTATGAAAATGTCACAAATAAATATTTCATTCTGTATAATTAATATGTGCTGATACAAAACATTCTTCTCAGGCATGATCTCTTCTCAGCTGCCTTCCCTAAACCCTGAGCTAGAACAAGGGACTCCTTCCCTGTGCCCATCGTGTGATGTCAGCTCGTCACAATGCTGTGTGTGTCTCTGAGCAGCACAGACCATGATTTATTCATAGTGTTTTTCATCACACCTAGCAGAGCCCCTGGCAGACAGAAGGTGCTGAATAAATAAATGTTTCTTAAATGAACTGAGTAATTGTGCAAAAGTGTGAGATAAATTGTATTAGCTTCATAGGGCTGCTGTAACAAAGTACCACCAACTGGACAACTGAAGAGGAAGGGGCTAGACCGTGCCCTCTCAGCTTTTGGTTGCAGGGCTCCTGCATATTCCTTGACTTGCAGTCTAAAGCCCACCCTTTGCTTCTATCCTCACATGGCATCCTGTGCTCTGTGTCCACATTTTGTGATTCTGTGTCCTGTAGTTCCAATTTGTCTGTTCTTATAAGGGTACCTGCTTTTTTGGATTTAGAGCCCGCCCTAACATAGTTTGGCTTCATCTTAACTTGACTTTATCTGCCAAAACACTAATTCTAAATTAAGTCTCATTCACAGGTACTGGGATTAGGACTCCAACATATCTTTTTCGGGGACACAATTCTGTCCACAACGGAAACTATAGTTACAGGTAGAGCGTATGTCGTTTAGTATAGATCAGAGGTGGTGAACCTATGGCACCAGTGCTGCAGTGGGCACGCAGAGCTCTCTCTATCCAGATGTGTGCCAACTTACCCCAGGAGCTAAGCATCAGATAACAGTGGTTTTTTCTAAACTGAAACCTCAGTATTCAGATTTAATTGAAGTGTTGGCACTGTGTGATAAGTAAGTGGGTTTTGGGTCAGAGTTTTGGCACTCAGTCTCTAAAAGGTTTGCCATCACTGGTATAGATGCTCTCTGAAGTGGCTGTGTCCAGCTGCTGCAGCAGTATAGTGTAGTGAAGGGCAGAGAAGCTGTTGGAGACATAGGCAGCCCCGTGTAGGAGCAGGTGACTAGTTCAGTCTGGATTCATAAAGCACACTTGGGCAGGACCATGGAGAGGTGAAAAATTGGGCACTACAAACAAGAAAAGGAGAACCTGAATTTCAAAAATAGGGCAATGCTGCCAGGCACAGGAGACAACAATTTGAGTTTAGTAGAGAAAAACTGGTGGCTGATGTCTACAAAATGACTTCCATCCTGACCCAGGCTGCTTAACAAAGTATTCCTGGCTGTTTTGGAACCATGCTTAGTATCTGACCTCACAAAAACACATATCAGGGTTTTGGGCAACAAATAGAGAAGGAAAGAAACAAGTCAAAGATTTTTCTTTTAGGAACCATAAAAGAAAAAAAATGTGTTGTCTGTAACAGGTTTTATGAGAAACACATTGAACTCTACAATTGTCCTAAATTGCACTGTAATTTCTGATAAACTAAGCCTGTAAGAACTGGTGGTATATTTGGCAGAGATTAAATTCTCATCAGTGGCTACATGGTAAATTTTATATGCAACCTTTAACTCTGGAGTTTGAAGAGTAAAAGATGACATGCTATCATTTCTCTTTAAAACTAGAATTTTAAAAATGTTTATTAGTCATTAAGAAGAGTAATTTATAATAACAAATTAGAAATTATCTCAGTAAATAAATGCCAAAAGTAGAATAAAGTATTTTTTTGTGAGACTCATTTTTCCTGAAATTTCAAGTGAACTGTTTACTGCTTAGCTGGAGAAGGATGTTAGATAGAATCTTAGCATTTCCATGATAAGACACCTAAACCCTTAGATTTGTGATTCCTTACTACAAACTACTTGTTTAAGAATGTCCAAGCAGGGCTTGGTGGCTCATGCCTGTAATCCCAGCACTCTGGGAGGATGAGTCAGAAGGATCATAAGTTTGAGCCCAGCTGGGGCAACTTAGCATCAGAAAAAAAAGGACTGGGGATGTAGCTAAGTGTGAAGGCCTTGAATTCAAACCCCAGTACTGGAAAAAAGAAAAGAAAAGAGAATGCCCAAGCTTATGGGGATTTTAGACTTGAATATCAGAGGATAAAAGGAAAAATTAACGAGTTGAAATATGCCTGTTTTGATTAGGACCATATTTGAGTTGAGCTGGAGGAAACACATTATAAGCCAAAGAGGAAGACAAGGAGGAGGTGGCATTTGGAAAGGCTGGTCCCAAAGAAGAGGAAAACTTAGGATGCTGGATGTATCAAAATTCAGGAACGACTGTTTATTTCCCAGACTCTGGAGCAAGAGTGGGATCTATAAAGGGGAAAAAGATAGGAACAGGGCCATGTCAAACCATGCTTTTCAATTACTTCTTCCTGCCTCTGGTCTGCTTTGATTACCAGGCATATCTTTTGCAACCCAGGCCAAAAGGAAAATATTTGTCCTACTCAAGGAGCCAGACTAGGCTGTGAGATGGGCTCTAAGCATTCCAGCCTTAAGGCTGATAACTAAGTTTTCTTCTTGAGCAAGAGTTCAATAAGTTTATGCTGACTTCACAACTGGCTCCCACCAAAATCTCAGCACCCTTTTATTTGTGGTGTTAACTTACTTGACCCCTAGTTTGTACGTGAAAATGACTAAGGAGAATGGAGGCAACAGAAAACAGATTTTAAAAATCTGGTTTTGAACTATGCCTGGCATGCCAAAATATTTAGTTCTTCAAAACTTGGCAGTTAGAGGAGAGGGTGGATTTAAGTAGGAATGACCAGCTGGTTAATTACATGTTGCCAACGATTTCCTCTGGCTACTTACCGGATGCGTCCTGTTTATGTCAAAGTCTGACTCTGCCCTTCATCCCCTGTCAAGGCCAAGAAATGGGATGCCCTGTGTTTGACTTAGCACGTAACGTTCTGGTGAGACCTAGAGCAACAAAGGCCACTTCTCTCTTGGTGAGCCAGACAAAGCAGGCGGTGCTACAGAGGCCACTGAGAGGTTTTGGAGTAGGTAGAAAGCTAGGAACAGGAAGATTCCATCTTACCAACCTCTGAAGCGGAAAGCTATTGATAGTAAACTCAAGGCTTGGTTTTGGCCAGGTGGTAAAGGGTTGAGATGCGCAGAGGTGATGAGTGTGAAGTGGGAGTGGTGATTCCTTCTCATTGGATGGTTTTTTTTTTTTAAAAAAATAAGCCTCTGAGGACCTGTGCAGTGGACTTAAAAAAGTCCACTTTTTTGGCTTAAAAAAGGAGCCAGTTATGCACTTGAAGAAGCCTTGATGAGAATGATGTGCAGAGGTAGAAGGGAAATGAGGAGATATGTGAAGGCACATGCTGATGTATGCCCAAATCCATTCACAACAGCCCAGCAGACAGAGGCAAACTGCAGGAACTGCAGACTCAAAGCCTCCAGGCAGGGCCTAGAAGATAATGTAAATTTGAGAGGATAGACACCACAGAGAGTGTATGGCTCTGTTAAACTGCAGACACATAGCCAATGTAAAGGCATTTAAAAAGGAGGAGGAGGTAGAGGGGAGGGATAAAAATCACTGTGCTGACCAAATAAAATATGTCTGTGAGCTATATTATATTCAAGGGCTACCAATCTGTCCTTGCTACCTAGAGAGAACACAAACTTGCAAGTCTGAATTTTGGGATTGTAGTTATTTGTTAAAAGTGGCTTGCGGGTTAGGCATGGTGGTACACACATATAATTCCAGCACTTGGGAGGACCACTGAGTTGGAGGCCAGCCTGGGCTACATAGTGAGATCCTGTTTCCAAAAATGAAAAAAAAAGTGCCTTGCAAATCTGCTTTTTATAAGGGGAAGCTATTGTTCAAACTTTCTGTCATGATCTAAAATTGTATACTTCTTTCCTCTTGTCTTCTTTCAAATGCTATAAAATGAAGGACATGGGGTTGGAAGGAAGATGTTCATCTTGGAAGTTGTCGGTGGGCTGGCTTTCACTTCCTCAGTGGACAGGTGGGGATAAACAGTCAGAGTGCTCTGCTCCCAAACCAAGGAGTTATCAGCACATTGCTCTGGGCCTCTCCTTAATCCCAAGCATGCTCAGCTCTGTTATGTCCTCCCCAAACCCCAGTGGCACTGTAGAGGAAGCAAAACATCATAACAGTGAGTTTTAAGTCAGTTTTCTGAATGGGGCCGGAAGTTTTTGTTGATCAGAAGGAGAGATTACTTTGTTGCTTTGTATAAATAAATCAAAATAAATTCCTCTTAAAGCCAGTGCCTCGAAAACTTTGAATGGGTAAGATTTACACTTGGGATAATACTTAGCCAAGGGTGCAAATACTGCTTTTAAAATCCTCTCCAGCTCTAGAGCCTTATTTTTAGACATTTTATTTGAGAATTTCTAAACTCCTTGATAGGGATATTATTTTAAAAATAGCTTTAATACACACCATAAATTCCTGAGCACATCTGAGACTGAGCATCATGGGAGACCCAAGCTACTGGCCTTAGTTTATCCCTGTCTGTGTTGCTGAGCTTCTCAGGGTCTATGGTGGTCAGCCTGGATATTGTATGCAAACCTTCCCTCTGGCTAGACCAAAGGCTTCAGACCATAGGCCACAGTCACATAGAAACATCCATACTCCAGGCTGCCACTATAAAAATAACATTAACCAACAGTTACTAACCAGTATTGTGTATGGAGTAGTGTGTGTATGAAAAGTGAAATGGAAAGACATATCTCAGTTAGCTAAATAAAGAAGGGCATTATCAGTCCACTTAGAGTAGAAGATTGGAAAAGCAGACTCAAGACAGAATATAGGGAGTTTTGCAATTAGACTGAAGAGTTTGGGCTTTTTCTTGGAAATGAGAGCCATTGAAAGTTTAGTAGAAGAGACTTTTCAGAAAGCTTAACGTGGCAAGATGGCTCAGAAGAGGAAGAGACTCGAAGTCAATAATAATAAATCCAAACATCAAACTCTCTAGAGGTTAACAGTGACAGTGGGATACTGAGTTATAATGAAGCTAACCTTAATTGCATGCTTTCCACGTGCCAACTACTTTGTCAGTGATTTATATTCATTAAATATATTTGCAATAACATATTGAAGTGAACTTTATTAAATATTGTTCTTTTTCAAACAAAGAAACTGAGGATCTGGGCAGTAAAGAAACTTGCTTAGTGTTACCTGGGTAGGATGCCTCTAAGCTGAGATATGAACCCAGGCAGCCTGACTTCAGGGGACTGGCCATCAGCCATGGCTTTCAGCAGCAAGCAGCTGGGGTCTCCTTGGCTTTCCCCTGCCACTGTAGTGAGGCTGAGACCACAAAAGACTGTTGATATCACTTTGCCTCATTATCTCTTGTCTTTGTACAAATTCAGGTCTTTCCACCCTATTGCTTTGCATTAGACACTAATGGTGTGATTCACCTGACTTCATTGGCCTCGGCCCAGTGATTTTAGGAGGCATTTACTTTCAAAATGGGAGATTTGGAATTCATTTGATGTTAAGTTTTTTGGTGTTTTTTTTGGCATCCTGAGTCATTGTCAGATGAAGAAAATTCATTATGAATTCTAACAACTATACAGTTTTAAAAAGCTACTGTGAAAGATCCCCAAACACTTTAAAATTTTTTTCTGTTTATTAGTACGTTTGCAGTACATAATGATTACATTCACTGTGCAGAGTTGGTGCATGTATGTAACATCTCAGTTCTTTGTACATCTCATTACCCTCCCCGTACTACCCCTTCCCTCTATTTCTTGGTCCCCTTCCTATTTGCAAAAGATCTATTTTTCCGTTTCCTATTATTTATCTTTTATTTTATTCTTTAATTTACTTGAACTTTGGGTTTCTCATATGAGAGAAACCATATATGTAAGTTTATGTGTCTGATTTATTTCACTTAACGTGATGGTCTCAAGGTGCATCCACTTTTCTACAAATAACTTAAGCTTACCCTTCTTTTAGCAGACTGCTATAGTACTCCATTGTGTGTAAACACCACATTTTCTTTATCCATTCATCTATTGATGGACATGTAGGTTACTTCCAAGATATAGCTGTTATGAGTTGTGCTGCTATAAGCATGGGAAGATCTCCAAATATTGGAGCCTGTAGATGATCCTGGCCAATACCACTTTGTAAGAACAAAACCAAGATTAGATGCTTATCATTTAAGTTTCTTTTAACACTTGTTCTTAAAAATTAAAAGGCTGATGTGGACTCAATCAGAAGGTGGCCTAGTTATATCATGTTTAAATTAAGGTAATTCCATATCAGTTGCACAGAACAATTTATATTTTTTTCCCATTATGAAACTTTTCTGTGTAAAGATAATGTTAATTCAGGCAATATTAATTTTTGCTAGGGGTTCAGATATATATGCTTACTTTGAAAAATACTATTGATAAACAAATATTGCACTGTTGCAGGAATTCTGTTGTAGGAATACAGGGAAATCTCAATTGTAGACTTATTTACAGATTATTGTCATCATATCATACAACAGAGGAGCCTTAACACACACATATTTCATTCAACATCAATTTCAGCAAACATTTCTTGAGGACCTGCATATAGCTAAGTTCATGGGATGAGCTTTGATTGCTAAAATGGATTCTCTATGCTGAATTATATCAAGAATAAGTTGTTTACTGTTTTAGCAGGATGACCTCTGGTCGAGCCTACCTACACTCTACTGCATCAGCAGATCAACTTATTGATTAACTGTTGTGTCTATTTTAAGTTTAAACTTTGCCCAGGCAGTGATTGAAATGGATTTATTTTTGCAAGCAAGCAGATTACAGAGGCAAGCAAACTTAGAAGGACTATTGAGAAATCTTAAAACCAATTTGTTTAGAAAGTTAAAAAAAGTCTTTATTTCATGAGATAAACATCCATATCAGAGCAGCTGCACAATAGAGTTCTCCAGTTGGAGATATTTAAATATTCACTGATAGACTTGCCAAGTTTTAATAAAAATATTATTAAGATCTATAAGGTTGAAGTTAATAGAAAACTCTGAAACTATTTTTAAAAATTTAAAGTAATCCTTATATGACAGAGTGTGGGTCTAGCTTTAGTCAGAATTGGTATTAGAAAGTAGGACATTTTAATTTTAACAGGAGAGAAATTTCATCAAATCCTTGAGGAAAAGTTTAATATTTGGGTCACTCTTCCTAATAATATTGGGCTTGTAGAATTGATATCGATTGAGAACTAAAAATTCTATTTCTGCGTAGGAGCTACTCTGAAAATTGATTTCAGAGAATCAATTTTTAAAAGTGAACTTTCTACAAATCCACATTTCTTATTAAATTTTACTTTACATTATTTTACTGTATTTTCCTGAATATTTTACCCATAGAATTGAATTTTTTTCTATTCAAACAATAAAATCCTTTAAAATGGTTTTTTTGGCCAATGAACTATTAAAAACAATTTAATTGTTTACAAAAATTTAAACCCATGTAGTATACAAACATCTTGTAGTAAAAGAGTCACATGGCATTGTTTGAAAAAGTCCTTCACCCCTTGTCTTTTTCCATGCTGTCTCTAGCTGCAGCTCTGTGCTCAGCAGGAGCCGTCTCTTGATGTTTACATGCTCAGTCATGTCACTGTGTATAGATAAATAGCTTTCAAGTTTTTCCCCCTACATTTCTATTCCATTTTCACTAAATTTTTTTGTTAACGAAGTAAGAAACTTATATGGGAAATAATGTTTATTTCTTCCAAACTATTTGAAGGTAAATTAACAATTGAAAAAAACCAATTAAGGGCCAGGGATTTAGCTCAAATGCCTGCCTCATAAGTCAAGGGCTTGAGTTCGATTCCTGATGCTGCCCCCCCCCAAAAAAAACCAAAACCAAAGACGAATTAAACAAATGTGCTTCACTGAATATTTCCTATGGCAATATTGTTCCTTTTCACCCTTGGGCTATCCTTTGTGTTCAGGGGCATGTAAATGATGCAAGCTACATTCACAGACAGTTTGTTTCTGTCTCACATTATTGTTTTTATGATCATGAAGAACAAAACTCTTGAAAGTCTTTCAGAGAAAAGGTCACCTGAAAGACCTTCTCCATGACCTTCAATGACCTTCAACCATGTCCCATCTTCTTTCCTTTCTTGTTAGTCTTGCCTTCTCTTTCTTTCTCTTTTACTTTTCATTATTTCACTTTTTCCTCTTCTCAGTTTGGCTGGCATCCATGATTGTTACTGATTTTGAGGGGGAAGCCATACATATTCTTTATGAGCCAAGTCATGTTGGTCTAGTGTGTTACACTCAAATGCTGGTGAGCACTGATTTTGGGGCAGTGGCATTGTGGCACAAAGAGTTCTGAAGTCACATGACCCACGTTCGAATCTCTAGCACTCACTTGCACTGTGGCCATAGTAAATTACTCAGCTTAACTAACCTCATGTTCTTCAATAAAATGAGGGTAATAAGTTCTACCTCATATGGCTGTTGTGAGGAAATAATGACAGGAGGAATGTCACATTTCCTAGAATGACTGCTCAATAAATGGTGGCTCTCATTACCATAGTGTGGCAGCAATGGCTTTGAGGCTGGCATGGGGAGACAGAGAGAGTCTCAGTAAACTTTGAACGATGAGTTGACTTCTGGACTTTGTAAAAGTTTTTGTGAGGAAGTGCGAAAAGAAAAGATCAAATGTAAAGTGATCCAGACAATTCACTGGGACATTTTTAATTAGATATAAGAATTCAAAGGGGTAAGTACAAAGGAAAGTTTGCAGGACAAGATCAAAACACTGAGATGCAAGATGGGGAAAGGTAGCTTTCAACCCAATATGGCATCCTGTATACCATTAGTTAAATAAATGCTATTTATTTATAAAACCAATAAGATAGTGGAAGGTAGAAAAAGCAAAAGGCAGGAAGTGGCCTTTCCCAGCACTGGTCTGACTCCAACTATGGCTACTTTGTGTCTCTCTTCTAAGGAGGGTGTAGGGAACTGGCAGAGCTCCAGAGAAGAGGAAAAATGTAATTAAGGCTTAGAAAATAAGGGGTATGAGGAAAGGCCAAAAAACTGTAGGGTTATTTAGCTTAGGGGATAAAGGTCCAACTGATTTGAAGGGTCATTATAAGAAAGACATTGGTTGTTTCCATCTCCACAAATAACACGACAAGAGGAAAGAAGCTGACATTACACTGGAGAAGGTGTGGGGCTGTGAGAATTGTTAACAAGGAATGTCTAAAGCTCATGCTGACAACTGCAAAAGGAAAAGGATTAATGTAAACTACAGTGTCCACTCATTCATAGCAACCTGCAAAGGGAGAAGGAAGGTTGTATTCAATTACCAGCTTTTATATTATTTTGAAAACAAGCCTGTTGCTTACTATTTGGTTAAAATAATTTAGTTATTTACTAGTTAAATCTGGGTATTAACAAAAGGTTAGTTTGAAGGTATAGATGCAAATTAGATATGTTTGGGTCTCTTTGAGACAAAGCCTTGCCCCATTACATTGGTTTGGGTGGGTGGTAGCAAACCCATGGCACACGTGTTGTTTGTTTTTCTTTTAAAACAAAAGATGTTAATGTATGAGTTGTTTTTTCCTAAACTAAAACCTCAGTATCCAGGCTTAATTGCAGTCTTAGCCCTTGCGATAAATAAGCGGGCTTTGGGTTTTTGTTTGGGCACTTGTCTCTAAACGGTTCATCATCACTGGTTTGGGCCAATCATCACATGAAACCAGCATGCTCTTTGAGGCCACATTTATTCACCACAGCTGAGAAGCAATTGCATTTGGCTGTGAATTTTAGAAGAGTCTGTTAAATCCCAGTGCCGCTGGTGTTCATACTGTTGCACAGCAAGGCTGCAATGATCTGAACCAGCAAGACTCTGTGTCTTTCACTCTGGCTGTGGGGAGGGAAGGTGGTGCCCTACAGGGATTATGAAGAATTTCAGCCAGGATGTGGTGGTGTCCAAGTAAGAAGGAGGGGAGAGCATCTGCATCCTTAAACACGTGGTCCATCAGTGCTTCCTGCTATGCTTCTAATTTCCATGCTGGGGGCTGACTTCAGTTTTTCTGCTTTCTCTGCTGCTAAGAAGGGCATGTGTGGTGAGGACTTAAAAAAATTCTCTAAGAAGTCTGTCATATTCTTATTTTCATTTTCATTTCATTTCACATCCTATTATAATTTCTGTTATTAATTTTCAATGCTATTGGTAATACAGAACAGTATGACTCGGGATCTTTCCATGTTAGTGTATGTAGCTCTACTTCCTTTTACTATTGCTTTTTTATTCTTTGGTATGGATATTCTGTCATTTAAAATATTTAAGATTAAAGATAACTTTGGCAGCCAGAATAATGGTTATGAGGGGGACTGATTGGAGATGACATGCTGGATTCTCCTGGAATGCTGGATATAAATGTTTTTTTATCTCACTCTAAAAAATAAATGTTCTGTATCAGATTTTGAGAGGTTTATTTGGTAGTATACATACATAAAAAAGGTCTTGTTTGTATACTTTACACAGTACTTTATTGTATGTAAATTATATCTTAATACAAAGGTTTAAAAGAGGAATAAAGGGCCGGGGATTTAGCCCAGTGGTTCCGTCGCCTGCCTTGCAAGCACAAGGACCCGAGTTCGATCCCCAGTACCAAAAAAAAAAAATAATAATAAAAGAGGAATAAAATCATTGTACTTTAAAGATATCATAAAGTATTTAAGAAATAGGGCAGGGATGCAGAGAAGGAGAGTAGGTGAAGAAAGTAGCTAACATGAAGCACCTCTTATATTGTAAGTATATTTTATAATTTCTCCTTTAGTTGTCAACAAATCTGTGAAGCGGGTATTCTTATTCCTTTTTTGTGGGTGAGGAGACAGTCTCAAAGAGGGTAAGTACACTGTTCAAATTCACACACTTGGTCAATAACAGGGACAGGAGCTGACTGGAAAGTTCTGAAAGCAATTCTGTTAAAGTAGGAAAAATTAAATTTCAGAGGCTTGGTGAATCATGCAAGCTCTTGCTCTGGGTGAGTGGTGAGTCCACTGGTGAAACCACCCACTGCCTCTCTGTTTAATTTGTGGAGTGGTCAACAAAGTTGTTCTCTTTTTATTTTTTGTCCCAGAATATGGATTAGAAGTGAGAATGTATCATTGGAGAAATTTCTAGAAGTTTCCTGATAAAGATTAAAACATCTGACATTTATGAAAGAGCGAACTAAACAACTTGAGAGTCTGAGAACATTTTTGTTTGTTTTTTCATTTTATCTTTAGGACATCCTGAAAATTATATGCTTTTTTAGAAAACAATTTGGTTTCTAACCTCAGATATGTGCATGAGAGCTAAGTGTTACTCTTGTTTTAGTATGGATGATATGAATACTTCAAATTAACAGAGAAAATGACCTGGGACAATGTGGGGAAATTCATGTAATAGTGTATATAAATTACACACATTTCAGCATCATTCTGTCATTTGGCTCTAGAGACTGTTTTTCCCTTTTCTAGTTATTTCCCCTCAATTTATTAAAAAGTTTAAGTTCACTTTTTTACACTCCTCATTTTTAAAAACCACTTTTTTCCCTTCTCCTCCTCTTGATTTTTTCTACTTCTCATTACTGAGTTATATGCATTTTTATTTCCTCTCTGAACTTGGCATGAGGTTGTTTACATCAAATCCCCTTAACCATATTCTAGAAATTGATAATTGTTTTCTTTTAGTGATAACAGAAATGCAGCAAAAATACCTACTCTGGGTACACTCAGTTCACTATATAATTGGAATAAATTCTACTCTGAAATGTTATCTGTTGGAACCTGGACAATTTTTATTTTTTATTTATTTTTTATTTTTTTAACCTCAATGAGGTAGCATTTAATTAGAAAGAAGGGGCTACTCTGGCTAGCACATTTCCTAGAATTGTAAATAACAGAATCTTACCTATTAGCCATGAAAGGGGCCTAATTTTACACATAGACAAAAGTCCAGAGAGCTTTGTACAATTGGGTTCTTTCATCAATCAGCAATCTGACTCCTAGAACTTAAAGTAAATGGTGCTGTTTCTTTGTATTGTTGATGAGACTGTAATGCCTGCTTCCTTAGATGAACTGGTTTTGGAGCTCTGTATTAGAATGCATGCAAAGTTGGAAATGCCTTTTTAACACTCTTGACATTTAGTTTGTAAACACAGAATCACTGGCAGAGACAAAAAAAAGGGGAACAAAAGTGCAATATATTTCTTCCAGGTGCTTGGGCTCCTGGGCATGAAGCCAGGTTACAAAGTCAGCAAACTTAGAAAGGCCTTCAAAGCTAGTGATATTTTCTCCTGTGTTGTCTCTAGAGTAGACTTGAATAAAAGACATAGACTTATTTTTTTTCTATTAGAATACACATTGTAGGGTAAAGGGAACCTTTGGCTCTTTGATGGTGTTTCTGCATTGAAGAACAAATAGCCCACTCCAACCTCATGTTCACAAATTTTGAGGTAGTTATGATTCTTCTGATCATGACACATCTACCAAGTTCACATATATTAAATATGAAGAGAATTGTTTATTCAAGGTGAGTTTCTACTACAACCATAGAAATATATTTGGAAATCTTTTCAAATGATTTCTGGAAGATATCATTTTATAATAAATAAGATTTAAAAGGAGATACATTCCCTTTTCTCTCCCAAGTAAAGTTATTTTTTAATTTTTCTTTCCTGATTAAAAAAAATTATACACTGATGCAGAAAAAACAAGCAGTACAGAAGATTATTAAAAACAAAAGGCAGTGGATGCCCTACCGAGGTCCTGAGTGGCGCGGAACACGCCGAATCAGCCCACGCCCCAGCAGCAATCCACTGGACAACCCCCACCACTCCTCTGTACAGCTACCTGGTTCCACACTACAAAGACGCAGAGGACACTGGACCACCAGACCACGGTACTGGGTCCCGCC
>NW_004624765.1:12724404-12745363 GCF_000247695.1 Heterocephalus glaber | reverse complement strand
TAGTGTCCTTCTTTGTCTCTCTTAATCAGTGTTGGTTTGAAATCCACTTGATCTGCAAAGAGGATAGCTACTCCTGCTTTTTTTCAGGTTCCTGTCTCATGGAGTATTGTTTTCCACCGTTTAACTTTCAGTCTATGAGTTTCGTTTTGAATTAAATTTGTTTCTTGTATGCAGCATATTATTGGATCTTTCTTTTTGACCCATTCTGCCAGTCTATTTCTTTTGATTGTTCAGTTGAGACCATTAACATTGATGGTTATAAATGATATGTATTGAGTTATCATTGTCATTAATTTTTCTTTTTGTTGGATTCTCCCCCTTTGCGTTTAATTTCTCATCATGTTCAATGGTTTCATTCTGCTGGGATTCCTGGGGTTGTGATCTTCATTGTCTTTTCCTAGGACATTGTCTAAAATTTTTGTAGTGCTGGTTTGGTATTCACGAAGTTCCTAAGATGCTCTTTGTCATGAAAGTATCTTGTTTCTCCATCAACTTTGAAAGAAAGTTTTGGAAGTTACATCAATCTGGGTTGGAGGTTGTTTTCCTTTAGGGCTTGAAATGTCAGTCCAAGTTCTTCTTGCCTTGAGGGTTTGTGTTGAGAAGTCTGCTGTGATTTTGATGGGCTTTTCATTGTATGTCATTTGTTTCTTTTCTCTAACTGCTTGTATAATTTTGTTCTTCTGTTGGGTTTCTGGAATCTTAACAATTATATGCCTATGTGAGATTTTTTTCATTCAAGGCTAGTTGGAGTCCTATATGCCTCACTTATCTTTATGTCAAGTTCTTTTCTCCTGCTTGGGAAGTTTTCTGCCGTCACTTCTGTGAATAGTTTTTTTATGTTGTGCGAACACTCTCCTGTTTCTTCATTGACTCCAATCATTCTTACGTTATTGTTCTTTGCATTGTCTAGCAGCTGTGGGATTGATTTCTTGTGGTCCCTTACTATTTTAAAGAAATCTTTCTTTTCCTGGTCACTATTTTCAATCTTATCTTCTATATCTGAAATTCTGTCCTCACATTGTCTCATTCTGCTGTGTAAACTTTCAATGGAGTTTTTAATCTCCTGGAAATCTGTTTGCATCTGTTTTTTGGTTTCCATTTTTTTCCTATGTTGGGATTCCGTCATGTTCCTCAGGTCTTCTTTTTCTTTATGTGTTTTCTCTTTAGATTTATTAATCATGTCTTGCGCTATGGGCACAATCTCTGCTGTTTTCTGAGAAATTATTTCTGATTTCATTTTTTCTAATTCCTCTTTTGTTGCCAGTTCAGGGAGTCCAGGTGGTTTAGTATCAGATTGTTCCTTTTTGTTTCCCTTTGGGGTTGCTGTAGGTGTTCTGGAAGCCTGGTTTTGAGATTTGTTTACTTGTCTTCTCATTTGGGGGCAGGGGTGCTGCTGGTGCCTGGTGGGCTCACCTCCTCGATGCTGGTGGTGGTGGTACAGTGGCCTAGAAGGCTCACCTCTTCCACAGTGCTGGGGGCAGCTCTCCGTTCCCTCCTTTTTCTTAGAAAATGAGAGGCCTAAGGAAATGCAAAGAGTTTGTTTATTCATATACCTACTGACCATAAGTGCAAACACTCATTAAGTGCTTTGTGTGGGCTAGGCAACAGTGCTCACACTTCACAGGCATTCTCTCTTTGTTCTTATCAACAACTATTAAGAAGATCAATTTCAATTGCTGTTCAGAAGTTGAGGAAATTGAGCTTTTGAAGAGGTCAAGAAATTTTCCCAAGGTCCCAGATTAGTAAGAGGCAAGGCTGGGGCTTCACCTTGGTGTCATGATGCCAAAACTGCTTTTAACCACTGTGCTGTACTGCCTCCTTGTGCCAGAATATCTTCTGTCTTTATCTAGCACAGTGGAAGAGAGCAGAAGAAACTTGCTATATGGTAAGATGCCTGGAGGTAAGATTCTATATGTTTGTCACTGTATTTACATTATGTCATCACATTAGGGTGTGTTAAACTGTTACATGAAATTAGAAAACCTAACTAGGCTCAAGTAGATTCACTGTTTAGTCTCTAAAATATCCTTATAATTATTTCTTTCTGTTGCCTTCTCTCTGTCTGTCCCTGTTTTTCTGAAATGATCTTTTGTTTTGTATGAGCAGTTGTTACTGAGAAGTACCAGGTGCAGGGGAACAATTCATGGGATTACCTACTTCCCACCGCTTTCTTCCCTCCCTATAACTTCTGGTCCTGGCAAGTGCTGCTATTTTGAATGAGTATGATTGTCACTTCTTTCTCTTCTAAAATTTACTGACTCAAGAACTTCTCCAGAAGAGATCCTGTCATTGTCCTCTGGTTCAGACACCAACCTTCAGGGGGGAAAAAATGCCATTAAAATTTAGTTGAAAAACAGAGAGACAGGTAGCAGATGGGCACTTTTAGAATTTTTGGGAATTGTGATGACCGGTTTTCTATTTTGGGCACCCCAAGGGATAGTTATGCCTCAAAGCACAAACTAACATAGAGAATTTCTAAGATTATACAATGTCACCTGACAGAGACATTGGATTTTGGGTTCGTTAATTTCCTTTGACTACTCATTTCTGAAAATTGCCTCTGGATGCAGAGTCCATCCTTAAATTCAGTTTTCTCCTTATTCCATATTCTGCATGAAGGAGTATCCTCAGATAACTGAAATCAAAATGAATCTGTACCAATTCTCCAGGTCTTCCATAAGAGTATATAGCTTCATGTTATACCAGAAGCTCTCAATCTTCTGTGTTTGTAGCATACTTTTAAGTACTAGAATTATTATTATTATTATTATTATTATTTTATTATTTTAGACAAGGTCTCACTATGTAGTTCAGGCTGGTCTTGAACTCCCCACATAGCCCAGACTGCCTCGAACTCATGCAAGCCTCCTGCCTCAGCCTCCTGAGTGCTGGGATTACAGGCATGCACCACCATGCCTGGCAAATGCTAGAATTATTGGCAATACAAATAAATGGCTTAAATAACACTATCATCTCTATTATGATAAAACAACACCTCACAGTATCCATGAAAGTGATCCCAGCAAAGGCACAGTTCATATACTTGTCTGGATTTGAGGATATCCAGTGTACTACCTTTGCCTTGATGTCTTATATATTTATGGAACAAATGATTATGTTTCAGGAAACATACAATCATTGATGCTGGTTTGCTGTTATGCCCATCTTTTTTACTCTTTATAAGATGAATCTTGATAGACTTCAGTGTAGCAGTACGCAAACTTAGTTACAGGAAACATAAATTTTACAAAATTTATTTTGTGAAATAAATGAGGTGACATACTGTTTGGGGTTCAACAGCGTATTGTTTAGAGACCACTGCCTTATACCTGAAAAGTATCACAGGAGCAGAATGAAAACACATGTATTTGAAAGTGCTTGGCCAATGGCACTGCTGTGTTAATTAAAATATAATTTTACCCTTCAACAACGGTAGATTGTTTTTCTGGTTAGTGTATCAGAGTTGGCTGCTCTGGGGAGTATATGGACATAAAATAGATTGGTTAAGCCTGGGTAATGTGTCAAGAATTTTAGTGGATCCTTGTTTGATGATTTAGAGGTGGATGTGTAGAAAATAGCGATGTATATTTAAAAGTTGGCACTTGTTTGGTATTAAAGGATCAGGTTGGCAAGTATCTGCTTTGCGTTTAGAGAAGTCTGTGGTATTATGACTCCATGGTCAGAATTATCCAAGTGGTTCCAGTGAGATTAGCAAGTTTATTATATTCTTATGCACATTAATTTAGGAATTTGGCTGAAAACTTTCTTTCCATTTTCCTTAAGTAAAATATATAAAATTGATCCCTTTTAAATACTGTGGGATTCATTTTCAAGTTTTTTGGTATCATAGGCAAATGTAAATCTTAGGTAGTTCTGAGGGATGGACTAGAAAGAGCAGGGATAAATAAAACCTAACAAATTTCATTATGTGAGCCTGTACCTAATGCTTCCATGCAATGTGATTAGGACACAGCTACCTGATTTAAATATTTGTTGATGGTCTATCATATACCAAGTCTGATGAAATAAACAGTAAATAAGACAAATAGATTCCTGCTGTCATTTATTTGAATTTTAGTTGGAGGGGAAAAAGATAAACAAGTATATGCAAATAAATTTATAACACGTCAGATAAGGAGGAGGTAAAGAGTGATGGGGTTAGAAAGGAGCCGTGGATGTTGTGAAGAGAAGTAGCAGTAAGTGAAGGAGGGACTTCTGATAAAGTGACATTTGAACCGAGAACTGGTGCATCATGCAGGCATCTGTGGCAACTGTACTCCAGGCTGAAGAACACCAAAGGCAAATAACTTGAAGGGGCAGCACAATGGTCATTTTCAAGAGCAAGGCCATTGTGGCTGCATCAAAGAGCTGAGAAGGCAGTGGTAGGTGATAACATGGGGATGGGGGAGAATCATGTTGGTCCTTAGAGACCACTGTAAGAATGTGGCTACTATCTTGAGTAAGAAGAATCCCCTGGGGAGTCTGGGCAGCAGAGCAACATATCAGCTTTACCTTTTGGTTACTGTGCAGAAGACATGATAGAAGGGAGAGTGCCTTGGAGGCCATACTTAGCTTGTAAGCTAAGTGAGCATAGTGGTGTGGACCAGGATAGTAGGACTGGAAATGATAAGAAGTGGTCAGATTCTGGATATATTCTGAGATAAAGCTGGCATGATTTGCTGCTGGACTGAATATGGGGTGTGAAAGAAAGGAAAGAGTCAAATGTGACTTCAAAGTATTTGCCACTTGGTCCCAGAGAAAAGCCACTTCTTTGGGCAGCCTTTCTAGATAAGAATGTGGGGGAGAGCATGGAGAGAGGAGTGAGAGCCCAAGAAGGCAGAACGCATAGAGAATTGGGCTTTAAGTGGCTTGCTTTTCAGTGCATAATTATGAACTACTTTGGTTGGACCTGCCCACTTGGTGCACCATTTCTGTAATGGCATTTTGGAAACCTCAAACCAAACCAAAGCAAGAAACCCTGGAATCCTGAAGGCAGTTCTGTTTGTTCCTCCTCAAGAATGAGAGAGTGACAGGAGGATAGAGAAGAAAAATCTTCATTTAGATAGATACAAGGCAGGCTAAGAAGTTTGAAGTCTTTTCTGTGTAAGAGTGAGGGCCGGTATGAAATTTGAAAAATTATGAAGTGCTGTGGAAAAAACATACGATTTTCTCATAGCTCCTTTCAACCTTAGAATTAGCCTGGCTGAATTAAAGAAAGGTTCTTTGGGCAGTGAAATGGAACTGTCATTTTTGCATAGAAGATAATATATTTATAGAACTATGTACCCCAAGGATGAAATAAATTGAAAATATAAATATTGAAAAAGGTTTAGAAAATCCAATCTGATGTATATATAAATTATTATGTAAATTATGGATTCAGTTATGTTTCTTTTTTTATTTTTTGGTAACAGGGATCAAACTCAGTATCTTGTACTTGCAAGGCAGGTGCAGGAACCACTGAGCTAAATCCCTGGCCCTGTTACATTCTTTCTTTAAAAAAAAAATTAACTTTATCAGTACATTTTAGGTATACATTATGATCACATTCATCACTGAGAATTTGTACCTGTACATGATATATCTTAGTTCTTGATTTTTCCCATTCCCCTTCCCTCCCTTCTACCCCTCCATTTCTTTCTATTTACAAAAGCTTTGTTTCCATTTTTTCCTTCTTTTCTCATATTTTTTCTTTCCTTTCTTTCCTTTCCCCCACCACCCCAACTTCCCCTTCCCCTTTGAACCTTTTCTTCCCATTTCACATTATCTATTTTACATTTTGTTCCTCATTTACACTTTCAGTTTCTTATACCAGAGAAACAATTCATTATTTACACATGTATGTCCTATTTATTTCACTTAAGAATATGGCCTCAATGTGCATCAACTTAGCTATAAATGTCTCTAGTTTCTCCTGCTATATGGCTGAGTAGTACTCCATTTTATAAAAAAACCACATCTTCTTTAACCAGTCTCCAGTTGATGGGCAATTGGGCGGTTTCCAAATTTTAACTATTACAAACTGTGCTGCTATAAATATGGATGCGCATTATATCAGTGTGGTATGACCCTTTTAATTTATTTGAGAAGATACCCAGCAGGGGAATAGCTGGGTCAAATGGGACCTCTAATCCTAGTTCTTTGAGATATCTCCATATTGATTTCCACAGTGGTTACACCAGTCTACACTCCCACCCACCAACAATGGAGAAGGGTTCCTTTTTCCCCACAGCCCTGACAGTATTTGTTATTCATGATAGCAGCCAGTCTTTCTGGGGTGAGGTGGAATCTTAGCATGTTTTCATTTGCATCTCTTGGATGATCAATGATGTTGAACATTTTTTCAGATGTTTATTTGCTGCTTCTACTTCTTTGTCTGAGAAATGTCTTTTCATTTCAGATGCCCATTATTGGATTGGGTCTTTAAATTTGGGGGGTCTGAGTTTTAAAAGTTCTTTATATATTCTAGATAGTAGATCTTTGAGGAACAGCTGGTGAAAATTTTTTCCCATATTATGAGTTGTCCCTTCACTCTGTTGGTGGTTTCTCTTGCTGTGCAGAGCTTTTTAATAAAATGAGATTCCAGTTGTTGATTCTTTGTGCTAGTTCCAGTGTGACTAAGGTTTTGTTTGTAAAGTCTTTTCTTATGCCAATATCTTCAAGAGTTCTACCTAACCTATCTTCTAGCAGTATTTTTGTTTTGGTATTTAGATCTTTGATCCATTTCAATTTTAGTTTAGTGCATGGTGAGAGATATAGGGGTAGTTTTAATCTTTGGCAGGTTGAAACCCAGTTCTTCCAGCACCATTTATTAAAGAGGCTATCTTTTCTCCAGTGAGGATGGTTGGCTCCTTTGCCAAAGATGAGGTGGCTGAGTATGTCTGGAGTTGTTTCTGCAACTTTTAATCTGTTCCACTGATCCTCAGGTCTGTTTCTTTGCCAGTATCACACTGTTTTTATCACAGTAGCTTTGTAGTACAGTTTCAAGTTGGGGATTTTGTACCCCCTGCCTTGTCTTTTTTGCCTAGAATTGCTTTCACTATTCTATGCCTCTTCTTGTTCCAAATCAATTTTTGGATTGTTTTCTCTCGTTCTGTGAAATATGCTGTTGAAATTTCAATTGGGATTGCATTAAATCTATGTAATACTTTTGGAAGTATGGCCATTTTCACTATATTGGTTCTTCCTACCCAAGAACAAGGGATGTTGTTCCATTTTCTGATATTCCCTTTGATCTCTTTCTTCAGAGTGCTCTAGTTTTCAGAGTAGAGGTCTTTTACTTCCTTCATTAGATTGATTCCTAGATATTTCATTTTTTTGGGATGTTATTGTGAAAAGAATTGTTTTCCCCATTTCTCTGTCAGTGAGTCTGTTTTTCATGTACAAGAAGGCTATTGATTTTTGAGTTTTGAGCTTGTATCCAACTACTGTACTGAATTTGGTTATTAAGTCTAGAAGTCTTTTGGTGGAGTTTTGGGGGTCTTCTATGTAGAATGTCATATCATCTGCAAATAATGTCAGCTTAACTTCTTCATTTCCTATCTGCATTCCTTTTATTTCTTTCTCTTGTCTAATTGCTTGGCTAATGTTTTCAGACTATATTGCACAGGAGTGGTGATAGTGGGCATCCTTATCTTGTTCCTGATTTTAGCATGAAGGATTTCAGTTTTTGACCATTTAGTATGATGTTGGCTGTTGATTTTTCATAGGTGGCTTTTTTTTTTGGTACCAGGAATCCATAGATAGCTTTTTTTATGAGGTTGAGTTAGAGACCATCTATTCCAATTTTCTGTAAGGTTATTTTTTTAAAAAATCATGAATGAGTGTTAGATTTTGTCAAATTCTTTTTCAGCATCTACTGAGATGATCATATGGTTTTTGTCCTAGGCTCTGTTAATATAGTGTATTACATTTATTTATTTGTTTATATTGAACCATTCTTGCATCCCTGGAATGAATCCCACTTTGTCAGTGTGTATGATCTTCTTGATGGTATCTTGTTGAGGATTTTTGCATCTACGTTCATTAGGGAGATTGGCCTGTAGTTCTCTTTCTCGGTTGGGACTTTCTTAGCTTTTGGAATCGAGGTAATGGTTGCTTCTAGGAATGAATTAGGGAGTATTGCCTCCCTTTCAATTTTATTAAAGAGTTTGAGCATCAGTGGCATTAGCTGTTCTCTAAATTTCTTGTAGAATTTTGCATTGAGACCATCAGGACCTGGGCTTTTCTTTGTTGGTAAGTTTTTAATTATGTTTTCAATTTCATTGATTGATATTGGGTTGTTTAGAATTTTTATATCTTCTTGGTTCAACTTTGGTAATTCACATGGAATCTGTTCATTTCTTCTGTGTTTTCCATCTTATTGGAGTACAGGTTCTCAAAGTAGGTATTGATCCTCTGGATTTCTGCTGGGTCTGTCGTAAATCTCACCCTTTTCATTCCTAATTGCATCAATTTGGGCCTTCTCCTTCCTTTTTTTTATAAGGCTGGCTGGGATTCAGTTATATTGTATCAAAATTTACTGAGCATTTACTTTGTGTATATTATTATTATTATTATTATTATTATTATTATTATTTTTGGTACCAGGGATCGAACTCCGGTCTTTGATACTACCCACTATAGAGGATATAAGAAGAATAAACACAGTTCCTGTGCTCCAAAGTTTATAATAAGTAGGAATGGTAACATGTGTATAAGTATAAAAATTCAAACTCTTTTTCAGGGCACTACGGTGGATTGGTTAAATTAAGGGCTCCTCTCAGTTATTACAGCCTTTCCCCTATACCTTTGTAGTTCCCTCCCATCCTGACTCTGGGCTTATCCACGGGACTGGCTTTTGTCCATGGAATGTTAGCAAACATGATATAACATATGGAGAAATCCAAAGCTATCCTAGACCACTGACACCCAGCTGCCTCCCAAGGCTGTGAGAAGCTTGACCAAGATCATTGTAATTATCTTCCTAATGCACATTCAGACTGCAGATGGATTAAGTGAGCCCAGTTCTGACCAGGAGGATCACCCAGTTGACCCTCAGTCTTATGAGCAAGAGTTAAGTGGCTAGTTTTTCATGCCACAGTTTGGGGATGCTTTTTTATCCAGCCTGGGTGTGACAATAGGTGACTGATACAGTCACTCGAGGCTTTTTGCTTGCCTCTCTAGCTTGTTTTCCTACCACCCTGATGGACTTGACACTCGAGGCAACTGTCTTACTGAGGTTTTGAAATGGGACTTATCTCTGCTACCTCCCTATATGCTCTTCTCTACTTCTGAGATGCTCCTCGCCAAATCTGCCCTGACCACTATCCTTCCTTCCAGGCTCTGCTTTGTGTTACTCTTGTAGTTATCCTGCAACCCCGGGCTGGATTCATTTTCCTTCCCTGGGCCTTGGTGGGCATGTCTAGCACACAACGTACAAATAAGATTACAGTTTAGTGTGCTAAATGTTTTCTCTTCCACATACAGAGAAGCTTCTGAAAGACAGGAATGGTATATTCTTTGTATCTTGAATATGGTGCTTGGCATAAAATGGAATCTTACACTTGTAAGCTTATTAAAGACTTTTTTTTAACCTTAATATCACCAAGTTCTAAGTCTCATTTAGAAAAGAGAAATTACCAAGAGAACAGGGAAGACTTCACAGAAGAGGCAGAATTTGCAGTGCTCATTAGTTTTGGTGGGTGGGTGGAGAGAGTTTGAGAAATGGAGAAGGATGTTCCAGGCAGAAGTAACAGCTGTGGACAATGGCAAAGTGGTCCTCTAGTGGTTGAAGTGTCCACTATTATCCTTGTGGTGAGTTTATGAGAAAGTAACGTAAGAGAGAGGGACCTGGAATAGTATATTAAAATATTTGGGCTTCATTTTGCAGAGGAATGACTCAGCATTTTCAAGAGTTACTTTGGAAGCAGTGCAAAACATATTCTAGGGGGCAGGAAAGGAAGAAGCTGGATATATAGGACCGTGCTTTAGCTTTTGGAACAATTCAGACAAAAGTGAGAGTATGTAAGAACACATGAGACATGGTAACAAAATGTGGGAACTGTAAAAGAGAATGTAATCAAAGATGACCCCTAGATTTTTCTTTTAGTGTTTGGGAAAGAGGAGCAGAATTGATGAAAAAGTTAGGTTTGGACATCCTGGATTTGATATGTGTAGAGGTGAACAGCTCTAGCAGGAAGTGAGAAAAGTAAACCTGCCATGTTTATCTTTGTCCTACAAAGGATCTTCAAAGGAACATGGCCTGGGGGTGCAAAGTCTATAGGTAGATTCATACATAATGCCCCCTACTCCTAGGAGAAGAAGGGAAAGGATATCCTGCAAGGCAGACAGTGCTAGAAGAAGAGAGTAGTTAGGTAGGAGGAGGTGGTAGACAGTGAAAAGAAGTTCCTAAGACTGGGATGAGGAAACGGTTTCATACAGGAAGAGAAGCTCATGGAATGAATACTGGAGAGGGGCTTGTGGATTTCATTGTTAACATGTTAATCCCTTTGAGAAAATAAAGTTTTGTTCAGTATTTAGGGTTTTGAAGCCAAATTTTAAGGATTGAGTTGGGATAAATGAGGAAGTGGAGACAGAGAACATATATTCCAAGAGATTTCAAAAGAGAAGAAAGACTAATGAAGTAGTTGCTGAAGGTTGAGAGAAGACATTTGTATGATTTAGGGATTTGTGTGGGGGTGCAGGTGGGGTTAGAATGAGAGATGCCTTTAAAACTCCCAGAGGAGATGGGAGAGAATTGAATTGAGAACATATAAGGAGGAGCTTCCTTTTAGTGCACTAACTGCATTTCTTTTTCAGGGAAGGAAAATAGAGGAGGAGCATTTATCTTCTATTCTTATGGGGAACAACTTTGTTTTCATGCAGTCCATATTGGACTACGCTCACAGAAACAAAATATCTCTCTACATGATTAGCCACTTGACTTGATATGGGCAATTGTTACCTTTAAACTTTGTATCTCAGAGGTCAAAACATTTTAAAATGTGAGAGTATATTAATCTCTTCAGTAATCTACTTGTTTATATGACTAAGAAATGGTAAACTGGTAAGGGGTAAAAACCAAAATGTATGTTCATGATTTGCTAAAGGGTAGGAAACCAAGCAGATGATATTTATAAAATGCTACTTATCCATTAATAACTCATATGTATCTCTCCAAAATTTAGGGGTAGTGGGAATTTACCCCTAATTTTAGTGAAATATAAAAATGGTGATCCCAATACATGGTGAATATTTACACATTAAAAAAAAATATTGCAGCAAAAGACATTGCAATTAATCCTCCTCAAAATACTTCCCCTCACTTCAAAAACACTTACCCGATTGTTTTGCCACTTTCTGAGGTGGTTCTAAAAATCTTCTTTCATGAATGTCTTTACCAGGTGTGATAAAAAGCACAGTGAATGCTGCTGCCAAGTGCCACCCAAGGAAAAGGCAGGCTTGTGAGAACATTATGGTGTGTCCTCATTCACCTTATTCAGTGAATCTGGCACATGAGACTTCTGGCTCTTCCCCAAAGTAAAAATGATCACGGAAGGTAAATGTCTTGAATGGACTCAGGACGTTGAGGGAGCCAGAAGAGCAAAACTAAAGACACTCAGGAAAAATGGTCCTGGTGAGAACTACTGCTGATGTTCTGCAAGGCAAGGCTGCAGAACTAAGGGTTCTCAGAAGGGGAGCCACTTTGATCTCCGCTGGACTGAGGATCTACTGATCTTCTGGGTCACACCTCTTTTCAAGATTGTGTCTGGCAGGGAAGAAATGCTGTCCTTGAAGGCTCAACTGTGGGAAGCTGATTTCAAAACTGATTCCAAAACATCCTACTGACCAGGGAGCCCTCCAAGTCTGAATTTTGGTTTGGGGGACTAAGAATGTAAGCAATTTTCTTTTGAATCATTTGAGCTTTACAAATTCCCTCAAGAGAATTCTCTTTAGTACTAAAGCCCTAAAAAAGAACTTAAGAAAATTTGGTTTCTTTGTTAAGGAAAAACCTTTATGCCTCAAACAGATGATACAAGTAACCCTGCAACCCTAAATAAACTCTAGATCCTTTGGCCATAAAGCAAAAAGTAAGCAAAAATAGGAGAGAAATAAAATTTTTTTTTTGCCTTGACTATGTATAAACACTAGACATGGAAATTATTTGTGGGCACATATAATTAATGATGAAAATTTCCAGTAGTATTTATGAAGTTAAAGAAGAGAAGAAGGCCTCTTTTGGGGGAATTCTTGAGGGCAGACATCTTAATGGGATGTTATTTTGGTGCCTGAAAGAAAACTAATTTTCTGTGACTCAAAAGCTGATACTGAAACTAAGGAAAAGACTTCTCTTTTTTCCCCTTGAAGATTCCTAGTCTGTTTCCCTGAGTTATTTCGAGTTCTCTCACCACTGCACACAACTATATCCAGTAAGCAGAACCCTTTCTCTCCATTTCTATATGAAAGAGAATTGGACCTTAATTACAAACCATATATCCAAATACTCTGCCAGAGTATGTATGCTAATAATCTAATTTCTGATCATTTGTTTTAGGCTTGAGTTTCTGATGGCTTTGGAGGATGTGTTTTCTTCCTTTTTTTTTTTTTGGTACTGGAGATTGAACTCAGGACCTTGTGCTTGCACAGCAAGTGTGGTGCCACTGAGCTAAATCCCCCAGCAAGCTTTGAAGGGTGTATATTCTTGATATTTTAATATTTTGTGCATATTTGTTTACATATACATGTGTATGTGTGTGTGTGTGTGTGTTCACAAATAGGTATTTGAGTCTATAGTAAAAATATTGCTCCCTTAAGTGCTTTCATGACTCATCATCACCTTCAGATAAAGCCCTAGCTCCTTAGCATGTCTGCAATTTTCTTTCATTTATTCTTTGTCTGGTTAACCTTTCTTTATGGGTGGCTCAATAGTCATTATTGGCAGGAAACATCTGAGGTCCAAGAATGTAAATAGGCATCTCATCTTTGCTCCTGTATAACTTAGCATGTTAAAATAAAACCATTCACTGAATAATTAACTTGGCAAATATTTACTGAGCACCTGCATTTGTTAATGTACTACTATACGTTCCACCAGGTCAAGGCTGTCTGTTACAAAGTAGACCTTGATAAATATTTGTTCAACTAAAATAGACATATATGCATTTATTATTTTTAGTTTTAGGAAAAGGCTTAATTGGTTATACTAATGAAATTGCTGTTAGAGAGGCAGTGTATGTGAAAAAAGAAAACAGATACCTGTAGTTATAATCAGAATAGCATGTTGTGAGTGGTGGCTAAGAAATTACATTTTTTGTAATGTGCCTGGGTTCCAATCTTGGCTCTTCTGTTAGTTGGCTTAGAGATAGACTCATGCTCATCTTCCTTGTGTTTCTAAGACAGAGTTCAAACAATACCGGATACAGTAATTGAGAGGATTAAGTGAGGAAGGTATAAGAGACTGCATTGTAAATTTCTCAGTTTATTTATTCAGATTAACTTTGTAAATTTCATCATTGATTGTACATCCAAGCTCTAATGTATATACAAATCACCTAGGAATCTTGGTAAAATGCAGTTTCTGATTCTGAAGGTCCCCAGTGGGGCCTGAAATTCTGCATTTGTAACAAGGTCCCAGGGATGCTAATAGCTTGTTCCACAGACTAGGCTTTGGTCTGGTATGGAATCATAGTTCTGTGCATCAGGATTCCCTGGAGTGCTTGTTAAAGGATGATTATAGGGCCTTACACCTGGAGTTTCTGCTTTAGTGCCTGGAAGATGGGCTAAGAATTTGTTTTCTAACAGGCTGCATGGTGATGATAATGCTGCAGATTTGGGAATCTCATACTTTGAGAACTACTGATCTAGAAAACAGATGATTGTTTTATTTGGAAAGTAAATTACTTTGGTATGCAACAGAAAACAAGAATTGAAGGCCTAAGACTTAGATTCTGACTTTTATATTATAGTTCTGGTATGGAAACACAGTTAATATTATTTTAACAGCAACAGGCTCTAACATGTTCTTTTTTCCCCCCTTAAGTTCTTTTATTGGTACATTTTAGTTATACAGTACTTCTGCATTTATCATTGGGTGCTTGTACCTGTACATGATGCATCTTGGTTCTTATTTTTTCCCCATTACCTGTGTGCCCTTCACCCCCTCCACCCTTCCCTATTTACATAGACTTTGTTTCCATTTTTTTTTCTTTTCTCATAATTTTTCCTTTCCCCTTGCCCTCTCTAACACGTTCTGATAGGATATGCATTACCTAAGACCATTACAGCGGATGTAGCAATCCAACCTTAAACTGGACCCCTGAGAAAACCCCCTCTGAGAGCTAGAGATTATGGATAGACATACTTTCTCTCAGATGAAGTTGAAAAAGAGAAAAATATTTTATGCAGGTTCTCATTAGACATAGCAAACACTGGTTCATGTTTTGATAGCCTTCATCATAACATATAAATGTACTTGGATAATTCTTTTCATGGACTTAATATTGGCTCATTTCTGGGTTGGTGCAGAGATGTTTGGAGGACAAGAATGGTAATAAAACTCCTCAAGGGTTAATTCACAGCAAATCATTAAAAAAAGTGTGTGTGTACAACTCGTCCCTAATTAAATCAAATATTAGAAAAAGGCAATGTCGAAATGTACTGAACTAAATCATCAGAGGATTATTGGTACTCTCACTCTTTTGAGTGGACAGATGTTGGTAGCACATTCTGGAAGGTCGGCAGTTCTCCTATGTCAACCTAATGTTAGGCCAAGAAACCACTTCCGTTTAAGGGAGAAAAGTAAAAAGTGCATGGAATAAAATCAGACTTGCTTATCCTTAAAATGGTTGAACTCTGTTCAGCATTTATTGCCCCTTGGTCTATAACAGGATAGTGTGCTGTATTCTGGGGGTGAGTTTAAGAGTGGTTCATGTCCCTAAGATGTTTATAGTTTTAAGAGCCATGAGGATATAGGTGAATAATTACACTGTAGGTAGAATAGAATAACTGGCGTGTTAACTATACTACCAATGTGAAAGGAATGCAGAGGAAACAATGACACATATGGCTTGAGGAGGTTGGAGAAGACTTCAGGAGGATATGGCATGTGGGCTGAGACTTTAAACATTAAAAAGATTTCAGTAGATGGGAGGTCCATCAAGGGACATATAACCATGTACTTACTGTACTGGCTGAAGACTTGGATTCCTACTTACTGTGCCTTGCAAACATTGTAGGATTGTTTCCCCTCAAATCAGTGATGTATAATACAGAGAAGTAGAAATGACTTTGCCAAAAAAAGTTTGTGTTATATTTTGTTAGGGAAAAAGTCAATGATTATTTAGATATATTTTAGGTTTCTGTGCCTGATTGATATAAGAGCCAATAAGATTTTAGTTGCTGATCAGATGACTAGCATTTCTGTTGGTCCTGTCAGCACAATTCTACAATAGAACTTAAGGCTGACTGTAGTTTTGTTTTACTTTTCTCGTTGCTGAGACAAAATACCCAACACCCAGAGTTAAAGGAGGAAAGATTTATTTTGGCTCACAGTTTGTAGAGGTTTCAGTCATAATCAGCTGGTTCCAAGGGAGGGTGGTTTGGTGGAGAGGCATTACAGAGGAGAAACAGTCCATGGCAAAGCAGGGCAGGCAGAAGGCAGCCAGCAGTGAAGTAGCAAAGTAGCAAGCAGCAAGCAACAGTAGCAGCCCTCTTTCTGTTCCTTATATTCTATCCAGGGTACATGTTCTTAGGGTGGGTAGCACTCACACCCAGAGTGGGCCTTCCCATTATCACACCCAGAACTATGTCAAACTAATCAGTGGACTAATTTAGTAATCACACATCTCTTAATCCCAGCATCACGCACTCTAGATTCAGCCACCTCTGAAAAGTTCTACCTATGACAGTATGAGGCCTTGGGGGACATGTAGACAGAAGCCATAACAAGTTTAGAGACTATTCCTAAACACACTTAAACTTTGGAGGACATTGCTATGAATTCTTTCTTTTTTTTCTTTTGGTACCGGAGATCGAACTCAGGACCTTGCAGTTTTGAGGTAGGCATAGTGCCACTGAGCAAAATCCCCGGCCCCATGAATCATTTCCTTATATCTTGTAGTACCCCATAGATTGCTTATATAAAGACAGTTGGACAAGATCAGGCAAAGAAGTATAGTCTATTTAGATCTAGTTTTAAATTTAACGGGACCCAAATCTGTTCCCTTACTCTTTTTTTTTTATTAGTACATGTTTGCTGTACATAATGTTTACATTCATCCTAGGGAAGGTTTATGTATTCAACATATCTTGATTCTTTTTATTCCTCTTCCTGTCCCCACCCTCTTCCTCTGTCTCTAGATTCCTTTCCCCTATTTTCATTATTATCATTACTATTATTTTTAGTTCATGTTTGTGACATATAACAGTTATATGAATTATGGGTAGCTAGTACATATACATGACACATCTTAGATCTTTTATGCCTTCTTCCTCTCCCCTTCTCCTCCCACTCTCAGTCTCTTGGTCTCCTTCCAATTTGTATAAGTTCTATCTCCCCCTTTACTTTTATCAATCTTTTATTTTGCTCTTTACTTTATTTGTACTTTGAATTATTTGAATGAGAGAAACTATATGGTATTTAAACTTGTGTGTTTGATTTATTTCACTTCACATTATGTTTTCAAGGTCTACCCATTTTTCTACAAATGTCACAAATTTATTATTTTTTAGCCAAGTAATCATCCATTATGTATAGATCCCACATTTTCTTTATCTATTCATCTGCGGATGGACATATAGGGCTGCTTCCAAGATTTAGCTATTATAAATTGCAATGCTATAAACATTGGTAGGCATGTATCACTATAACATGATAACTCTTTTGGGAAGATACCTAGAAGGGGAATAGCTGGATTTAATGTAATTTCTAATTTTAGTTTTTTGAGAAATATCCATTCTGATTTTCATAATGGTAGTACTAGTTTATATTATCATCAATGATATAGAAGTGTTCCTTTTTCACTGCTGCTATGCCAGCATTTATTATTTGATTTCTTGATGATGGCCATTTTTTCTGTAGTTAGATGAAATCTCAGTGTTATTTTAATTTGCATTTCTCTAATGGCTAGAGACATCGAACATTTCTTCATGTATTTATTAGCCATTTATATTTCTTTTTTGAGAAGTGTTTGTTCATTTTAGTTGTATATTTTTTGGATTGGATCTTTTATTTTGTAAGGTCAAAATTTTTTGAGCTTTTTATATTTTCTACATATGAGTTTTCTGTCCAAGTTGTAGATGGCAAAATTTTTTCCCATTCTGTAGGTTGTCTTTTCACTCTGTTGGTTGTTTTCTTTTGGTTCTTTTCTTTGCTGTGAAGACGGCTTTTAATTTGTTATAATCCTATTTGTTGATTCTTGCTATATTTCTTGTGCACCTGGAGTTCTGTTGAGAAAGTCTTTGCCTATACCTATGACTTCAAGAGTTTTATCTATTTTATCGTCCAGTAGCTTAAGTGTATCTATTTTAATATTTACATCTTTGATCCATTTTGATTTTACTTTAGAACATGGTGAGAAATATGGGTCTAGGTTCAAACTGGATAGCAAGTTTTCCCAGCACCAATTGTTTAAGAAGCTATCTTTCCACCAATGTATGTGTTTGGTCCCCAAGATTGAATAGCTGACTATCTCTGGAGTTGTTTCTGCATCCTCTTTTCTGTTCCATTGAGCCACATGTCTGTTTTTGTGCCAACACCATGCTGTTTTTGTCACTATAGCCTTGTAGTATAACTTGAAGTCTGGTATTGTGATGCCTCCTGCTTTGGTGTTGTTGCCCAGGATTGCTTTGCACCCTGAGTCTTCTGGTTCCATATGAATTTTAGGATTGTTTTCTCTAAATTTGTGAGGAATTCCTTAGGTATTTGATTTGGATTACATTAAATCTATGTATCAGTTTTAGGAGTATGGCCTTTTTGACAATATTGGTCCTGCCTATCCAGGAACAGGAAATATGTTTCCATTTTCTGATCTCCTCTTCAATCTCTGTTTTCAGGGCATTATAGTATCAGAGGTAGGGGTCTTTCATGTCCATGGTTAGGTCAATCCCTAGTTATTTAACTTTTCTTGATGTTATTGTGGATGGTATTTTATTTTTCCTATTTTTTTCCTCAGTGAGTTCATTATTAGTGTACAGGAATACTATTGATTTTTGTGTGTTGATTTTGTATCCTGCCACATTACTGAATTTGGCTATTAATTCTAGGAGTATCTGAGTGGAATATATATTCAACATGCATTCTCTATGTACAGGATCATGTGTTCTGCAAATAATGACAATCTGACTTCCTTTTCTATGCATATCCTTTTGTTTCTTTCTCTTGCCTAATTGCTCAGGCTAATGTTTCGAGTATTGTTTTAAACAGGAGTTGTGATAGTGGACCTTCTGTCCTGTTCCTGATTTTAGAGGGTAAGTTGCTACATTTAATATGATGTTGGTTCTTAACTTGTCATAAATAGCTTTTATCAGACTACAACAAGGTCCTTCTATACCTACTTTCTTCAAATTTTAAAAAAATCATGAATGGGTATTGGACTTTGTCAAAAGCTTTTTCTGCATCTATTGATATGATCATGTGGTTGGGTCTCTGCTTCTGCTTATGAGGTATATTATATGTTTTAATTATCATTTTTATTAGTGCATAATTGCCATACATAGTGTTCACATTCATCATAGGGAATTTGTATACAAAATATATCTAAATTCTTTCCCACCTTTCCTTCTCTTCCCTTCAATCCTTCTTCCACCACCCATTTACAGATGCTTTGTTTCAATTTTTTCCTTCCATTCTTTTCTTTAAAATTTTCTTTTCCCTTCCTTCCCTCCCCCTCCCTTGTTCTTCTGCTCATTTGAACATGGTCTTCCAACTTCCAGTATCTAGCCTCCATTTTGCTTCCTATTTACCCTTAGAGTCTCTCACACAAGAGAAACAATGTGATATTTAAACTTGTGTGCCATATTTATTTCACTTAAAATTATGCTCTTGAGCTGCCTCCATTTACCTATAACTGACTCAAGTTTATCCTTCTTTATGGTGGAATAGTACTCCATTATATATAAATACCACATTTTCTTTATCCATTCATCTGTTGATGGGCATACAGGCTATTTCCAAGATTTAGCTATTATAAATTGTGCCATATAAACATGGGTATGCATATAACATTGTGGTATGATGCTTTTAAATCTTCTGGGAATATGTCTAGAAGGGGAATAGTCAATGTTATGGCTTGAATCTAGATGTTCCCCCAAAACCTCATGTGATCATATGTGTGGCTTTTTAGAGGTGGTTGGATCTAAGTTGTGTGATGTTGGGATCATGGATGTGATGCTGGGATGGATTCATGGCATGATACTAGAATTAAGGCTGCCCCACCCTAGATGTGAGTGTGGGTAGCCTGGATAGGATATAAGGGACAGAAAGAAGGTTACTATTTATCACTCATTGCTTGTTGGTTGTTGGTTGCTGTCTTACTGCTTTCTCTCTTCTTCCTGCCTGAACTATTTCTCCTCTGCAATGCCCCTCAGCCATGCCACCCTGCCTTGGAGCCAGCCAACTATGAACTGAAACCTCTACAAACTGTGAGCCAAATAAACCTTTCCTCCTTTAACTTTGGGTGTGAGGTATTTTGTCTTAGCAACAAAAACGTAACAAAGACAGTGGGTCAAATGGAACCTCTTGTTTTAGCTTTTTGCAGACTCTTCATACTAATTTTCATAGTGGTTGTACTATTTTACACTACCACCAACAATGGGAAAGGGTTCCGTTTTCCCTGTAGCTTCACCAACAATTCTTTTTAGTCATTAAATTTATTGGTACATTTTAGGTATACAGTATGATGACATTCATCATTGGAAATTTGTACCTTGGCATGATGCATCTTGGTTCTTATTTTTCCCCATTTCCCTGTCCTCTTTTCAAGCTCTCCACCCCTCCCTATTTACAAAGACTTTGTTTCCATTTCTTTCTCATATTTATTCCTTTCCCTTCTTTCCTTTCTGCTACCCCTCCCATTTCCCCTTCCCCTTTAGACATTTTCTTCCTATTTCACATTATCTATTTTGTTATTGATTGATTTCTTGATGATAGCTATTCTTTCTGCAGTGAGATGGAGTCTTAGTGTGCTTTAATTTGCATTTCTCGAATGACCAGTGATGCTCAACATTTTTTCATATATTTATTTGCTGTTTGTACTTCTTCATCTGAGAAGTGTCTATTCATTTCAGATGCCCAATTTTTGTTTTTGTTTTTTTAAAATCAATTTTATTGGTACATTTAAGGTATACAGTATAATGACATTCATCATTGGAAATTTGAACCTTTACATAATCCATCTTGGTTCTTCTTTTTTCCCCCTTCCCCTGCCCTCCCTTCAACCCATCCAACCCTCCCTATTTAGTACTTTGTTTTCATTTTTTCTTTTTCTCATATTAATTCCATTCCCTTCTTTCTTTTCCCCTACCCCTCCAATTTCCCCTCCCCCTTTGACCCTTTTCTTCCTGTTTCACATTATCTATTATACCTTTTAGTCCTTATTTACACTTTCAGTTTCTCACACTAGAGGAACTATTAGGTATTTACACATGTGTGTCCTATTGATTTCACTTAAGAGTATTGCCTCAATGTGCATCCATTTAACTATAAATGTCTCTAATTTCTCATTTTTTATGACTGAGTAGTACTTCATTTTAGAAAAAAAGCACATTTTCTTTATCCAGTCTCCAGTTGATGGGCAATTGGGCTGCTTCCAAGTTTTAGCTATTATTATAAATTGTGCTGCTATGAACATGGGTGCACATATATCACTGTGTTTTGATTCTTTTAATTCTTTGGGGAAGATACCCAGCAGGGGAATAGTGGGGTCAAATGGGACTTCCAGTCCTAGTTCTTTGAGGTATCTCCATACTGATTTCCACAGTG
>NW_004624765.1:12700600-12721864 GCF_000247695.1 Heterocephalus glaber | reverse complement strand
GTGTTTATGAAATTTTTCTGGTTCCTTTTGCTATTGATCTCCTATTTCATCCCACTATGGTCTGATAATATACAGGGGATAACTTCCATTCCTTTGCACTTACTGAAACATGTTCTATGAGTGAGTATGTGGTCTATTTTGGAGAATGACCCATGTGCAGCTGAAAAGAATGTGTGTTCTGATTTTGTGGGGTTGAATACTTTGTAAACATCTGTTAAGTTCATTTGTTCAAGTGTTTGAATTCTAATATTTTGTTGTTTATTTTTTTGTCTAGTTGATCTATCTATCTGTGACAGTGGGGTATTGAGGTCCCCACTACTATTGTATTGATGCTTATTTGATTTTTCAAATAAGTTAGTATTTGTTTTATATAGTTGGGTGCACTAGCATTTGTTGCATAGATATTTATGATTGTCATCTTTTCCTCTTGGATTGTTCCATTTACAAGAATATAGTGTCCTTCTTTGTCTCTCTTAATCAGTGTTGGTTTGAAATCCACTTGATCTGCAAAGAGAATAGCTACTCTTGCTTTTTTTCAGGTTCCTGTCTCATGGAGTATTGTTTTCTACCTTTTAACTTTCAGTCTATGAGTTTCTTTTTGAATTAAGTGTGTTTCTTGTATGTAGCATATTGTTGGATCTTGCTTCTTGACCCATTCTGCCAGTTTATTTCTTTTGACTGGTGAATTGAGACCATTAATATTGATGGTTATAACTGATATGTATTGACTTATCCTTGCCATGACTTTCTTCTTTTGAATTCTCCCCATTTGGTTTTAATTTCTTGTAGTGCCTGATAGATTCATTGTGCAGGGATTCCTGGGGTTGTGATCCTCATTGTCTTTTCCTAGGATATTGTTTAAAAGTTTTTGGAGTGCTGGTTTGGTATTCATGAAGTTCCTAAGGTGCTCTTTATAGTGAAAGTATCTTATTTGTCCATCAGTTTTGCAAGATAGTTTTGCAGGGAACATCAATCTGGGTTGGAGGCTGCTTTCCTTTATGGCTTGAAATATATCACTCCAAGCTCTTCTTGCCTTGATGGTTTGTGTTAAGAAGTCTGCTGTGATTCTAATGGGCTTTCCATTGTATGTGATTTATTTCTTTTCTCTAACTGCTTGCATAATTTTGTTTTTTTGTTGGATTTCTGGAATGTTAACTATTATATGCCTATGTGTAGATTTTTTTTTTGATCAAGGCTAGTTGGAGTCCTATATGCTTCACTTATCTGTATGTCAAGTTCTTGTCCTCTTCTTGGGAAGTTTTCTGCCATCACTACAGTGAACAGTTTTTTTTATATTGTCTGTATTCTTTCCTGTTTCTTCATTGACTTTGATCAGTCTGATGTTATTGTTCTTTGCATTGTCTAGCAGTTGCTGGATTAATTTCTTGTGGTCCCTTACTATTTTAAAAAATTTTTCTTTTCCTGGTCACTAATTGCAATTCTATCTTCTATATCTGTAATTGTATCCTCGCATTGGCTCATTCTGCTGTGTAAACTTTTAATGGAGTTTTTAATCTCCTAGAAATCTGTTTACATCTGTTTTATAGATTCCATTTGTTTCCATCATATTCTTCAGCTCCTGTATTTTTTTTATCTGTGTCCTCTCTAGATTTATTAATCATGTTTTGTACTATGGGCACAATCTCTGCTGTTATCTGAGAAATTATTTCTGATTTCATTTTTTCCAGATCCTCTTTTGCTGCCAGTTCAGGGAGTCCAGGTGGTTGAATATCAGATTGTTCCATCTCTTTGTCTTTGGAGTTGTTTTAGGTGATCTGGAAGTCTGATTTTGAGACTTATTTACATTTCTTCTCATTTGAACAGATGCAACCTGCTCTGTCTTTGTTGAGGTGACTTTTTGCTCACCCAGTGTCTTGAATCCTCAGCAAGCCACTGAGCAGCCTTTACTCTAGTGCTCACCAGTACACCAATTCCCGGGTTCAGGGTGGTGGCCTTCTTCATCCCTGGGCTGACCTGTTGTCTGGGCAGGCTTCTGTTTGGGGCCTGTGCACAGTTGGGATGGTATCTAGGTGTGCCTCTTACTGGGGGCCCTATGTAGCTGTTGTCTGGGAAGGCCTTTGTCTGGGAGCTGTGCACCCCAGTTCCTGTTTTCTGAGCAGGCTTTGGCTAGTGTCTCCATGCACTTATCAATGGTATTGGGGCGAGCCTCTGGGTATTGCTTGTGTGCCTTTATAGCTCTTTTCCAGGCAGGTCCTTGGCTGTGACCTATGGTATGGCAGGCCTCTGGCTGAAGCTTGTGTGCCTGTGCAGTTCTTTTCTGGGTGGCCTTTGGCTTAGGCGGGTGTGCAAGAGCCTCTGGGGTCAGGGCGGAGCCCTGGCTGGGATCTGCCTGTAGCTGCGCCTGTCTGGGCCATACAGCTGCTCCTTGGGATCTGCATGCACTTACTGATGGAATGGCGGGCCCTAGATACCCAATTTTGGATTTATTCTTTGTATTTGGGGGGTTTGATTCTTTTAAGGGTTTTAAAAGAATATATAGTCTAGATATAGTACTTTATATAGTCTAGATATTAGTACTTTGTCTAAGGAGTATCTGGTAAAATTTTTTTCTCATTCTGTGGATTTTCTCCTCACTCTGCTGATGGTGTCTGTTGCTGTGCAAAAGCATTTTAATTTGATGTGATCCCAGGCTTTTTTGGCACCAGGGATTGAACTCGGGACCTGGAGCTTGTGAGGCAGGTGGTGGAACCACTGAGCTGTTTTGTTCATAAAGTCTTTGCCAACACTCGTATCTTCAAGAGTTTTACTTATTCTATTTTCCAGCACATTAAGTGTTTCTGCTTTTATGTTTAGATCTTTGATCCATTTTAATTTTAGTTTAGTGCATGGTGAGAGAGATGCGGGTCTAGATTCAGCCTTCAACAGGTGGAAAGCCAGTTTTCCCAGCACCATTAATTAAAGAGGCTATCTTTCTTCAAGTGAAAGTGCTTGGGCCCTTTGTCAAAGATAAGGTAGCTGACTATACATGAAGTTGTTTCTGAATCTTCTATTCCGTTCCACTGATGTTTGGGTCTGGTTTGTTGTTGCTGTTTTGTTTTTGCTAGTATCATTCTGTTTTTATCAAGTTGTAGTGTAACTTCAGATGGAGAATTGTGATGCCCCCTGCCTTGCCCTTATTGTTAAGAATTGCTTTTGTTATTCTGGGGCTCTTCTGGTTCCATATAAATTTTAGGATTGTTTTCTCTACTTCTGGGAGGTATGCTATTGGTATTTTGATTGGAATTGCATTAAATCTATATAACAGTTTTGGAAGTATGGCCATTTTCACTATATTAATTCTACCTATCCAAGAAGAGGCAATATCATTCAATTTTCTGAGATTTTCTTTGATCTCCTTTTTCAGAGCACTGTAATTTCAGTGTAAAAGTCTTTCACTTCCTTGATTGGATTGATTCCTAAGTTTTATTTTTCTTTATGCCATTGTGAAAGGAATTGTTTTCTTGATTTTTCTCTCAGCAAGTTTGTTATTCATATGTGGGAATGGTATGGATTTTTGAGTATATCCTGCTATGCTCCTGACTTTGGTAATTAATTCTAAGAATTTTTTGGTAAAGTTTTTGGAGTCTTCTATGTAGAGTATCATATCATCAGTAAATAATGGTAGTTTATCTTTTTGCTTTCCTATTCATATTCCTTTTATTTTTTCTCTTGTCCAGTTGCTCTGGCTAATGCTTCCAGAACTATGCTGAACAGGAGCAGTGGTAATGGGGATCCTTGTCTTCTTCTTGATTTTAGAGTGAAAACTTTGAGTTTTTTTTTACTATTTAGTGTGATGATGGCTGTTGATTTATCATAGATGCTTTTATCAGATTGAGATATAGACCTTCTATTTCAATTGTCTGTAGGCTTTTTTTTTTTTATTATGACTGGGTGTTGGACTTTGTCATATGCTTTTTCTGTATCTATTGAGATGATCATATGGTTTTTGTCCTTGGTTCTGTTAATGTGGCTTATTACATTTACTGATTTGTGTATATTGAACCATCTCTGCATCCCTGGAATGAATCCTACTTGATTATGGTGTATAATCTTGATGATTTGCTGGATTCTGTTTGCTGGTATTTTATTTTTGCATCTATGTTCGTTAAGGAGATTGGCCTATAATTCTCTTTTTTGATTGGATCCTTCTCTGGTTTTGGTATCCAGGTAATGCTTACTCCTAGGAATAACTTTGGGAGTATTGGTTCCTTTTCCATTTCATTAAAGAGCTTGAGAAGTAGTGGCATTAGGTCATCTCTAAAGTTCTGAATCTCTAAAGCAGTGACTCTGTCAGGACCTTAGTTTTTCCTTTTTGGTAGTTTGTATATACTTCAATTTCATTGACTGATATTGTGTCAGAGACCAGAGGAGAATTGAGGCCTAATTGACCTCCTCTGTGTGCTCAAAGGAGAAAGGTTGCATTCAGGGGTTTTGGCATATTGCAAGGTCTAGGGAAACGTTAAGACATCTGAGATTAAGTTGTTTATCAGAGTATGTACTAATGGATATTGGAAAGCAGATGAATCTTGTGTTACTTTGATTGCTTGTACCCTTGTTTGGGTGAATAAAAGCAAGATGAGCCAGATGCTAGGGGCTCCTCTGCCTACTAAGAGTCAAGAGTCCCCTGGCTGCCTGCATATTAAACTGGCTCTGTGTCTCCTTGTTATTCATCCTCTTTTATCGCTGGGTCAAGGAGAACAAAATAGTGGGTGTAGGTCCTGGAACAAGGCAGGCAGGGTTGTTCAGCTACAGGTAGTGCCCCAACATAGGGCTCAGGACCTGGACTCATCTACAATATTGGAGTATTTAGAATTTTTATATCTTCTTGATTCAGCTTTGGTAACTTGTCTAGGAATCTGTCTATTTCTTATTTTTTTTTTTTTATCTTTTTAGAGTACAGGTTCTCAAAGTAGGTACTGATGATCTTCTGGATTTCTGTATGATACACTGTGATTTTACCCTTTTCATTCCTCTTTGGGTGGATTTGGGCTTTTTTCTTTCCCTTTTGATAATGTTGGTTAAGGGTTTATCTATTTTATTTAATCTTTCAAAGAACTAACTGTTCAATTCATTGGTTCTTTGTATTGTTTTCTTACTCTCAATTTTATTAATTTCTGCTCTGATTTTTATAGTTTCCTCCTTTGTACGCAGTTGGGGCTTAACTTGCTCATCTTTTTCTAGAAACTTGAGGTTCAACATTAGGCTATTTGTTTGAGCTCTCTCTGTTTTTCTGATGTGGAAATTCACCACTATAAATTTTCCTCATAAGGCTTCTTTCATTGCATCCTGAAAGTTCTGATATGTTGTATTGGCATTACCATTTAATTGTAGAAACTGTCTCATTTTATCTGTGAATCATTGGTTGTTCAGGAGGGTGTTATTTAATTTCCATGTGTTTAAGTAGGTTTTGTGGTTTCGTCATTGATTTTCAATTTCATTGCATTATGATTTGATAATACGCATGAGATAATTTCAATGCCTTTATATTTACTTAAGCATGTTCAATGACCTAGTATATGGTCTATTTTGGAGAAAGTCCTGTGTGCTGCTGAAAAGAATGTGTATTCTGTTGTTGTGGGTTGGAATACTCTGTAGATATCCACTGTTTGTTCAGAGGTTTGGTTCAGCTCTGATATTTCTTTGTTGTTGTTTTTTTTTTGTCTAGTAAATCTGTCTATTTGTGATAGTGGAGTATTGAGGTCCCCCATTACAATTGTATTAGTGCTTATCTGATTTCTTATTAGTGTTTGTTTTACTTAGTTGGGTGTTACACTATTTGATGCATATATATTTATGAGTGTTATCTCTTCCTCTTGGATTGTTCCCTTAACAAGTATGTAGTGATCTTCTTTGTCTCCTCTGATTAGACAGGCTTGAAATTCATTTTGTCTGCAAATATAATAACTACCCTTGCTTTTATCCAGGTTCCTGTTGCATGAAGTATTGTTTTCCATCCTTTGACTTTCAGTCTATGAGTTTCTTTTTGAGTTAAATATATTTCTTGTATGCAGCATATTGTTGGATCTTGTTTCTTGATCCATTCTGGCAACCTTTTCTTTTGCTTGGTGAGGTGAGATCATTCACATTGATGGTAACTGATAGGTATTGACCTATCCTTGTCATCATGTTATGTTTTTGTTGTTGATTTATTTTCTTTCCCTTCTATTTAATTGCTTGCTTTGCCTGGTGGATTAATTTTATTGAGATTCTTGGAATTGTCCTCATTGTCTTTTTCTAGAATATCTTTCAGAACTTTTTGAAGTGCTGGTTCGGTTGTGATGAGTTTGTTCAGGTGTTCTTATCATGGAAGTATCTTATTTTTCCATCAATTTTAATAGATAACTTTGTGGGGTACATCAATCTGGGTTGGAGATTGTTTTCTTTTAGGTCTTGAAATATTTTGCTCCAATCTCTCCTTGACTTAAGGGTTTGTGTTGAGAAGTCTGCTGTGATTCTGATGGGTTTTCCTTTATAGGTGATTTGTTTCTTTTCTCTAACAGCATTTAACATTCAGTTCTTATGTGGAATCTCTGGAATCTTGACTATTATATACATTGGTATAGTTTTTTTTTTCTGATCATGGCTAATTGGAGTTCTATATGCCTCACTTATCTGTATGTCAAATTCTTTCTCCATGCTTTGGAAATTTTCTGCTATTACTTCTGTGAACAGGTTTTTTAAAATGTCCTTTGTGCTATCTTCTGATTTGTCATTTGTTCCAGTTAATGTTATGTTACTCTTCTCTGCGTCACCTCAAGCTGTTGGATTGATTTTTTGTGGTTCCTTGCTATTTTTGAGAAGCCTTCATTTGATGATCACTAACTATAAACTTGTCTTCTAGATCTGATACTCTATTTTCACATTGGTTGATTCTCTTTGTATTATTTTTAATAGAATTTTTAATCTCCTGGATATCTGTTTGAATTTGTTTTATGGAATCCAGTTCTTTCCTATGTTGGGCATTAATAGTTTCCATTACTTTCCTAAATTCCTCTATTTTAAAAAATCTGTATCTATTCTAGATTGACTAATCTTGTCCTTCATTACAGCCTTCCTTTCTTTAATTATCTGTGTAATTATTTCTGTTTTGTTTTTGTCTAGAGACTTATTCATCTGCTTTGTTACTTTTGCTGCTACTATTTCTGGAATTCAGCTTAGTGGCTTTTGATATCCTCTACTTCAAAGCCCCCTGGATTTGCCTTGGGTGAGCTGGAGGTCTGGGGTTGCATTTTGCTTCAATGTTTTCTCATTTTCTATTTATTTGTTTTCTTCAGTAAGGCTTATAAATTGTTTACGGTAGGTAGCTTTATTACTAAAACTACAAACAATGTTCACCCTCACAAAGAAACAAAAACAATCAGAACAAAACCCAAATGAACAAAACTGAAAACAAAACAAAACAACCAAAAGCAAAGAGAAAGAAAAAAAAAAGGTTTCTCTGTGATCGCAAGTCTGTGGTTATCTCCTGGGGTCTATAGTTTTGTGGCAGTGTCCAAAGTATAACTCTGCTCTCACTGCTAGACAAAGGAAGCAGTCAGAGCCCAGATCCTTGCTGGATAATCCCGGTATTTTGGCAGTAGGATTAGGGCATGGTGTTGGTCCTGGGACTTTCAAATCCGTGAAATTCAGGCAAACCTGGCATCTGGATGTGGGCTGGGGCATGAATCATTTAGGTTATAAACTCTGGGTGTCTCTTGCTGGCCTGCCCATGGCTCCCTGACCATGGACGTCTCCCATGATTGTCCATCACCTGGTCACTGTAGTAGTTTAACACTGGGAGCCCTGAGATGAAGCTGACCTGCAGATGCTCTAAGTCCTGGGCTCGGATGGCCTCTGCCTAAAATGATTTCTGACCAAGCATACTCTCCAGGGGACATAACAGTCACTTGGGCTGGAGTCACTCATCAGCTGTTGTCGTGCACAGTATCCACTGCTCCATTCCACTGGCAGTGTTTCTCCCTGGAGTCCTCTGGAGTTGCTTGCTTTCATTGTGTCTCTGTAGATTTGATCTTCCTTTCTTCAGACCATGAGCTAGGAGCCAGGGACAAAGTACAGGTTGCCCCCTCCTTTTTCTGTATTGTGGTTTGTTTCTTCAATTTCTCTGTAGTCTTCAGTATTCCCTTCAGGTCCTTCCTGTGTCCCAGGGATCCACTTCTCGCCTTCTTTCCTTCCCCAAGTTGTTATTTTCCAGTGTTTGTATTCCAAATCTTGGGGAGCCTGATTCTTTGCTCTTTATTGCTGCACCATCTTACAGAAGTTCTATATTTTTGATTTACATATGTTGAATCATCCCTACAACTCTGGGATGAAACCTACTTGGTTATGATGAATGATCTTTTTGATGATTCATTGCATTCTATTTGCCAGAATCTTTTTTTAAAAATTAATTTTATTGGTACATTTTAGATATACAATATACTGACATTTTTCATGGGAAATGTGTACTTTTACATAATCTCTCTTGGTTCTCATTTTTTCCCTATTCCCCTTCCCACCCTTCAACCCCTCCATCCCTCCCTATTTACAAAAACTTTGATTCCATTTTTTCATTTTCTCATATTAATTCCATTCCTTTCTTTCCTTTTCCCTACTCCTCCCACTTCCCCTTATCTTATTGAAGACTTTCGTGTCTATATTCATTAAGGAAATTGGGCTGTAGTTTTCTGTTTCAGTGGGTCTTTGGTTTTGAGGTCAGAGTGATGCTAGCTTCCAGAAATGAGTGTGGAAGCATTCTTTCCCTTTAAATTTCACTGAAGAGTTTGAGGAGTATTGATGTTATAATCTGCTTAAAGGTCTTATAGAATTCATCGTGAACCCATCAAGTCTTGGGCTTTTCTTAGTTGGTAGGTGTTACAGCTTATATCTGGATGTCCTGCCAAATCCTCCTGTGCTCATAGGTGGGGCTTTTGGGAGGTGGCTGGATAATTAGTGTGTGATGCTAGATTAGGGTTAGGGTATGTGATACTGAGATTAAGGATGTATGGTACTGGATTAGCTCACTGATTGACATAGCATGATTATAGGTATGCATACTGGGTGCAGGTGACACCAACTAAAAAGTTTATAGCCTAGATGGGATAAAAAGAAAAGGAAGGCTTGCTGCTTTCTGCCTACTCTTCCATGGACTGTTTCTCCTCTGAGATGCCCCTCTGTCATACCACCCTGCCTTGGAGCCAGCCGACTATGGACTGATACCTCTACAAATTGTGAGCCAAAACAGAACTTTCATTTTTAAACTTGTGGGTGTCAAGTATTTTGTTCCAGCAACAAGAGAAAGTAACTAAGACAGTAGGTTTTTTTTTTTATTACTGCCTTAATTTCATTGGTTGTTTTTGGATTGTTCAGAATTTTTATGTCTTCTCAGTTTAGTTCTGGCAATTTGTATGAGTAGAACTGCCTATTCTTCAAGATTTTCCAATTTGTTGGAGTGCAATTTTTATCTAAGTTCCTATCTTAGAGATATTTTTAGTCTATTTAATTTATTTATTGGCAAGTAAAAATTGTACATATTTACATATAAAGGATATTTTGATAAAGGTACATTGTATAACAGCTATATCAAGTTAATTAACATAAGCATTACCTCATATACTCATTATTATTATTTTGTAGTGAGAACTTTGTTCTGTTTTTCAGATGAGTAGGTGGAGGAAATGCTACTAGAATCCAGGTAATTGAGAAACACTGTATCTGCTTCTATTAACACAAGACCTACTTCAAGGGTACTCCTCCCTTAAATGAGTTATTTTAACTTAAGGAAACTAAGACAAACCCTTATTTCTAGATGAATTAGAAACCAATAGGAAATTTCAGTTATGTTAGTGGTTACTATTATTGTATAATGGTATGACATCTTACATGTTACAACTAAAATAAAAGATACATATATCTAATATACTTAAAATTTATTGACTATACTTAAGAAAATCCCCTATATTCTTTTAGTGATCATTTAAATCATGTATATATTAAAAGAACAGTATTAAGAGAAATTCTGAAACTCTTTCCCTTTAATCCTGTCTACTTTCAGCCAGTACTAAATGGGAACCAATCTTATTCCTCCTCAGTATCTATATTTTCTTGTTTCTTCTAAGAGCCATGTAAAATATTGTATATAGTTCTATAGAGATATTTCTACAGTGGAAAAAAACCACCCTATATTTAAATCAATTCAAGCCTCTTTCTGACATCTAGGCTGTATCTAGGACACATCTGGACAGTTGGGAACATCCAAATTTGACTGACTTTTCCAGTTTTCAGCAAAACATTTAGTAAATGAAAGAATAAGGAACTTATTCTAATCATACGTGTTTTTAAAAAGCCAGCAGCATTTTGGTGGGGCTGGTGTCCTCACAGCATAGCCCTTGTTTTTTGCTCCATGTCGGACTTATCCCAGGTTGTGGAGAAGGCTGACATTCAAAGGGTGTGGTTTTTGAGGTTGCCACATGCCTTGCCATTTCTTAAAATAAATCTCTCTCTAATTGCCAGATGGCTGGAAGAATTACCAAATGCAGGATCCATTAACCCCAGAACTTGGTGCCTTAGAACTGAAAGTTCTTTCAGGGCCACTCCTACATTTCTGTTTTTAAATATCTGGACCGCTTTAAACTTAAAGCAGAATTTTGCTCTTCTCCTTCCTGTCTTCCACCCTTTAGTGAAGGCAGAGAGTAAGAATTGGTTTTGGGTACAGAAAGTGAATGTTGATATTTTGCTCTTCTCTTGAGAACATTAATCTTAACTACACCGCAAAAGAAAATTTTCCTTTTTCAGTACAGATCCTTTGGATATTGTGTGCTTATGAGGTGTGAAGAAACTCCATGGGGAAACAATTCTGGGAGGTTACAGATAGATCCAGTTCTTGTACTTGGCAGAGGCAGTAGCCTCAGATACACTCTTCCCCTTTGGGTGCAGTTGCATAAAATACAATTTCCTTTCATTTGATGAATGATAATGTCTGGAAAAATCAGAAGAACAATAATCCTGAAGGAAAAGGCAAGTGACATTTAAGAAGGGAAATAGTTTTACTATTTATAGAACAATGAGATAAATTGGTTTGAAAAAAGTAAATAAATTGGAAGACTTTATTCACCAAATATTCACTAATCACTAGAGATGGTTCTAGGTTCTGATGATATAATAGTGATCTGGAGATCTTCTTTGACCTCATGCACTTTGCAGTCTAGTGGACAAGCACAGCAACCTACTTAACCCAGTGTGTGCTTAACCCAGTGTGTGTGTGGGGGGGGGGGTTAGAGGAAATTTCTCTGAAGAACCATTTAAAATAATACTTTATAAGTTTATATGGGCAAAATTTGTAATTAAATTTGACCTCATTTTTCAGTAATCCTTAAAAAGCAAAACAAAGCAAAACACCCAAAAATTCAGTTCTGAGTCACTTGTTTCTTTACCTTAGATGGTTGACTGCCAAGTTACAATTCTGATTTCAATGGGAGACAGTTGGATTGCTATCTCTTTCTCTGTCCTTTGCATAGATATTATTTTTCAAATTTAACTGTCTGATGGTTTATTGGTTTGCATCTATCTCTATAGATTGTGAGTCACTTAGGTTCAAGGACTTTGGTTTAATAGTCTCTATTTGGGCACAGTCTAGCTCTAGGATGAATAAATAAAGGGATTAAAGTGGATGAGTACAAGAAATAGATGTTTTCACAGCATCATTTTGCAATGGGTAAAGTATTATAGCAAAATATCCCTCCTTTTATTCGATATTCAATCCTTCCACACAAACATATTGAGCATCTACCATGTACAGACTCTGTGCTTGTCATGTGATACAATGGTTAGCAAGTTAGACAAGTCACTGGCTCCTGTGAAGTGTATGATCTGATAGGGGAAGGCAAATTTTATGTAAATAATAATACATAAGTGCATAATTTCTTATACTAACAAAAGAAACAAGTCAGATAAAAGTATTGAAATAAAAAATTTCTGATGAAAATGGCAGGAAAAGTAAAACTTCTGATAGATTTCTGGATGCCTATCAGAGATGTATCTTGTAGCCAGTTGTGGTGGAGCATGCCTGTAATTACAACATTCTGGGAAGCTGAAGCAGGAGGATCACTAGTTCAAGGCCAGGCTGGGGAATTTAGTGACCCTATCTCAAAATGAAAAATAAAATAAAATATGTGGGCTGAGGATATAGCTCAGTGTGAAGGCCCTGTGTTCAATCCCTAGTATGACCAAAAAAAAAAAAAAAAAAAAAAAAGGAAGAAAGAAAGAAAGGGAGAAAGAAAAAAAGGAAGGTATTTTGTGTTTTTAATTTTCTTCCATTCTTCCCTGCCTCTGCCTCTGGTAATGTTTACATTTTTAAACTCAAGATGAATAATTTCTATGAGAAAAAGGCATAAAATATTGTTTGCTTTAGATATTTTCGTTGCCTAGCTTGACTTGGTTGTTGATAGCCAGGCCCATTTTTTTGGTAAATATTAGTTAATCATTAGCAGTACTTGGCTTTTCCCCAAGGTTCCCTCCCAGCTGTCCTGAAATTATCTAGTGAATCAGATCCAAAATTTGCATGGAAGATCTGGAGCTTTAAAATGACCAATGCCCATAATCAGGGATATACATTAAGTGTCAGAGATGTTCAGAGAACAGACAACATTGTTGTCACAGTGAGGACAAGTGTTGTGGAGAAATGGGGGTAACATCTCGGTGTCGAAGGTTGAAAACTTAGGCTAGGATGGATGGGGACAACAAAGAGAGGTATTTCAGGCTGTGGGTCACAGAATGAGCAGAGGCCAACATGGCAGGAAGAAGCCTGGAATGTTTTTGATGTCAATGAGTTTACGAGGTAGGGCAGCTTTGGATTGTGAGAGGTTTGGAATGCTGGATGAAGAACGTTTTTGCTTTTTACTTTTTTTTGTAGAAAAGTTAATTATTGTTTGGTGGCCGCCTTTTAGAATTCTTTCAATGGGCTAATCTTTACTGATGGTATCGTTTGAGCCAGTAGTCATTCTTGCATGAAGTTTTAGGCTGTGAGAAATTGCCTACATTTGTAAATATAGGTAAATAGTCAAACACATTAAAATATAAAAGGAAGATGGAAATAGATTAGAAAGCTAGAAAACAAAAATTGAGTCTGTACCTAAGTTCACTTAGTGGCTGTATTCTCAGAAGCTTGCAAGTGGTAACCTCATCTTCTTTATCTTTTAACCTTGATCTTACAGCCTTCTACTTTAGAATGCCACCTCTTCAAATTTGTGATTTTTTTTCCGTAGAACTAAAAGTAAACACAGTTATTTTGCCACTTTCACTTCCTTTTGACTTTCCACTTACTATTTATTGATTTGAGAAGAGACATCGAACCATCACAAGCACCTGTGTATAGGGACAGTTTGTCCAGGGTTTTCTATCTCTTTAGCTAGAACACCAGGGAAAGTCAAGCTATCAGAGGGAGTTTCACTCCAGAGTTGCTGTTCTTAACTTCTTCCCATGTTACAGGCCAATGATGGAGACAGCCTGTGAACAAATAATGACAGTGTAATGAATGAGGTAGTGCAAGGTGCTGAGGGAGCAGAGGAAGGAGTGACTAAACAGGTCTGTGTGTAGGACATCAGTGAAATTTCCCTTGCTCACTGCCAGAAAGGAACATAGCAGTCTTTTTAGGGCATACTTTACTACTACTAAGCATGGATTCAGATATAGAGGTCAACTCACGTTGCCCTGTCACCCCTCCCAAACATAAAAACACTTTAAATAATTTCTTCCTGACATCCTAGACCTGCTCCAAGAGTTTTGTTCTGGCAGAAACAGGAAGAGGATGTACTAATGTTCCCTGACTAGAGACCTAACTTAGGATTTGAAATAATTTTGTAATTAAAGCCACTGTTAACAGTCTGTTGCCCTATAGTACGTATATATGTCAACTATATTTTATATTAGCCATAAGTATGCTATATATAAAATCATTAACATCAGCTGTGAGATTAAGTCTTAACATTTTTAGTTTATGGGTCTATGTCAAATAAAAATGATTTTTTTCTTTATTGATATTGCTCATCTCAAATTCTTCTTTTTCTATGACAATAATAATTTGACAGTAATATGTCACAGTTTCTGCTAATAACATAAAAATAAATTCACTGCTCTGCTTCAATTCTCTGAGTAAAAATGTTTTCAACTTGGTACCCCCTACTGATTTATTTCTCAGCTTATCTTTGAGATTTTGAACATCCATGCACTTGATTATATTACTAGATATTAAGCAAATATCATTAAATTTCTTTTATTGCCTTTGTATTATTACAGTTTTTATTTCATAGATCCTCCGAAAAAAATCAGACTACTAGGGCCAGGGATTTAGCTCAATGGTTTTGCTGCCTGCTGTGCAAACGCAAAGACCTGAGTTCGATCCCCAGTACCAAAAAAAAAAAAAATCAGACTACTGAGATCTACACACTGTACTTTGAGAACTACTAATCTAAAGGAACAGGTTTGCCCAACTAACAGCTTTACCCTTGAAAATGCAGCATCATCTACAGCTGCATTTCAGTCCCACCCCAGCTCAGTTCCTCTCTGCCTAACAGAGGAAAGAGCAGATCATCTATGGGAAATACGTCAACCACAGCCTCTACAGTTATTTTATTCTTTTTAAAATTTTATTTTATTGGTACATTTTAGGTATACAATATAATGACATTCATCATTGGAAATTTACACCTTTACATAATCTCTCTTTTTTCTTTTTTTTTCCCTCTTCCCCTAGTATCATTAAATTTCTTGGGCCAAACTGGATGTGGTCAACAGGTGCTGCCTGATGCAGCCAAGTGATGTTCTATTCATGCCAGGATATTAAGCATATCCTGTAGTTTTGTATAAACACCAGGTGGGATTCTAATCCATTTAGCACAGAGCCCCTTATTCATTTCTCCTTAGTGAATGAAAATATAAGGGAAGTCCCTGCTCAGGAATTCTCTAAACCTTTAGAAGTCAGTGAGTCTCACTCCAAAATGACCCAAGAACAGGGGTGGATTAATCAATCCCAAGCCTCCTATACACACAGCTTATTTCTTGGAGCGATCACAAATTCTCAGGGAGTCCCCAAGTTGACATGCTCCTTTCTTTTCCAGATTAGAGAAGTCTTTCTTTCTTTCCAAAGTTGAAACTACTGGGGAGCTTTGAGTCTCAATAGTAGACATTCTCCTATCAGGGCTATAGAAAGACAAAATGAAACAAATGACCCTCACATCCATGGGATAACCCTGGGGTCTTTTCATCATCAAGGCAAAGACTTTGGTCTACAGGATAAGAGTAACATTCTCAGATCCAAGCAGCTCTGTCAGGCACATTTGCCAAGAGGAAGAACACCCTTGTTTATTGATCTGGCTAGATATTATGGCACAGAGGTGCCCAGGCACTGCACCCATGCCCTTATGACCTTTTGTTCCTTAGGCATAACCAGTATGGAGTATGTGTAGGTAGTCTGATAGGTGGAGTGATTTTGGAGGGGTGGACACTATAATCGCTTTACAGGAGAAGAGGCGAGGCTATGTCTTCCGATCATTTATCCACCATTGAAGAAACAATCTGAAAATTGACAGCTGTGGCAAAGTACTGTTTGTCTCTTGATATTGATTTCCTTTTTTTTATAGTCACAGAATTCTGAATATATGGCTGGGAGTAGCCCTGAAGCTCTGTTGGCTGTCTGACTAAGTTTTGATTGATGTATATAAGCAGAAGTGATGCCATTTCTAAGTTGTGCCTGGAAGGGAAAGGGCCGGCTATATGGGTCCTGGACTCATAGAGATCCAAGGAAGGTATAACTACATAACAGAAGACATCCAAGTTCCTGACTCGTGAGCTGCTATGCCAGTCCTGGGTTGCTTACTTCCAGATTGTTAGGCGAGACAGAAAAAATTGTCTGTTGTGTTTAAACTGCTATGATTTTGGGTTTTTGTCAAACAGTCAAACCTCTATCCTGTCAGTGACTTGGGATTTCAGTAGAAGAAAGTCAATTTTCGTTGAGAAATTTGCCTCATTACACCCATTCTTCTGTTCTCAACATGTAGCCTTCCTTCTCTCAGAGACAGGTTCCTCAGACTCTCTACAGCTTCCATTTAGGGCACTGTCTTTTGGGGATTCAATATTAGGCCTCAGCTTGAATAAGGAGTGGAGATCTAGACATTTCATTTGGACTCAAAAATCCTCTCCCAAATTGTCACTTCTTTAAATGTTGCCATATTTCTCTGGTGTGCTTCATGACTGATGTTTGGCAGAGCAGAAGTGCTTTCTCAGACATGACTACAGTATTTGAATTGGTTCCTAGGACATCCATGGAATTTCCATATTCTGTCTTAGGAAAGAAATATAATTTCTTTGATGCTACATTCTTTTTCAGCCAGAAATACAAGGAAACCACTGTTTGCAGTGGTTTTTTGGCAGAGCTCTGAAATGTGGCCTGGATCTGGGAACCCATAATTCAAGAATAAGGCACCATTTACATTCAAAATTGTTGCATTTGGATAGAGACTAGGTTCAGCTCTGCTTATGAAGCCACTGTCTTACAGGGTCAAAAAGAGCTTATTTTTCAAGCAAGTGTGTTTTACTGTGCATGGGTGACTACCAAAATAATTATTTCCTGTGTGGGTCAGTAGGAGTGAGGTAATCCTAAGGAAAATGTTCCATTGTACTTGCTGGACTGGGTGGTGCAGGAGCTCCAGACATTCCCTTAAAGCAACAGTCACTGGGTTCACTGGCAAAGTCTGATTCATATACCTTTGGGAGGAGATTTATTTTTCTATTTGATATTTTCAGGACCTTGTGAGAGACAGAAAATGTGGATGCACACACATACATACACATTAACTTTTCTGTGGGTTAATTGGTTCATTTAAATAGTATATAGAGGTTTTAGAGAGAGAATTCTATATGAGCCAAGATGTCACAGTATCTCTGCTTCTGCCAGTATGAAAATAGAGACTAACTTTGTATTTGTCTGTCTTGGGCCACTTGAGGGCATGCTTTATTTGTCTTTGTCTTTCCAGTCATATTAATGGGCCTATCACTGAGTACAGTTCTCATTCATCATTTGTTGAATGAAAAAGCAGCTTACAAAGAAAGTGAGTAACAGGAAGGAGACTACTACTTCAAAATTGACCTTTCTTGGTACTGTGACACTGAGATGACAGAGTTCGCCAGAAGGAGCATCTGAGCCAGCCAGGATTGGAACATCCATGAGGTGCTAAACCCTATGGTTTCAAAGATTAAACAACTGTGCTTCATGCTGCGTACTTCTTGGAATTAGAGAAGGAGGCACAGTGACCTCCATACCAGTTGTGAGATACTGGTACTGCAAGTAAAGTGAATTGAGGCAGCTAGAGCAAGAGGAGACAGAAAATCAAGCCAGGCAAAGTAGGACACACTTCCAGTCTGTACAATAGAGGGACACTTTTGAATACACTGATACTCTTTTTTTTTTTTGTACCGGAGATCAAACTTGGGTCCTTGTGCTTGTGCAGCAGGTGGTGAAACCACTGAGCTAAATCCCCCACCCTACAGTGATGCTCTTTACCCTGCTTTCCTTCCATGACTGCTCTGGCATGGGAGTTGAAAGCATACACTACAGATTCTAGAGCTGCATATTACAAATGCGAGTGGACACCACTGACTAATCCACTTACTAGCTTTTCACTGAGTGCCTGTTATAGGTCAGGCATGTAGTGGTGCTGGAGTTCAGAGATGGACAAGACAGATAGGTCCCTTCCCTTAGTAAGTTTAGCTTCTACTAGAAGAGCTGGGCAGAAGACAAACTAGGTAAAACAATTACAAATTGTGGCCATTTATGCGAAATACTTTGGACATTGAGATAGGAAATAAATGGAAGGTCATAGGGTGGTCAAGATGACTTTCAGGAGGAAGAATAAATATGGTGAAAAACAAAAGGGAACAACACTCTGCATAGAGGGAAGAACTCATGTTAAGGAGGGAAGCCTAAAAGAAATTGGTGTTTTAGAGGATAAACAAAGCAAAAGACAACAAAACACTCATAAGTCGCTGTAGAGTGAGGAAGAGTGCACTGGCTGGCAGGAGTCCTTCAAGGGGTTTGGGTCCATTGTCAGGACTCAATATACAAAGGTGAATGCTGGATGTTCGCAGACTAGTCAAAGGGGTTCACTTTAATATCCATAACAAGAGGTGTGAGCATGAGAGTGGTCTTCCCACTGCATGCCTAAGATCTCACTTCAGCTACTTACGTTTCACCCACTTGAGTCATAGTGAACAAAATGGAAAGTTGTACTTCACCTAAAATATAAAAGAAAAACATATACCAATGAATGAACCCTGGGAGGTTGTGATTCTGGCTCAGGCATCAAGAGGAAAGAAAAATAAACACAATTGGGAGGGGCCATTCACATCCCACTAGTCTTTGGCAGTGGAGGCTAAAGAGAATAGTGGTAATGAAGCCTGCAGTGTTATTTGTACTTTCTGCTCCCTGACCTATTAGAGTCTTCTTTAATGATGTCACTAAGATGATGTCTTATTTCAGTACTGAGACTAAAGGAGTAGTGTGTGTGTGTGTGTGTGTGTATGCACATGTGCACATATATTTTTGTGTTTATCATCTGCAGGTAGAAAGATGTGATGCTGATTTTAGCCACATATGTTGACTTATCCAGGAGTTCTTAACTAGGATCCTACACAAACTTGTCTGGGAAAATATTACATCTTTATTTTCATTATCCTCTCCTCCTAAAATTTGACATTGCAATGATTATATTTAGGCAATAAACCACAGTAATTTTGCTTCCAGATAGAATCTTTTGACATAGAGATGATAGGAATGAGACCAGACACATACACAGGCAGGGCTTTAACTGGGGACTTCAGCAGAAGCGAGCCAGCACCAATCAAGAAAGGAGGGGGCCGGAGATTTAGCTCAGTGGTTCTGGGCCCTGCCTCGAAAGTGCAAGGTCCAGAGTTTGATCCCCAGTACCAAAAAAAAAAAAAGAAAGGAGGATCAGGCTGCCAAAGAAAGAGAGCAGTGAACTTTTATTGATTTGTTAGGGTGGGCTAAAGTTCAGTAGTTTTTCATTGGCCAGGGGCTTGGTTCCAAAAGATGTTTCTTTTTATGTGAGACTAAGACCACAAAGTGGACACGGTCAACCTGTCCTAGGGATTGCTGAGTTATTCTGACGCTGGTGTTGTAATACTTTGTGAATATCCTTGCTATGTGGTTTGGTCTGGGCCTTGTGATAAGGCTGAAGAATTTTAGGTGCTTGGTGTGTTACAACTGCTAAAGTAACAGGATGGGAGTAGGAAAAAGAGGGAATGAAAAGAAAATTTATTCCAGCTCTAGGGGGCCACCAACATATCTACTCCTAGAGCTGAGTAGACTGGCTCAAAGGTTAAGGCAGTAAATGGACAGACACTATATGAAGACAGCACTGCCACACCTTTCAGTCATGCTAGGCTCTCATTAGACATCTATAGGCTCAAATGAAATGTCAGTGTTTTTAGCGAAAGTGGCCTTCAGGTCACCAAGAAGTAACCTTGGCAACTGTTAACATAAACCACAGGTGAGAGGTGTTACCTCCAGGAAAACTAATGGGAAACTAGTATTACCCAGCTGTATGACTCCAAAATTAGCAACTTTTAAGTCTACCAAGGGCAAGTTAGGTTTCTTTTCCTCAGTAACAGTTCCTTTTTTTAAAAAATCTTCCTTTTGTGGTTTTACCAATTTCAGGACAGGACTGTTGAAAAAGCACCAGGAGACATAGGCATCATATCATACTTCAAAGGGTAACAGTTTACATTGCCAGGTGTTTATTTTGTTGTCCTGGCGCTTTGTCCCACCATGGTGGTTCCTGTCTCAATTTTAGTAGTATCTGTGACAGGTGTTGTCACATCATATTATAGCTGGTGCAGATATCTCAAAATATAACATATTTATCTCCTATTTCAAAATTACAGTAGTTATGTCATAGCTAATGTCATTTAATATACTAATACATTTTTTATTACATTGTGAATATTTGTTTTAAAAAACATTTTTAAACTACATTTTAATACTTTACGGTTATTTGTCTTTAGGCTTTCAGACTACCAAATGGATCCCTGATACAAAAAAAAAAGATTAAGAACTATCATACTTATTGGACAGTCTTTTTAAAAAAAATTAGCACTTTATTTGTGGTACATAATGTTTACTTTCCTTGAGGAGATGGTTCATGTACATCAAACATCTTAATTCCTTTTTTCATCCCTCCCCTTCCACCCATTTCTTGATCCCCTTTCCCTTGAGAAAGATCTATTTCCCTACTTCCTAATATCTATCTTTTATTTTGCTCTTTATTTGTACTTTGGGTTTCTCATATAAGAGAAACCATGTGACATTTAAGCTTATCTGTCTGATTTATATCACTTAACATTATGTTTTCAAGGTGTATCCATTTTCCCTCAAATGACTCAGGTTTATCTTTCTTTATAGCAGAGTAGTACTCCATTGTGTGTAAATACCACATTTTATTTATCAATTCATCTGCTGATGGACACATAGGCTGCTTCCAAGATTTAGCTAATATAAATTGTTCTGGTATAAATATGGGTATGCATATATCACTGTCACATGATGTCTTTAATTCTTTCGGGAAGATACTTAGAAGAGGAATAGCTGGGTCAAATGGAATTTCTAGTTTCAGTTTTTTGCAGAATCTCCACACTGGTTTCCATAATGATTTGTACTAGTTTATACTCCTACCAACAGTGTAGAAAGGTTCCTTTTCCCCTGTGGCCTAACCAGCATTTATTATTTGGTTTCTTGATGGACATTCTTTCTGGGGTAAGATGGACTCTTAGTGTTTTAATTTGCATTTCACTAATGGCCAGCAATGTTGAGTATTTTTTCATGTATTTATTGGCCATTTGTATTTCTTTTTCTGATTAGGTCTTTTATTTTCAGGGGTCTAATTTTCTTTTAGTTCTTTATATATTCTATATATGAGTCTTCTGTCTGAGAAATGGCTGGCAAAAAATTTTCCCATTCTGTAGGTTGTCTCTTCATTCTGTTGGTTGTTTCTTTTGCTGTGCAGAATCTTTCTAATTTGATATGATCCTATCTGTTGATTCTTGGTACTATTTCCTGTGCAACTGGGATTCCCCCCCCCCCATTAAGTTTATTGGTACATTTTAGGTATAAAATGCATTTATGTACATCATTGGAATCTTGTACCATTACATGAGTATCTTGGTTCTAATTTTTTTTCCCCTTCCCCTGCCCTCCCTTCACCCCCTCCACCCTTCCCTATT
>NW_004624765.1:12648876-12689846 GCF_000247695.1 Heterocephalus glaber | reverse complement strand
GCCCAAATGCCCATCAACTTGTGACTGGATAAAGATGTGTGTGTGTGGGGGGGTGTTAAAATTTTTTTTTAATTTTTTTTTTACAAAATGGAGTGATAATCAGCCATAAAGAATAATAAACTAGAGCCGGGGATTTAGCTTAGTGGTTCCACCCTCCTGCCTTGCAAGAGCAAGGTCCCGAGTTCAATCCCTGGTACCAAAAAAAGAAAAAGAAAAAAAAAAGATAAACTAGAGACATTTATGGCTAAATGGATGCACCTTGAGGTCATACTCTTTTATTATTATTATTATTATTTTTTTGGTACCAGGGAATGAACTCGGGTCCTTGCACTTGCGCAGCAGGAGGCGAAACCACTGAGCTAAATCCCCAGCCTGAGGTCATACTCTTAAGTGAAATAAATAGAACACACATGTGCAAATACCAAATTGTCTTTCTGGTGTGAGAAGCTGAAATTGTAAATGAGGACCAAAATGTACAATAGATAATGTGAAAGAGGAAGAAAAGGTTCAAAGGGGAAGAGGAGCTAGGGAGGGGGTAGGGAAAAAGAAAGAAAGGAAAGAAAAAAATGAGAAAAGAAGGAAAAAATGGAAACAAAGCTCTTGTAAATAGGAGGGGTGGGGGGTGGGGGTAGAAGGGAGGGAAGGGGGATGGGAAAAAACAAGAACCAAGATATATCATATACAGGTACAAATTCCCAGTGATGAATGGGATCATAATATACACCTAAAATGTACCAATAAACAATGAAAAAATAAATTAATTTTCTTGGTTCAGTTTTGGTAATTCATATGCATCTATGAATCTATCCATTTCTTCTGAATTCTTTATCGGTGCACAGTTTTGAGAAGTAATTGTTAGTAATCTTTTTGAATTTGATGGAGTGTGTTGTGGTTTCACCTTTTGCATTTCTAATTGCATTGATTTGGGTCTTTTCTCTCCTTCTTTTGGTTGATTGGCTAAAGGCTTGTTATTTTGTTTTTTCTTTTGAAGAACTAACTCTTTGAGTCACTAATTCTTTCAATTTTTTTATCCCAATCTTATTGACTTCTGCTCTGATCTATATATTTCCTTATAGTAGCTTTGGTTTTGATTATTCTTAGGACCTTGAGGTGCATTGTAAATTCATTTGGGCTCACTCTGTTTTTTTAAAAAATCATCATTCATTTATTCATTAATGTTGTCAAATTCAGTTTTCTATACACTATGATGCTTATTCCATTTTGCACTATTAGATACACATATTTAAAAATATTTAACTTATTTTTTTGAGGAAATTAAATGTTTTCTGAAAAAAATCATTTTGTTACTGTTCTCTACCAACAAATCTGAAACAACTTTCATCCAAATCGACTAATTCATTTAACTATCTCTGCATAATGGCAACATATCTAAAGGCCTACTTTACACATTCTAGTCTATATGACACTGTTTTACACTGTTACATGGTATATAATAAAAGAACCTTTTTGTAATAAACATTTGCTCTTTGATATGATACAGAACAGTATTCTCATACTCCCCCGCAATCACTCAAATATATTAGAAATGTATCCTTTAAAAGGCACACACATTTAAAGGTTCAAATCTCTATTGTTTTAAAATTGTACAGGTCTTTTACAAATACAATATTTTGTTATTTAAGTGACCTTTAAATGGTTAATGTATGATGCATCATTTTCTGAAATGTAACCATGAATTACGATTTCATCAATATGATTATTCTAAATAGAGTCGTAAAGATGTTGGGAAGGTTTGAGTGCCGCACTGGTCACTCTGTTTTTGTAATGTGGGCATTTACCATGATAAGCTTCTCTGTTAGGACTCCTTTCATTGTGTCCCATAAGTTCTACTGGCATTGTCATTTAGCTCTAGAAACTGTCTTATTAGAAATTACTATGATTTTAAGTTGTTTATATTATTATTAGAGATTATTATGAGATTAAACCTATTTGAAGTAGTGATCTGATATTCAGATGCCTCCTAAATCAGTAACAGCAATGTAGACTTGTGTGCTGCCTGGTATTGTGAAGCTCTTTCATTGAGCTCAATACAGGGAGCAAACTCAGTGAAGCATACCACAATTGGCCCTGGACACCTGCCAGCTGGGTGCCTTTCCTAAGTGTCCTTTTGGTCCCAACCATACTGAGCTCTGTGGTCTTCATGAATTTTTAGTCTTTTGCTAGTATGTGTCTTTTGACTGGAAGAATGGGCCCTTTCTTGCCCATTGCTGGTCTGCCCAGTCCTGCTAATCCTCCAGATCATCCCTGCTCTGGAAAGCCTCTCCAGGAATGCTAGAGTCTTGTTCCTCAGTGTTTCTTCCAGATTCGAGCTCTCTAAGTCACTGAACACAGGTTTGGTAGGTGAACAAGTGCATTTTCCAGGCACTTAGGTCATTTCTGCCCTTGTTTGTTTTGCTTAGAAGTCAGCTAAACAATTCTAATTTTTCTAGAAGAGCCCTTACACAACTTGGCCTAGCAAAGCTGAATAAATGTTACACAGTGAACAATAGCAGGAAAAATCATCTGACATTAGACTTCTGAAGGGGGTGAGATTTCCTGTGTTTCCAATCTCAATTCTGGGTCCTTTTTGAACAGAATGATAAGCTAGGTTCTGGTCAGCCCAAATCCGAGCAGTTTGTAACATTACAGAAGCTATGTTATGTGCTGTGGGATCATGAGGTGTTCCTGGGTGAGTTCTTAGATAAATACTGTACTAGATCGGTCTGAACTTTGCTTTAGGGTGTAGGCTCTTTACTTTCATTCGTCAAGGATACTGTTGGAGCCGGGGATTTAGCTCAGTGGTTCCACCGCCTGCCTCGCAAGCTAAGGACCGGAGTTCAATCCCCGGTACCAAAAAAAAAAAAAAAAAAAAAGAACGAAGGATACTGTTGGATATCTTGTAATGTCCCAGCTTTAGCTTTTTTTCCTCTCCCAATTCCCGTTTTTGAAAAAAAAATCCCTCCAATATTTCTAGAAGAAAGCTCACAATCTTCAATTTTATCATCTGTGCCTATGGGAAGTTAATAAAGACTCTGTGTGTGTGTGTGTGTGTGTGTGTGTGTGTGTGTGTGTATCAGGGAGAAAGAAAAATACTGCTTTTTCTAAAACTTAAAGGCAAAATTAAGGATTAAAAAGTTTGTACTCTTTTGGCACGTAGTAAATTCTTAATAAACTTTAGCCATGATTATTATTATAATTATTAATACTATTATTAGCAGTAATAGGATCCAGTACTTGAAAGTAGGTTTCATTTATACCATTACCAGAGCAAGTGTGGGGAGTGTACTGTCCTGGCTCTACATTCCCCATAGGAAGTAGAGATTGTATATATATAGCTGGCATTCGCCCAAGGTACTCTTGGGACAAACAGGATAATGTGTTCTGAACAGAGGTCAACAGCTGCTACTCCTCTGTGACATTCCAGAGACATGGACAGATGTATTCAAACTGACCTTCCTTATTCAGTGACTGTGGGAACTGGTTGGAAGAGGGGAAGAGAGATACAGCAAAGGGGAGGATGAGTAGTTCCCATGGGGAACAGTAACATGAGAGACCATTGAAAGCAATGTTGAAGTTAACAGTTCTATTTCCTGGAGGTGTTGGTCTAAACAATATGGGATGGAGTCTCTTAAAATTGTTCCAAAAGAAGGAAAACCAAACATGTCAGTTTTCCCAAGGCTAGGACAGGACTGCAGTTCCCAAAGGGGTCAAAAGTTGCCTCCTTACCATTCTACTGATTGCTCAACTGGGAATGGAAAAGGGTCAAAGCAGATTCAGTACAAGATGCCGAGTGGAATACATTCCTCACCTTGCCCTTCCCACTCCAATCATATTTAATTACCCTTCTTGTTTCCAGAGCATGTCCAAGTGGTTTAAACAAATTAAAAGTCAGCCCTTGGTACCTTTGTGTCATGCCAGCAATGCAAGTCAGCTGGTCTTCAGTGGGACCAAAAGAACATGGCTCAGTGACATCATCAGATTTTCATAAAAATAGGGTTTTGAGAACAATGCACTTTCTGATAACAATATCTTTGGATCCTAAGAATTGTAAGTTTACTCTCTTGTAATGGCTTAGCTGAAGTCTGATTGCTAGCGCTGTTTCTCGATTTTTAATGGTTCTACTCTCCTGCTATTTTTCACATTATCAAGTGAATGAACCTGTTGTCATGTGATTTGAAGATGTACCCCAAAAGTATACAGTGCTGGGAAGTGGTCCTTAATGGAAGGCTCCACCTCATGAATGGATAAAGGCTATTCATAAAAGGCCTTGAGGCCATGAGTCCGATCTCTTTGCCCTTCCAGCGTGGGATAATGTAGCAAGGAGGTCCTTGCTCAGTGCTAGCCCCTCTATTTTGGACTTCTCAAAACTATAAGGTGATACATTTTTGTTTATAAATCACACAGTCTGGAGAATTCTGTTGTAGCAACACAAAACAGACAAAACACCTTAATGTGTCATTGTAGGCAACTATTTAACCTAAGCTTTAGTTTCTTTATCTATGTGATGGAGATAATGTCATTGCCAACCTCCTAGGGCTGTAGTGAGGATTAAATGAGTCAAAACACGCATAGCATTTAGCATAATACCTGGAAACTGGAAGCCAGAAAAATTTTTACCTACTGTTTTGGAGTTTTGCTTTTTTTTTGGTACCGGGGATCAAACTCTGGTCCTTGCGCTTATGCAGCAGGCAGCAAAACCACTGAGCTAAATCCCCAGCCTTACTGTTTTGGAGTGATAGGCATGCCTCTCTAAGTGGCCAAAAGGTTTTTAAGCTATTTGTCACCGATTATTTATTTATTTATTTATACCGGGGATCGAACTCTGGACCTTGTGCTTTTGAGACAGGCGGTGGAACCACTGAGCTAAATCCCCGGCCTCATCACCAAATCTTTTGTGTAATCTTTGATAAAACCTTGAAGATTGTTCCTGCAGATATATCTTTTTACAAATACTTGTTTACTCAGTGGAATTAGTTGATCAATATGATCAATATTTTTTTTAAAATTTCATTTCATTTAGATTTGGCATCATTTTCTCCTTAAGAATTTGATTCTACTGGTTTGTGGTACTATATACAGCTTTCTTCAACTTTGTCTATTATTGGAATGATTTTTTATATGAACAGCTGGAATTATACTAAAAAGCTCAAAGAGAATTTCAGGCTTCACTTGGTTTTCCTCCACAATCACCTTATAAGCGTTAGAACCTCTGTAAGGCAGAGCATTGGAGAAAATTAGAAATGAGAATGAAAGGAAACTTTCTAGCTGGAATTTAGATTAAAGAAGACACTATCCTGGTAGGCTTGCTGTGTTTCAAAGCAGCCACAGGGCTTTTCTTTGACAATTTATAATAACTTATAGCTTGACAACTATAATTCTTGAAGCTTTCTTCAGTGATACTTTGTAGCTTATAATGGTATAGGTTATTTCTGAAGGATTCTGTATCAAGGAAGAATATAAAGCTAATTTCTAAACCAGGGTTCTGGCAGCACTCATGCTGTAAAGTGAAGTCAACCTACATAAGTATACCATACATGTATTCAGTGATCTATTCTGATTTATGCAATAAGCATTTATTCAGCTTTTACAAGAAGTGTGAGATGGAGATTCATTAAATCTTATTTCCATTTTAGGGTGGGGGAGATTTTCACTGTGTGACATATCAACGAGATATCAAATGAACAATTTTTGTCCTTATTTTATATAAGGGGAATTGAGGCCATGCCTTTGTGAGAGCAGATAGCTAGAATTGGACTTTGAACAACTCCTGCTCCTAGAGCTGTGAGACTTCAAGTCCTGTGCTTTTAGCCACTGGAATTCTCAAGTCAGTTATCTTTTCTCTTCTGTATTCAGAATAATAAACTGAGTCTAGTTATGAATTCTGTGTAGAAAGCATTCCCATCTCCCAAGGGCCGTAGGGGATCCACAGGGGCCTCAGGAGAGAGGAGAGGGCAATGTTGGGTGGTTAAATGTGACTCTGGTCTTGGCTGTAAGATAAATAAATTGTAAAGGAAGTGGATCTTTGAATCTCCTGCACTGTCAACCACACAGCTCAGTGTGGGGGAATAGACAGGAATACAGTGCTGAAGTCCTAGCTAGTGAAAAGGAACATTTTGAGCTGGAGTATTCCTAGTGTTCTTTCTTTAGGAAGTGAGGTAGGGCAAGATTATCCTGGTCAGAGTACCAGAAAAGATATACACAATTGCAGCCACATTGACTGGGGGTCCAGGGAGCAATGTGAAGTGTTTCATCCCTTTAGTAAATGTCTTACTGAACACTGAGTATGTGCTAGACAGAGGGATATGGCTGTGAATGAGAGAGACCTGGATTCTACCTTCATGTTTATAATCTGATGGGGGACACAGATGCTAAATAAATCCTAACATGAACAAGTTTGTAGATACTTTTTTTCATGACATTTGAACATGCGGTAAAGAGAGCATCATGGAAATAATAGCAGAGAAACGTGGTTTAAATAGGTTGGAAGTATGTAGAGTGTGTGTGTGATGGCTAGAAAGCACTTTTGAGGAGGTCCTATTTATTCTGACCCTGGAAGGATGAGTGTGATTTACTTAGACAATTGGAGAGAAATATCCTAGCCAAAGAGCAATAAGTGGTAAAGACTCTGAAATTCACTTTTACTTCTTTGTGTCTATTCCCAGTCCAAGTTCCTCTATCTAGTGCTGTTTCCCTGCTCTGCTTCCTGGCCACCAGCAACTAAGGAGCTTTACTCCACCACATCCTTCTGCCATGATGTTTCTGTCTTGGAGCCAGCCAACCATGGACTGAATTTCCTGAAAATATGAGCCAAATTAAGCCTCTCCTCTTTAAGTTATGAATATTGTATATTTTGTGCAGTAAAGAGAAAGCTGACTAATACATAACCTGATTAAAAAAATGGGCAACAGATCTTGAGAGACACTTCTCAAAAGATTTACAAATAGCCAAAAAGTATATAAAAAATGCTCAACGTCACTAATCATCACAGAAATGCAAATCAAAACCACAAGATACCATCTCACTCCAGTCAGAATAGCTATTTTTAAAAAGACAAAAAGGATGGTAAGGATGTGGAGAAAAGGAAACTCCTGCACATTGTTGGTGGGGATATAAATTAGCATGTCCATTATAAGAAAGATTATGGAAGCTCCTCAAAAAACTAAAAATAGAGCTAGATGTGGTGGCCCACCCCTGTTATCCCAGCACTTTGTGAACTGAGACAGGAGGATTGCAAGTTTGAGCACAGCAGTTTGAGCCCAGCCTGGGCAATTTAGAAACTAAAAAGGATCATGCCTCAAAATAAAACATAAAAAAGAGCTGAGGATGCACCTGGGTGCAATCTCCACTACTGAAAAAAAAAAAAAACAACAAAAACGAAATACCATACGGTCCAGAAATCTCCACTTTTGGGTATATACTCAAAGGAAATGAAATTAGTATGTAAGAAGAGACATCTAACCTACACATCCATCTTTATCATAGCATAATTCACAGTAGCTAAGAAATGGAAACAACCTAAGTGTCCATCAACGGATTAATGGATAAAGAAAATATGGTACATGTACACAATGGAGCACTATTCACTCATAAAAAGTGAAATCTTGTTATTTGCAGCAACATGGATGGATTTGGAGACCACTATGTTTGGCGAAATTAGCCAGACACAGAAAGACAAGGATTTCCTGATCTCATTCACATGTGGAATATTAAAAAGTTGATCAAACAGAAGTTGAGACTAGAAGGGTGGTTACCACATATTGAGAAGAGTAGGGTGGAAAGTAGGGATGAAGAGAGGTTGATCGATGGGAACTAAGTTATAGATAGATAGGAGCAAGGAGTTTTAGTGTGCATGGTAGGGTGTCTGCAGATAAAAATAATGTACTGTACAGTTCAAAAAGCCAGAAAAGATTTTGAATGTTTTCATCAAAAATAAATGCTAAGTGTTTGAGGAGACAGATATACTTAACCCGATTTAAACACTGTACAATGGATGCATGTATCAAAACATCATAGGGTACTCCATTAATATGTATGATTTTTACGTACCAGTTAAAAAATAAATTTATTTTTATAAATATAAATTCTTAAATCATATGGGAGAATGTGTAACATATAATAGATAATAGTATATAACTGTCCAAAAGTAAAATAAAACATGATATGAAATATGTCAAAATCTTATTAAACAAATAAATGGAAGGTAACAGATCAAAATATTAACAGCATTTATGCCAGGGTGGAAAGATTATAGGTGACTCATTTTAATATTTATTTTTTTTCTAATCTTTTAAAATATGGTATATATCTTACTTTTATGGTTAGAATAAAAAGCAATACAAACTATCTTGAAAAACACATACACAAAACCACAAACTATGCTAATTATATAAAGCTCAGATAATTGGAAAAGAGAAACAAATTACTGGAGAAGTTTTGAGAAGGGTAATGAGTACAAAACATAGAAGGAAGTGCTGGAAGAGGAGGCCCTGCTAGGAGTGGCCCTGCTGGGAGAATGTTCTTTTCCACATGAGAGAGGAGCACTGATGGGCCTCAGTGGAGCTCTTGCAGGCTGTGGTTTAACCTTGAGTGATTCCCTGAGACAGCAAACAGCATGAAATGTCAAGGAGTATTTCACTACCTTTCCATCCCTTTAAGAACTTCAGGTGTTTTTGACATTCTCTGTGCTTGGGAAGCCTCTTTCAGACACTCAGCTGGATGGAGAGTTGCAAGTTGAGTGTCTTTTGCACAGTTCCTGGAAATCAGTTGGGGCAGGGTTGACAGAAACCAAGCAATGTGTGCTAAATTCTTGATAGGGCTACCTTATGACCCACAGAAATATTAAATTTCTAATGTTCATAAAAACTCTTTAAAGCACTTACACAGATACTGTTTCCCAGCTTTTCAATATAATTCTTGTATTTTTGACGTAATCAATTCCCATCCTATAAAAATCTCTCTTCTGCAAGAGGTTTTCTTTCTCCTTTAGAACACCTTGTTGAGGCAGAAGGACTGAAAGTTTGATGCCATCCTGGGCAATTTAGTGAGACCCTGTCGTGAATGAATGAATGGATGAATGAAAGAATGAATAATAGGGTTGGAATGTATCTTGGTGGCAGAGTAAGTGTGAGGCTGTGAATTCAATTCCTAGTTTTAAAAAAACTGCTTTGTGTAGTTACTCTCAAGCGGATTTCAGGTGCCCCCTTTTCAGAATTCTGCTACCCAACAGTTGAAATTAATTCCACATACAGTGATTAGTATTCTTTTTCAGTGACAAGAAAAGGCTTGCTTTTAAAATAAGTCTAAAGTCATCAAAGCAGTGTAGAAATAGTAGTCTAATGTAGAAGTCTAAAGTCATCAAAACAATGTGATATCCTGTGTGAAAGTTGCAATGCCTTGTGGCTTCAGTCCCTTGATCATGTGCCCTAAGGGAAGTCAGTTGGCGGAGGTTGTGGATGACTGAGACTCAGGTGCGTCTGCAGCTCAGCTCACATTTGGGTTCCTCGGGGAGGAGGGGCTGGAGCCCTGGTCTGTGTGAGGACAATGATGTTCAGGCTGCTGCTCTTGGTTCTCAACTTCATCCCCTCAATTCAAGTAGCAGGTAAAAATGACTTTGATTTTTTTTCCTCTTATAAGCTTTTCATTTGTGTACTTGCAATCAGCATGGTTGATTTTAACCTTCAAATAACCTGTGAAATTTGAGCACATTTGAAATGTACTTCTGTTCTAATTTAGAAACTTGTTATTTAGAAACTCACTGATTTGCAGAATACATCATAGTATTTTAACAAAAATGTTTTGGAAGGGAATATAATTTTATTTAGCTACAAATTGATAATGTCCTATGAATTTTTAGCTTACCTATAGTTTTTCCCTTATAATTTAAGAAAACTGTTACAAACAGGTTAGCTCTGAAAGCTTTGAATTGAGATTGGCTGGCTGGGCTCATATCACAGATCCAATTCTTACTTGCCAAACTTAGACTAGTATTTAAATTCTCTAATCTCAGCCTCCTTATCTGTAAAATGGGAATGATAATAAACCTCATGTCATGGTCATTGTGAAGATGAAATGAAATAGTCCATGTGAAATGCTTAGCGTGGTCAGTAGAAGGCAAGTAGGATCAGTGCCTGTTGAATTATTGTGTCTACCTGAATTAAATGAATGCCAGCACGAACTCTGGAGTCACTGTAGAAGCTAGTGCAACATAAATACCAATAATAGTGTTTTTTCAGTATTTGTTGAAATTATTTGTTTAGATTAAATCCTTTAAGTTCCCAATAATGATGATGAAAAAGATGATGCATCTATCATTATAGAGCACTTACTTTGAGCAATATTCAGTTCTCACAACTAGGAGACAGTTATTACAGTAATCGCCCTAGTAACTCACAACTAGAAGATAGTTATTACAGTATCCCAACTGCAGATGAAGAAACCTGGGTGTGAAATCTGCCAAGGATATACAGGTCCTAGTTGTTGATGTCAGGTCCAAGCCACCTTCATCTGACTCCAGAGCCCATCTTCTTCACCAGTATGCTTTTCTACCCAGCATGATAAGACTTGTAATTTCACAGAACAGGGTAAATCTGTGCTAACATCATCTTCAGAAAATCAGAATTCCTAAAAGAAAAAAAATCCCTTTGCTTTAGTGAGCTGGTGTCATATTTCATTCAACTTGTTCTTAGAGTTAGAAAAGAGTCTTGGTTGGCTCAAAATTAGAACATGTTTTAAATAAGAACAGTTAATTTTCTCTTGGAGGGGGAAAATTTCCCGTGCAGTGCCAATATCTTCAGCTTTCTTTCTCTTTTATTTCAGTGGTGAAGAGTCGGCATCTTTGTTGGTGCTGTTCTTAAACATCGTGTGTGTGCAAAGAGTATAATTTCCCAACTGGCAGAAATACAATAGTTACATATATACCCATCAATTTTGTTGTCTGATGTGCTGGGGAGCATGAATTGTGTATATTTATAAAAGGTGTTGATATATAATGAAAGACATGAGCTGGTGATAAATTATGCCCTAGTATCTGGTACCAAGAATCTTTAAATTTTATTCTGAAAAGATTTTTCAATTTCACGTTTAAAGAAACTTTATCATTTATTTTTTAAAAAAATATTTAAAGTATGTTAATTTATTATATGATAAAGGGACATCTTACCCTGAATGAAAACTATTTAGCATTGGTAATTGTACACAGAATGCTTTTCTGTTGTGTTTTGTGGACAAATATTTTTCATGAACTTAGTCACTTTCTTTTAAAGATTTTCTTTGCAATTTTTGTATTTTTTATGTCAGAACATTTATTAAAAAGAGAGATAGAGGCCTGGAGATTTAGCTGAGTGGCACCACGCCTACCTTGCAAGAGCAGGGTCTTGAGTTTGTTCACCATTACCCGGGGCGGGGGGTGGATAGAGACAAAGCCATTGCAGATTTCACACATGCAGAGCATTTGTTTTCTCCTTTCTTTGGGATACATTTATTTTTCAAAAATCAACTCATTTTTCTTGTAACTTTCAGGATTTGATGCTGAGTGCCCTTTAATGAAGGAGGGTGAGGTTGGGGCACTGTTAAAATGCCCTTCCAGTAAGAAAACTTATGAGAAAGTTGATTACAGCATATGATACATGTGATCCATTCTAATCAATGATGTAAAGCCTTCCATGTCATTTTCATTCTTTCTTTGTGCCTATCCTCCAGGAAAAAATTGTAGATAAGGAAATTCTTTGGTCAAAATATCATTGTCTTCTCTAGAATTGTAAGAAACCACTGCCATATTTGTGCTGATGTGTGTGTGTATGTGTATGTGTGTGTGTGTATGAAGTTTTATATTCCATTTATTAATCATTTTAACTCATTGGCTCATAGCACAGTTTAAAATACTCCATGAAGGTTAACCCCAACTGAGCTTTTCATAATTTGGATGATGCGGTAGGAAGATCATTATGGCTAAATTAAAGAAATGTGATTTAGGAAGAGGGAGAAAATCTTAACTTATCTTATTTCTTTGCTTAAATTACATGTTTTTATAAGAAATGAGTAATTGTGTAACTAAAGTCCATAGGAAATGATTTTGTTGGACTTTGGAATATGAGTCTAGCTTGGATCAGCAGCCACAAAAAGGGAAAATGATTTGCGATTGATGGTAGGAGTGTGTAGATAATTCATGGTATTGGTCATATGTTTTTAGCCCACATTAGTTGTTTTTTAGCAAGCTGATTATTCAGTCTGAAAAAAAACCCAAAACAACACTTCTTTTTCCATGACAGCATTTATTTTCATTTCTCCCCAGATAAACTTAGCAGATAAACTGTCGAAGTGACCAGTTTGGAGATGATTGATTTCTCCAGTGCTGCTACATTTCCCTAGCACTTCTTTTTCTGAGAGAGGCACAGAAGGCAGGAAAATGATTGTCATTTAAGAAAAAGTCATATCAGCAAGCAAAGTAATTAAAAACTTTAATCTTCATCAAATGACTCCAATGTGATAGCTGTGCACAGAAGTAATTTCTCTCTCTCAGTTTACTGTTGCTTTAGGGCTGGGCTTAACAGAGAAAGGTAAAAAGATAAACATTGAAAAGTGCAATGCAATCAACAGATTGCTGTGTTACATGGACTCTGATGCACAGTAATCAGTTCTTATGACTGCTAAGAAAATCAACTGTATGTTTTATCATTTGAAGTAAATTTGATGGATATTTCAAAAATATGGACGTTGCTTAATAATTTGTTTTACTCTACTACCATTACCTGAGAGTTTACTTCTTTCTTTCTTTCTTTCTTTCTTTCTTTCTTTCTTTCTTTCTTTCTTTCTTTCTTCCTTTCTTCTCTCTCTCTCTCTCTTTCCTTCTTTCTTTCTTTTAAGGTAATCATCCAGCAAGGACTGTAAAGTTAACATCTATATATCAATTCCAGGAAATAGAATGAGTCATTGCCGCAAATAGCTTAGAAGTAGAAATGAATCTATGATTGTAATTCTGAAGTGCTCACATTCAAACGTTTGCTATGAGTGGGAAGGAGGTCTCACTGCCTCCCCTTCTTTAGCCAAGGCTTCTAAAGCCTTCTTTAGCTTCCTTTTTCAATATTTTTCTTCTTTGTTCATGGGGTATTTCTCGACCCATTACCATTAGGTATTTATTTTGTGTGGATATCTTCCTTCAAGTATTTCCTGCATTAATGTGCTGAGATTTACAAATTGAACATTTTTATACCACCGACATCTCAGAAGAAAATTCCATCTGTGGTTATCATCTCTAAAACAGCAGCTCTTTATATCACCTAGTATAAGTCTTGATGAGGACCACAATTCATTTCAGACTTTCTTGTCTAAAACTCGGAGGGCAAGTACCCTTGCAAGCACAATTATTTCGCAGCAAGTCATTGTAAAGGATAACATCTTTTTCTCCCTTTATCTCAGTTAAATTATTGTTTGCCTTTTTCTCCAAGAAATTTATTCACAGAGATTGGAGCTTTTTTTTTTCTTTTCTGTAAGAGATTAGCCAAACATCTAGGTAGTTTTGTGACTGACTGGAGTGGTCTCTGGTTTTCTAAGCTGTGTGAGAAGTATCTGTGTCTCTTTTATGGTGATTTCTTGAACTCTTTTTTTGGCCAGTGATGTGGTATTAACATCAACATCAACCAACTAACAAATACAAAACTACAAAAGAACAAAATACTCAACATACCCAGAGCTTTTAGTCTGAGAATTGTTGCATGATAATTAGTACCTAAAGCTACAGGGCCAACTATCTCTGGCTCCTAAAAAGTCGTTATTCTCATTTTTCAGACTGAATACTCAAGAGAAGTGTGCTGGATCAGATTAAAAAACTGCTCAGTTGCTTGGGAGAGGCTCTGAAAAAGAGTGCAGATTTCTTAGGCCTTAGTAATTCCATAGGTAGTAATTTCATAGGTGTCTTACTTTAGTTTGTGTGTCATCATGCATATTATGTGTATTTATATTCTTGTTGCTAGAAGAGCAGCTGCAAGGTGGCAGAGAATTTCTTACTTAACTTTGAGCTTCTCCTTTATCTCTACATCACCATTACCATCATGTCATCTTTTTCTTTGTCATCATCTTCATTATCTTGGGGACTCTGACTGACAAGATAACCAGGTTAATGGTTCCTGATGATGTCACTCAGAATTACTCAGAGTTCACCTTGGGCTTCTGATCTAATTGCTTGAATTTATTTTTAATTGCTGAAAAGGTAGAAAGTTTTGCTTTTCGCACAGAGATGCTTGACACAGGATAAAGTGTCAGAACATCACCTTACATAGTTGCAGTTTCTAATGGATGATCTTCTTTGATAGTGAACACTGCTAATAACAATGGCATGTAATTTAAGGTCAGGTTGATTCTGTTTCTGATCCACAGTCTCTTGCAGAGGTGGATGAGAACAGGCACATGTGAGAAAAATGTCCCTCCACCATGAGACTTCTGAATGCCTGAAACAAGATTTTAGTAGGTTCCTGTTCTCTAAAGTTCCAGTTCTTTCTTATAATTTGGCAAGATAGGTGCTTAGTTAATATATGTGCTATTGAATATACAGTGTGTGGAGGACATTAGCCTGGATTCTGTGACAGATTAAAAGAACCCTTTTTTTGAGATTAAAGTAAGTAAAAATGAGAATTATGAAATATTTCTAAAATTATTTCACTTTTAATTTAGGACCATTGTGAATAATAATCTATTCACACCAGTTTATTTAATGGGAAAAAAGTATAAACAGAACTACCCAGAGAACTGTAGAAGTCAACCAGTTGTTTAGAGATGGGAAGGAACATAGACCCTGCCCCCATATAATTAGTTGTTTTGGTGGTTTCCAGAAGACACTGACAGAAAGATGACCTTGCAAAGGTCATCTTGGCATTTTGGAACATTTTAGGTTTGGTCCCATCAATTTATCCAAACTATCTTCTTTCATGCCCCAATATAAGACCCTCAGCTCCAATAATGAATATTCTTCACTGTTTTATATACCTGCACTCTCCCTGATGGCCTTATTGGAGCTCTTCCCTCTTGGAATACCCTCTTTCCCTCTTTCTGCCCATCCAGACCCTACTGTCTTTCTCTTTAGTTCTCTGCTGCAAGATCCACCTCTTTGAGAAAGCTACTTCTGGATGCTTCCGTCTTTATTGTGCATTCATGAGAAGCAGTCCCATGAAGACTTTGTTCGCTTTAAAAATATTTATCAAATTTCTCATATTTTAATATCTATTGGAGTAGGAAATGCAAGAAGAGGAGAAACAAAGTCTTAACACACAAAACTGCTTGTGTAATTGAATTCTTTCTGCTTTTGTGGATTTTACAATTTAGTTGCTAAAACTATATATAACATGATACAATAGCTGGAAACAGATAAATGATAACATCTGGCATTACCCTGCTTCAAGGTATTTTTGATCCCATAATCACTTTCTATCAGTTATTCTTATAATCTGGAATGTTCTCTTTACCTCTCATCTGAAAGCCTTTGAGACCCTAAATGGAAAACTTCTTTCTTCCTAAAGGCTCCTAAAAATGTTACTGCAAATTGACACATCTACTTTTTCCTACTAGATTATGATGTCCTTGAGGGTAGGATCATGTCTTATTCATCCTTATAATCTCAGTATTAGGCAAAATGCTGGAAGCATATAAGTACTCAACAAATATTTGGTGAAGAAGGAAATGAAGAAGTTAGTAGCAAAGTGAGGAAGCATAAGATAAATACTCTGATAAGATTAATGTAGAACAGTAAGTCTTTGAGAGCAGGAATTGACCTGGACTTTAATGGTAGATAGGATTTGAATGGATGATGTAAATTGCTAAGAGAAATGCTAGTTTATGTTTATTTTGCATTTATGTTTTTCCAGGCATTGTTCTACTTGGCTTTCCCTATTTTGAATCATTTGCTCTTCCCTTAAATCCTATGAGGTGGTTACTATGATTATACTATTTCATAGACAGGGAAACTGAAAGATGAGGTAGGTAGAGCAGCTGGCCTGTGGCCACACAGCTAGTAAGTATATAAATCCAGACAGTCTTCATGTTCTTACCAATGCTATGTTGCCTGAGGAAGAGGCAATATTAATAAGAATGCTAAATCATGCATACTGTTTCTGGATTTGGGAACAGATGACGTGTCAGAAGGTGTGGTTCCCCAAGAGGTAGGATAGAGTTAGGTTAAACAAAGGACTGAATTCTGATAACAGAAGTTCAAGTTTTATTTTCAAGTCATGTTGAAACAGCTAACTTGGACAATAAGAAGACATTTAGGAATTTTCATCTTTGGGATGAAGCTGAAGGCATGGAAATAGTAGAATAGTAGAAGGAAGAGGGTATAACTGCAGAAAAGCAGAGTCAAACTGATCTGGAATAACCTGTGTTTAGTGTCAACCAAAAGGATGAGGATTAGTGAAGGAGACACAGAATGTGGTTAGAGAGGGAGGAAGAGATGGCTAAGGAAATACCACTAAAGTAAAAGGATAATAGAGTTTCAAAAAGAGAAAGTGGCTAATAGCATTACACATAGGAGGGAAAGAGAAGTAAAGAATGGGTTGGAAAGAGGCCAGCGGGACTTCTGAGTTTAGGGAGAGTCATAGGAGAAGGAAGATAAGACTTCACAGGGTTAAGAAAAAGTAGAAGAGAACAAAACAGAGACAGTAAAAAGAAACGGAAATTGATAGATACAGTAAAGACAATCATGAACTTATATCATCTAAAATGTCCACCATGGAATTTTGAAGATGGGAAGTATGCTCTAGGAGGAAGCAGCTCTGACTTTACCTCTTTCTACCTCCCAAGAACCCACTACATTAGACCCCATTGTTTGTTTGGTAAATGAATGAATGGCTGTTATGGAAGAAGCCAGGATATCAAAGAACAATTCAATAAATCAAAATTTCTTTTCAGAAAGTATTCATTGGTTGATTTGTTAATTTTACTCTCTCAAAATTAATGCCTTAAGTCTCAGTGCTCAAATGGGACTTTTTGCTGACAGATTTGGCTTCTGAGTTACTTTCTGACAGTTGCTTGTAGGACAATAACATTTTGAAATGACAAAGACAAGTGTCCTCTAAACCCTAGTGTCTGCCTGTGTAGGAACACAGATCAGGTTAAAGGTGTGTCTTAGAATAGTGCTGGCCTAAAGAAATTTGTTTAGTAAATTTATTAGTCAAGCTTCTATTTTAATTTTTATTGTTACATATAATAATTTTTCCTCATGTGAATTAAGGGTTTTGTTTAACAATCCTATGTTCTGTTGATAAGAGTTAATGTGCTTAACAGAGCTGATAGTTATACAGTTTAGGAGAGGGCTGTTTGGTTGTCCTGTTTCTCTTAAAAGAAGTCATGCTTCAGTCATGGTAACCTCTTCTTTGCCATTCTATTTCTTTCTGACTCTGGTAACTTCCCTATGCCTTCCCCCCTTCACATCTAAGGGTGGTCATAACTCTGTGGTTACAAACCATAGGTGGTTTACCCCTTGTGGTTCTGCTATCTTTTTACACTTTTGCCAACACAACAACCTTTCATAAATAAACCCTCCTATTATTGCCCAGTCTTGAATATGCTGTGCTTTCTGTTGGAATCCTGAATGAGAACATAGACACATGAATATCATACTGATTCAAAGCCTTTTAAAATAATCTTTGGACTTTAAGTCGATAATCCTTGTGAAAATAAGGAGAGTTTCATGACAACAGTCAACAGAAAATGAGATGAAATTACCACAAACTTATTTTGAAACTAACCTGTATATTTTCTCTTCATTTTAATATAAATTTCAGAGTCTGGGGCTATTCAAAGCATGATAGATCATTAGTAGCTTTGATTTTGTCTTAGTTGCTCAAAGAGGATGGCACAAGGTGCTGTAGTCCAGTGAATATTTTGTGCTCCTCTTTCTGACATTTAATGAAGCCCGAGTCACCGGAGTTACCACAGGCATTTGAGTCCCCTTCTTCCCAGAAAGCACAGTTTGTCTGACAGGTTGCAGAGCAAACACTGAGTTGGCTCGTGGGGGTGTCTGCCCCTTATGAACCCTGAAAAGGAGCAAGTGGTCAGAAGGCCATGGGTATCGAAGGTCCAAGCAGGAACTGTACTCAGAGGAAAGTTTCTATAACTTAGCCAGTTTTTGGTGAGGAGGGCGGTGTTCTGTGCCAGGGCAATTAGTGCACAAACATCACAGGGCAAGATGGCTGAAAGTAGAAAGCTTTCATTTTCTTTGGTTGCTACTTAACCTGTCAATTTCTGTTCTGTCAGAATTTTAAGAAGGAAACAACATGATTAGAATCTTATAACCTGGGTTCGTCAACTGCAAGAGAAACTCTGATGGTGATATGAATAAATGGAAGCCCATGAAGTTGTTAAATGTTCTGTAAGAAAATCACATTGCTAATTAAACATGTATTGTGTTTTTTCTTTGTTTGTTAGCTTCCCAATATAAACTTCAGTCTTGAGTGCTGCTTACTCCACTTATGTGTGAGCCTCTGTGTCATTTTATTTCTCTATGATGCTTTTGATACAGAAAAGGAAAGATGGAATGTTGTAACAAACAGTTATAATTCACAGAATCCCTGAAGTTAACTATTTGTCCAGGGAAGGTAGGACTGAAAAATGACTTTATATATTCACTAATGTCTCTTTTGCACACTTGGTCAAACTGGAATGGAAGAGCTGCAGCAGTATAATTAGTGCTTATGCATTGGAAATAATTTATAAGAGGCATTTCATGTGACTATATTGTCGGTAGCCTTTATCTAGGACCCATCTATGACCTTCAGGAAGTCTTTCAAGTTGTAAGGAAAATGTTTAGCCTTATCCACAGGGAATGTGTTCTAAGACCGCCCAGTGGATACCCAAAACCTCAGGAGAGTACCAAACCCCACCCTATGAATTAGAGGAGATTGGGCATGTTCAGGGAGGAATGGCCATAGACCACACCCTATAAATTAATACCTTATGTAAGTACTTATCATTCACTGTGATTATAGCTTTTGCAATTTGAGGTTCAACAGGAAAATTAGCACAAGTGTCTTTTTCCTTCTTTGCAATGTCATGAATAGAAGGTTCACTCTTATGGTATATCTTAGCAACCTTAGCATGCATTTTTCCCTTATTAAGTAGAGAACTTTCATCTTTATTTACAGAAAGCACTCTATGGCTTCACTTTGGCATATTTAAGTTGCCAGCATCATTACTCTTGCACTTTGGGGCCATTAGTGGATAAACAAGGTTATTTGAACACATAATGCAGAGGACAGCGAAGTGACTGACAGGAGGGTAGAATATATACTGTACCTGTGCTGGACAAAGGGATGACTCACATGCTTGGTAGGACGAAGTGAGATCTCATCATGCTGCTCACAATTTAAAACTTATGAATTGTTTATTTCTGGAATTTTCCATTTTATATTTTTGGATTAGGGTTGGCTGCCAGTAACTAAATTGAAGAAAGCAAAATTGTGGATAAGGAGGAACTACTGGGTGCATTACATATTAAAAAGTCTGGAAATGTACATTCTTTAAATATAATCATGATATCAATTCAATCTAAATGAATGAACGAAGATGCTTTTCTATTTATTCATGATTTAAAGTATTACTCCTAGAGGCCTAAGTAAATAAATTACATCTGGGTTCATCAGTTATTTGTGAGACCTTTTTCAAAGAGTCATTTACTTTTTTGTTTGTTTTCAGCTGCTTTTATAAAATAAGGGATTGGCTTAGATCATCTCCAAAGTTTCCTTCCAGATGACTATGTTTTTACAGGATGGAACTCCATCAAAATGGTGGAGAAAATGAAATCTCTCTTGGTCAAGTCTGCTTTCCATTCCATCTACTCTTCCACTCAATGATAGTAACCCTAATTCTCACTAAAGACACTCAGTACCATCTTCTCCATCAAGCCAGTTTTGAGAGGATCTAGAACCAACCACTGAAACCGTGTTGAAATTTTGATGCAACATGTCAGAGAAAGAGAAAAAATAGTAGATTACAATCTGTCATGAGGCATAAACTCAAGTGTCAAGCATCACTTATCTGCCCTGAAACCATTTTGCCTAGTACTTGAGCAACTCACTGACTTCATTCACATCACTGCTCCATCTGGAAAATGGGTTTAAGGATGACTGTCTTGTCTGTTTATGTCACAGGTTCATATGGATCATGAATGAAATAAATAGGACACAAGGCTTTATAGCTCTATAAATGTAGGCCAGAGTTACTAATTTAAGCGAACATGTTTTGTACATTGTATTTTAGGCTTCGTCTTTGGAAATCCAAGCATGAACTGAACTGGTGCGGAGCATCCTTTAAGGTCAAGGTTTTTTGATGCTAGCAACCACACCTTGGAGGTGGTTATCCACGCCACCTGTGCAGAAGGCTGACCTGGTTACTAAATATAGTAATTGACCCACTTACAATAGGTGAAATGGAAAGAGGGTGTTTTTTTGTAACAACCCCCCGCCCCGCCCCAGGGAAGCACAACAATGTTCAATCTCTTCCAGAAGTAGGGTATATCACAAGATTCACAGACTATCTGTGAGAAGTCTTCTAGTTCTCACTATCTCACTCATAAGGAGGAGATAAGCACCTTCTTACCTCCCATCTTACTCTTTACATTGCCTGTTGTCAAGCAGGAGTTGTGAGGGAAAGAGGTTTGAGGTTACTGCTTCCTGTCCCCACACCTTTAGCTAGTTTAGCAGCTAGGAAAGGCTTTGAAAAGCAAAGCACTAAATTCATCATCAAAACAACTTGTCAATTCAGTTAGAGAAATGTCAGTCAAGCCAATCTTTTGAGATCATGAGCAAGTATAATTGATAGGCCAACACTTTAACTCAGTAAGTTTGACCGAAGTAAACCTTGCCTAACCACTCACGAAAGAAAAATAAAATATTTACAGGGGTAGGACTGGTGTGCTGATACCAAAGTAGCCCAAGAAGTATGCTTTTTTGTGTGTAAATGTGTACACACTTGTGTGTGTGTGTTTTTTGATACTGGGGATTGAACTCGGGATCTTGTGCTTGCAAGGCAGATGCTGGAACCACTAAACTAAATCCCCAGCCCTCACACTTGTGTGTTTTTAATCTGCAAGTGTTTTATCAGGTATTTGTTATGTCCCACATATATCGGGTGGTTAAAAAACTGGACCCAACCGTCAATGGCTTCCTTTTGCTTTTACAAAAAAGTTACTAACTCATATTAACTGTATGAATGATTAGGTCTGACTGTGACAATTCCATATATAACTATAGTGTATTGTGTTTTGATTGTATCTACCCTCCCTAATTGTCCCTATTCTACTTCCAGGTTATTGAGGTCTGGTGTTGTTGTTAGTTTTCATATATGAGAGAAAATATCCAATATTGGTCTTTCTGTGTTTGGTTTATTTCACTTAACATGATGACCTCCAGTTTCATCCATTTTCTTGCAAAGGACAGGACGTCATTCTTCTTTGTGGCTGAATAATACTCCATTGTGTATATATACCATATTTTCTCCATTCATTTGTTGACAGGCACCTAGGCCGGTTCTATCACTTGGCTATTGTGAATAGTACCACAATGGTCAAGGGTATGCTGGTGTCTCTTTTGTATGTTGAGTTCTCCTTTGGGTACCTACCTATGCATGAGATAGCTGGATCATATGGTAATTCTAGTTTCTGAGGAACCCCCATACTGATTTCCATAGTCGCTGTTCTTATTTAAATTTGTGTACACAACAGTGTACATAAGCTCCCTTTCCCCCACATCCTCACTAGCGTTTGTTATTTTTTTGTACAGCTGTTCTGACTAGGAAGAGATGGACTCTCAATGAAGTTTTAATTTGTATTTCCCTGATGACTAAAGAGGTTGAGCATGTTTTCATATAATTATTGATAATTTATATTTCTTTTGTTCATACCTTTTGCCCATTTATTGATTGTATTTCTTGTTCTTTTGTTTTTAAATTTCTTGAGTTCTTCATATAGTCTGGATTTTAATCTTCTGTTAAGTGAATAGCTGACAAAAAAGCATGCTTTCCACTCCTAGCAAAGAGGAAAAGCAAAGAGGAATCAAGCAGTCATATGGAGAAGCAAAATATTTCTCTAGGTTCTTCTGAACCTAGATATGTCCTTAAATTTTATAATACATCCTTAAATTAGTTGAAGTATTGAATGCTCGATTTTAAGAGAAGAGGAATAAAAATTATTGTGTCTACTGGAAATCATAATGCTCACTCATATTCAATATTACTTAGAGGGACTAGTTATCTTTGTTTATCACCCAAAATAAATTTCTCTCCAAAGCAGATGTAGATTTTGATGTCCTATGAGAGTTTCTGACTTAGTCTTTTCTGAATCATTGACATGATCCAAGGTGGGAGCAAGTGGTATAAGAATATAAATATTGAAAAAGGCGGTTTTATCAGCCAACTCTGAAACCAGCTTGAACTCTAGAGTAGGAGGCAGGCAGTCACATAGTAGCAAAGAGTAAGCAAACTTTCAAGCTGAATGCTCATGTTTAAGGATCAGCTAACTTAAAAATCATCATGTTATCAAAAGAGAGAGGAAAACATTAATATTAAGAGTAAATTAGATGTCTTTTTTCACCAAATAGCTATATAATCAATAGTTTTCAAATGCTTTCCCAAACAAAATGTTAGTATAAAACATCACAAAATAAAGCATTTTTCCTTCCATCCCTCAGGTAAGGGATATGCCATGGATGAAGAGAATATGGAATATGGTACAGCCAGCTTTGATACAGGGGTTTTGGATTTTTCCTTCTTGAGGCAGTTGCTGATTTTTAGTGCTGAGATCAAATGGGCTCAGGAGAAATCCAACTGATCGCAATAATACTAAGGTTTTAGAGACTCCGTGCTGGACAGAAACAAGTCTATCTTCCAGTTATTTCCTCATATGTATTATACCTTCTGGAGGAAAATAGTTTCAGAAGAGAGACTACTGCTTCTCCCTCAGAGAAAGGACAGACACTGGAATAAGCTCTAAGGGAGTCAACTGTGTTCCTAGTAACCCCTGACATAATTTATACTTTCTTTGCAGTGATCTCTGAGGTTGGAAGTATGTCTTCAAATCCAAGATGTGTAGACTTCACCTTTGTTTCTGAGCTGTCTATTTTTTGTAATGTAATGAAGAGGAGATGATTGAAGAAAAAGATGACAAAAGGAAAATAACTACTTATTGGTTGGTTTGTGTGGCCTGAAGAAGTCATTTTTAACTCCTTTTTTCTCACTCGCCACTCCTCAGACAATGTAGAATTCTGCAAATGTTAGCCTGTAAATATTTTTCAACTTCATCCAATTTTTTTAAAACCATATTTTGGTCCTTTTCACCTTTTGCTTAGACTACTATAACTCTATCCTAACTGATCTCCATTGTTTCAGTCTTATACCCTCCAAATTTACCTGTCCCATTTTTACTTAAGTAATCTACACAAAACAAAGGCTGTGCACACCCACTGCTATGCTTAAAAGGCTTCAGTGGGTCCCTGTCACCTGAAGGAGAGGGCCCAAGCCCATCATGCTGTTATCTATGCTTGCTCTGCTAATCTTGTCTTCCATAGCTCATGACCCAGCAAAATTGAGGACCTTGTAATTCCCTACTCGGCCATATTCTATCTCATTTCCTTATCTTTTTTTGCCTACATTGCTCTCTTTTCCTCTTTATCTTATCCTCCTCACAGTACCCTAACTCACGTTCAACCTCAACACACGCTTCTCCACCTGTCCTCAGCCCCAAAGATTTATCCATGGTGAATTTCACCTGGTAAAAGTTGGTCCAATCAACATATGCATCCTTCTTCACATTTCAGATCAGCAGTCATCTCTAGAGATCGTTAGCTGGTTCCCCAGTTGCCCCCAGAAACTGCAGATCACTGTGCTAGTTGTCTGTTTCTGTACCCCACCCCCATCAGACTGTGAGCTACCCAAGGAGTTCATTTTTAGGAAATCAATCTTCATCTCCCATGTGTGTTTAGAGAAGATGTCACAGCCTGAGTTAGACAAGACACACTAAGCAAACTACTAGAGTTTGGGTGCTGGGGCTCCTCCTCCTTTGCTTGCCCTCTTTTCTCTCCACCTGGCTGTGGGTGCTGGCAGGAGGAGGCCAAGATGGGTAGCCATCTGGGGGTTTCTCTCCAACCTCACTCAGTTTCCCTGTCCACACTCCCCCCCCTTTAATCCCCACAGAGAAGTCCTTTTCTCATCTTTTTCCTTATATCAGTTCTCAAAGGCAGGTCAGAAAGAATTTTGATGCCCTTCAAATTAGAATCCAAATAATTAGCAACAGAAACAACTTCCAGAGGTACTCAGTAAGTAGAAATATGAATACCCAACCTGCATTCCCTGAAAAGGGAGTGATTTGCTGGCATTTCCTGCCCTTTCAGTCAGAACTGACCCAACTCTAGGTAAAAGGAAAAAAATCTAAACAAAAACAAGTTAGATTTTCATATCAAGATAGGTTTTCCAGGGCTTTTACCGAGTATTTGTTGGATGAATAGTAAATGAGGCTAAAGTTGTTGAGACACAGGTTTTGAACAGGACTTAATGGCATAGTAGTGAGACTGAGCTACCATTTAGAACAATATAGTCAAGTCACCATCTTTCACTCAGCAATTACTTAATGGGTTCTTGTTAGTCTTGTGGTATTCTTTAAAGAAGGGTAACATGTGGTCCTTGCTCTCAAGTGGCTTGGGAATTAGGGCTTAGAGGAAAACAAATGAATTTAAAAAAATACACAAACTGAAGAATACAAAGCAAAAGGTATTCAAAAGGTAAAATCTGACCAAATAGCAAAGGAGTGATACATGCAGTAATTGTCTTGACCCCTAAGATAGGAGTGGTTCTAGGAAGTTGGTGGATGGAGTTTAGAAGTGAAACCACTTGTATGTGTTCTTGGGATGTTGACTTAAATGATCTGGCCAATTAGGAGTGATTTTGTTTGAGGAAATGAAGTTGGAAATGCCTGTGGAAATCTATGAATTTGAGAGTAGACAGTTATGTTTCATCTGTTAGACTACTGTTTCTCAAACCTGACTGACAATTTAGAATTACCTGGAGAAACATTTGAAGTACTGATGTCCTGGGTCTTACATCCAGAGATTCTGGTTTAATGAGTCTGGCAACCAAGGGTTTTTAAACTGAATATTAGAATCGGCTTAATTCTAACTTTTAAGGCACTGCCAAAGACAACACACATACTGGAAGAACATATTTGTTAATCATGTAATATCTGACAAGGAACTTGTTTCAAAATTATCAACAAATGGGGATTTAGCTCAGTGGCACTATGCCTGCCTTGAAAGCACAAGGTCCTGAGTTTGATCTCTGATACCAAAAACAAAATCATTATATGTCAAAAATATCAACAAATTCCAATAAGTCAATAATACAAAGACAGACCTATTATAAATGGGGAAATGATGTGAATAGAAATTTCTGAAAAAAGATATAAAATGGCTAATAAGCACAAGAATAGATGCTCAGCATCATGAATCATTAGAGAAATGCAGATCAAACCATGATGAGATACCACTTCATTAACATGAGGATGGCTATAATCAAAAAGAAGGACAATAACAAGGGTTGGTGAAGAGATGGAGAAGTTGCAGCCTGTACACACTGCTGGTGAAAATGTGAAATGATGCAGTTGCTTTGAAAACAGTTTGGCAAGTCCTCAAAAAGTTGAACTGAGAGTTATATTGTATGACCCAGCAATTCCACTCCTGGTGCATACCTAAGAAAATGTAAAACACATCTTCACATAAAAACTTCTACACAAACATTCACAGTAGTCTTATTTGTAATAGCCAAAAAGAGATGAATGGAAAAATAACATGTGGTATATTTATACAGTGGAATATTATTTAGTCTTTAAAGCAGTGAAGTTCTGATACATATTGTAACTGGCTGAGCCTTGAAAACATGCTAAGTGAAAGAAGCCTAATACAAAAGGTCACATATTGTATGAATCCATTTATATGAAATGTCTTGAACAGGCAAAATCCATAGATGCAGGAAGTAAACTAGTGTTTGCCTGAGGTTGGAGAGAGGAAGAAATGGAAATAACGGCTAATGAATATGAAATTTCCATTTAGGGTTATGAAAATATTTTGGAATCAGATAGTGGTGATACATTCACAATTTTATGAATATACTAAAATAAAAACCATTGACTTTTACACATTAAAGGAGTAAACGTTATGGCTCCAGAATTATATCTCAATGAAGTTGTTACCAAAATGAAAGGAAAGAAAAACAATAAAGAAAAAACAAACAAACAAACAAACAGTATCAACACTTTCCCCTCCACACCATCCCAACCTAGACCAATTCGATCAGAATTTTTGGGAGTGGGAGGACCTGAACATAGGTTTCCTTTTAAAGTCCCTGGTACTTTAGACAAAGAGCTGTTGGGCATATAATTCTATTATGCAGCTGTCTTCTACCCAAAGCAAAACCAAAAGCAAAATAACTCCCCACAAATCCCACATGAATTCAAACCCAGATTAAATTGTAAATTTCATTTTAATAGAGTCTGGTCCTATTTGGTTTTTCAGTCTAGGTATTGCTTCAAATGATCTTTTATTTAAAATGCAAATATGCAGATAATACCCCTAAAACAATAGGAAAATGTCTGTATTGAAATTTCAATCAAAGACAAAAAATTGTTTTAGAAAGAAGTTTGTAGCATCTTTTGGTTCCAAGTTTGATTGTTAATGCTTAAGTGATCTGTTTCTTAGGTGGTGTGGCTGAGTGGCTGTTTAGTTCTGGCTTTACACACCATTTTCTCAGTGATTTTTATACTACCTAATATTTCTAGGTCTCATATAGCCATTTATTAAAAAAAAAAAAAAGGACTATTTTGTCATGTGCCAGCAATGCAGATAAAGTAAGAAACTATCAATATATTCTCTTCTTTTTTGGAGCTATAACATAGCTTCAGTTTCTTTGCCTTTAAAGTGAGAGACTGAATTAGATAGTCTCCAGATTATTCAATCTTTTTAAAATATTATTTTTATTTTTTGAGACAATGTCTCTTCATATATGCCAGGCTGGCCTTGATCTTGAGATCTTCTGCCTCAGCTTCCTGAGCGCTGGCATTATAGCCATGTGTCATAACACCTGGCTTCTTTGATCTCTTATTTGGGTAATATAAAGGTAGAAGTTGACTAGAGAGATAACTCTCATGGTTCCATCCTCTGAGATTTAAGAGTATATATAAATTTATTGAGGAGGCTGTTCTCTGAATTTGCTATAGAAGAGAAATAAGAGCGAATTCTTTGATTTACATTTTTTCTTACCTTTTTAGCCACTCTTGGAATAGCCAATAAAAAGTCAAAATGTTTCAAAATTTTTAAATTCCTTAATGGGAATTTAATCCTTTAATTCCTTAGGGAGGGATGGAGGGATTGAAGGGAGGGCAGGGGAAGGGGGAAAAAATAAGAACCAAGAGACGTTATGTAAATGTGCAAATTTCCAAAGATGAATGTCATTATATTGTATACCTAAAATGTACCAATAAAATTAATTTAAAAAAATAAAATCTATTTTGTCAGAAAAAATTTTTAATTCCTTCACAAACAAAAAAACTGTCTCACTACTTAAAAACAAATCTATTTGTATGTCTGTGTCAGGCTTTAAAGTTATTCCAAGTACATCGCTAAATCAGGAAATCAGTGCATGATCAACATCTTAGGAATCTTAATATGGATTCAAAAATTCTGAGTGCATAGCTGTGGTGCTCACTGTCAACAGAAAGTCACATTTTGCCTTCAGGTGAAAATATGTTCTATTGTTCCATTCAAAGGAAGGTGAAAATATAAAAAAGAAAGGCTTTGCTGGAGGTCTATTTGTTTGGTTAATGACTGTATCAGGAAAAAATGATTCTTATCATCCTGTTTTAATGCTTTTTCTCCCCAGAAAACAAGATATTGGTGAAGCAGTCACCCATGCTTGTGGTGTATGACAATGAGGTCAACCTTAGCTGCAAGTACACCTACAACCTTTTCTCAAAGGAGTTCCGGGCATCCCTGTACAAGGGTGTGGATAGCGCTGTGGAAGTCTGTGTCGTGAATGGGAATTTCTCCCATCCACTTCAGTTTCACTCAAATACAGGGTTCAACTGTGATGGGAATTTGGACAACGAAACAGTGACTTTCTACCTCCGGAATTTGTTCGTTAACCAAACAGATATTTACTTCTGCAAAATTGAGGTCATGTATCCTCCTCCTTACCTAGATGAGAAGAGCAATGGAACCATTATCCATGTGATAGGTAACGTGCAACTTTACCCTTGTACCACCTCAACACCATGGTTTTCAGCTGCAGCTCTGAAAACTAGGCCAGGACCACTGTAAAGCTGCAATGGTCTCAAGGGATTTCATACTAATAGAGACATATCAAATCATGATATCAAAAAATGTTTTCATGTACTTTAGATAAAATTCAAAGTAAAAGATTCGAAGATATATTTATGTATATGTATGTGTATATATATATATATATATTCAAATTTTTTACTGTGGTACTAGGAATTGAACACAAAGCCTTTGCACTGAGCTACACTTTCAGCCTTTTAAAAAAAGTTTTGAGACAAGGTCTCATTAAATTGCTAAGTTGCGCAGGCTGGGTGTAAACTTGTGATCCTCCTGTCTCAGCCTCCCAGATTGCTGGGATTGCAGGCATGCACTGCCATGCCTGGCTTCAAAGTTATATTTTGAATATCTTTACTTTTCTCACTGACATCCAGTGGGAGAGTGAGAGATGCAGTTACAGTCAGTCTATAGGAATAGATAACATAAGATTATTCTTAATTCAAGTAGGTCATTGCAGAAAAAAGTTTGCATTAAAATGCAAGCCCAGGTGCCCTTCAAAAAGCAGCTAGGTCCAATGGATCAGGACTCAAAGAATGAGTCATATTTCAAGTTAATTCTCTTTTTGTGCTCTGTGTCTTTGGTCTGTTATTTACCTTTCCATTTCCTGAAACATACTAAGGGTGCTGGACTAAACACCAGGGAAATGACATTTGCTATTAAACAGCTCAGTGATTTTAGATAAGTTGCTCAACTTTTTTATGAGACCAAACTCAATATTATTAAATAGTATTCATGAATGATTGGAGTTGATGTTGAGCTTTTGTCATCTGAAAACATTGGGGAGAAATATTCTAAGATTCCTAAGCTCAGAAGAATACAGCTTACTGGGTCAACACTTACAGATACTACACTTGATCTTAGCCAAAAGGCCAAGAAGCAATGGGTCAACACTTACAAATGAGAGAGGTCACATAGATTTTCTGGTACACTTTGTGAATATACTGCAGCTTTTCTTTCTTGTATAATGATAAATAAGAAATGATGCTAGATTTTATATTTAATACTAGCATAATTCTAATACATATTTTCCTCCTATGCCAGAACAGAGCTGTGCTGGAAAAACACCAAAAGCTAAATAATGTGAAATAGAGGAAATTAATGAAAGAATATTTTTCTTGCCAAGTCCTATTCAGACTTCTAATATCTATGATGTCCAGGCAGAATATTTTGGTTAGATAAAGTCAAAGCCTAAAAACATTTAATTTTGTAAGCTAAGAGTAAAACATTTTCCCATATACATAATATAATACTTTTGGATAGTATTTTATAATATATGCATATGCACACAGTATATCATTTACATTACAACTGGAAGGAATATCAGTGATCCTGGACTCAGTAATTATCAGTTCTTTTTTCATATTATAAAATGTATGTAGGCTTAAGAAAAAAACTGATGCTTGTGCTCAACCTTGACATTTTGATGTAATTAATGTATATTGAGGAAGGGGCACTGGATATTGTTATATTTTCAGACTTCCTCAGATAATTTTGATGGGCCTCTAAGATTAGAAATTAATGGACTACAGAATTTTCTTTTCTTTTGGTGTTCTTTGTAGTTACAATTTTATCTGATTTTTGCATAGAACTCTTTAGGTTTCTTCCCATACCCTTTGTGATACCCAAAGACATAAAGTGACTTTTCTGTCATTATATAACCTGTTAGAGTTGGAGCTAGACATTTGTCTTCTGATTACTAGCCCAGTGTTCTGTCATAGAACATAGATGATTTTCTTAAAGCTTAAAACATGTACATCATTTAACTCCTTTCAAAGATATACTTTAGGATCTTCTGATAAGGGAAGATAGTGGGGTTAGGTTAAGGCCTGAGGAAGTCTCTATTTTAAACACAATGAGTTCAACAAAGTCAGGGGAATGCAACTCTAGGGGTGTACCCCCTTGAAGCAATGGTTTTAAAAGATCATTGTCAGTGGTAGGGATGGATAAGCCTCAAAGAACAAGTCTATACATGATAAACTAATGAAATTTGCATATTTTTATTTCTTTACCATTGTTCTCTGATGTTCAGGAGGAAAATGTGCTTAACAGCCTTTCCCTTACCATTTATTCCATTCCCTTCTATTTTTCAGAGAGGCACCATCCGCATCCTTGTGTTCGCCTGTGTCCTGAATCTAAGCCCTTTTGGACAGTGGTAGTGGTTGGAGGAGTCGTGGCTTTCTATAGTGTGGTAGTAACAATGGCCTTTTATTTGTATTGGGTAAGAGAAACAGCGCTGTTTTCATGTAACATTTCCACTGGACATGCAATCTGAACAAATCAAGAATTTTGCCTGGGTGGTTTGTTTTCTGTTTAACACGTGATTACTATTATTTTATTTGCCCTGCCAGGATTGAGTAGACTGTCTTTCAGTCTGTTCCGCTTTATCTGAAGTAAAAACCTGATGTGAGTTCCACTTTCCAGAAGGCACTGAGTAGGTGGCCAAACAAAATAAGAGGCTGAATGGTCAAATTAGGATGAGGGTATAAAAGACTGTTACCTTTCTTCTTCCCACTTTTTAACATAATTATGGCACACAAACAAATGCATGCAAAGGTATAAAAATTTAGGCAACTCAGGAAGGTAGGCAGTTGAACACTATGAACAGCTTTGGTTCAGGGTCAAAACTCATGAGAAACTCGGCTACTGAAATTGTATACTCAAACCTAGAAGAAACTATATCTGTTTATCTCAGTCATAATTTTTGTCTCCTCTGAAGCAGTTGGATTGTATGAGGCTGCGGAGGGTGGTGTCATTATGAAACTATAGCAGGAGTTAGACTTTTCTGAGATCTCACTACTGAGTTTGAGTTTGCTAGTTTTTGCAAATGCTCATACAATGAACTTAATGTAATTTTCTTTACTTTCCTCAATGTTGAACTTTTGGCCCAGATTTGAACACATTCTGATAAACATACTCACTGTTTTTTTTTCTTTCTGTTTTTTTTTTTTTGTACCAGAGATAGAACTTGGGACCTTGTGCTTGCAAGGCAGGCAGCGGAACCACTGAGCTAAATCCCTGGCCCCAAACATACCCACTGTTAAGAAGGGACCTCATTAGTAAGAATTTTTTTCCTTAGAAACCTCTTTGTTATTGTACACAGTGTGGTACAGAATACCTCACATATTGCTTCCATGTTGTCTTTGAATTGTTTCTAGAAGTTAGGTGTGTATGAGTAACTTCTTCAATGAGAAATGTTTGCTTCTCAAGGAGAAAGAACTATTTCGATTGTTATTCTCAAGCTATTTAGTGTTAAGTATGTTTGGCACTTAATGAATGCTTAATAGATTGATAAATGGATAACCCACATGCAAGCCAAATTAAGGACTTAAATAAGCCTGCTTGAAGTATGATACTCACTACTAAGGCACAATTCTTATATTTAACTAAGCCACAGATGGTCAGTGATTTCAGGAGGCAATACCATGTGAAGCATCCTATGTACTATGTAGCCTTGGTGCAGGGGACAGTCTTGGATTCATAGTCATGCTATCACCCCACCTTAGATTCATCTAAATTCTTGTTGGCTTATTACCAAAGTTTGTCTCTTGGTTGTCCCATCTGCTCCTTACATTTTAGAAGACCCTGAGGGGCAGATGGACATTTGTCAGGCTGCCTGTTGCCTAACCTATACCTTCTGCCAGGCAGGGAACAGAGTGGTTGCTTGTTCTTGATGATTTTTTTTATACTAGATATCAATCTGAGAATTTGCCTGGCAGGGCTTCTGCAAGTTGCCCAATTCTGATGGAGGGAGAGGGGTTTAGTATGAAAAGATATTGACTAAGCTCTGCCTCTAATATTAGTTAAGTACTTTCATCTTTCTGAAACTTGGAGTCTTCGTCCCAGGTAAATTCCAGCTTTGATCCTCTTTGGTAGTTGCCAATGATTTTAGAATTTTTTCAGTACTAGGAGTTAAACCCAGGGATGTTCTATTATTGAGCTACATCTCAGCCCTTTTTATTTTGAGATAGGGTTTTGCTAAGTGGCCTAGAAAGGACTCGAACTTTCAGTCTTCCTACTTGCCTCCCTTAGTGCTGAGATTGTAGGCATGTGCCACTGTACCAAGCTGAAATTTTAGAATTTTTAGTTCTTTTTTTCATAATCCCTGGCCTTTTGCTTTAACACTTGTTATATGACTTTTCAATCTCCTCCTTGGGAATCTTAACTTCCTAACTTAAAGGCCAGGTGCAATGGCCCTTTGAGTACCTTTCCAGGAAAGGTGCACCTCTAATATGCTGATCTATGTCAAATTAATTTTTTAGCATTGCAGGAAGTAGTTTTGGAAACTGCTGCAACTTTCAGTAGCCAAAGGACACTACTCATCACCTAGAACTTACTGTAAATATGCATTAGAACGTCAGTTGTTAAAATGAGGCACTAATTTGCTGAGCAATTGGAATCACACAAAAGAAGCTTCTCCCTTTCAACTCAAACATATCATAGATGCTATTATTTTTCTTTGGCAGCACTACTAATTCTTGTTAGATTCATCTTGCTTTGTCTTAAGAAAACATTTTGGTCTGTCTCATAAGCTCCCTGGGACTGGGCAATATCAGTGCTTGGCAGGTCTTGTTATCTGAGGGCTCTTGTAGTCAGTAATCTAACAAGAACATCCTGCATTTTAATGAGAAATCTAGGTCTTTGTATTCTCTGAGCAAAGTGTATAAATAAAAATACATTTGCATTTCATAGATTAGTACAGCAGCTTTACCCTGGGCTCATCTTTTCCTGTCTAAACAACAGGAACCTTGATAAGTTAGGTTCCCTAGGCCAGTAAACATTCCTAGAGTTTAGCCATTACCTGGGTAATTTTCTGGGATCCTATTTTTGGCTGGTGTTTATTTGCCTAGGTGTAAATTGCTATTTTCTGGAACTTCTTGAGGGCCTGGGATGTGCTACTGGAGGCAGTTTTAGACTGAGTGGGTTTCTGGGAGCAGCTGTAGATTCTATCTCTGTTCTTGACCTGATGAAGACATTTGAGTAAATAAAAAGCTTCTCTTGGTCAGGCTGCCATAAACTAGCACCTGTTATTCTCAGTCAGTTCTCCATTCACTCAGCTGAGCTTATAAACCCGTTCCCTTTCTCAGTCTAAAGGAACCTTTAAAAAAATATTGTCTTCTTTCTCCCTGTAGACTGCAATGTGGGGAAGCAGATAGTGTGTGCACAGGCAGTATCTGTCTTTAAATCCAGCAGATTCTTGAAGACCAAACATTTCAGTTTGTTGCTTTACATATGCCCTGTGTGCTGCTGCAGCTCCCAGGAAACAAGTGGGTAAGGAAGAGTTGGAAGGAAGGGAAAAGGAGAAGTGGTCTTGCAATCACATACCTTTAATAGATGTTGACTGGTAAAGAGGTGGGCTAGACAATATAGGCACATGGACACAAAGTTTTTACTCTGTGCACACTTACGTGCATATACTAGATGCACATGGACACTAATAACATTCTCAGCATGCACGTGCCATTTTCATCCTACTGTTGTGTTTAGAGTCAAAGTGAAGCTAGCTAAATCTACCATCTAATAACAGTGTGGGGGTAAGCATGGGAGCTGACTGCAGTGGATCTTTCATCACCTTTATATGGGATCTAGAATAGCCCAGAGTCAAAACATCTTTATTAGTGGGGCCCCTCTACCAGCTATAGTCTTGTTTGAGTGGCCAGAGGCAAGATCTGTCACTTAGAGATTTTGCAAAGGGATTCCTGAGCGTTGGAGTAAATGTTTCAAAGCACTAAAAATGCTTCCTAAGGTATTGTCTTCTATATTTATTTGGGGGAACACATTTCTTTGGCCTCACCAATGCCATGCTACAACCCTATTCCCAAGGAGTTCTAGTCTTTTACTTATATAAGAAATGTAGAACCAAGGTATTTGAAGAGCAGCATCATCCATATTCTTGGTTTCTATGAATATCTCTATCTCAATGATTTCCTCAATTATGTGTGAATATTGCTATCCTTTATTTTTTTTAGTTCAAGGAAGATAATCCATCTATTATCTCAAATCCAAAATTACTGAGGCTAAATTTATAGCTATTCAAATCTACTCTTCTTACTACTACCACTGTCTTGCTTTACATCTGTGGATGGAACACCATCCTTTTAGGTGTCTAGGTTCAAATCATCAGTCATCTTTGGGTTTAGGCCAAGAGGGTCAAGCAGTATTAATATCATGATATATTCTGTATCAATTGCTTTCTTTTCATCCAATTATTTTTCATGATCAGACTGTTTAACTTGGAATTTTCTGGTATTGGCACTATTGACATTTTGCCCTTGATAGTTTGATGTAGTAGAGACTGCCGTGTGGACAGGAGCGTGCTTAGCAGCATCTCTGGCTCTACTCACTAGGTGACAGTAGCATCTCTTTTTGTTGTGACAACCAAAAAATGTCTTCAAACTTTGCCACCTGTTCCCTGAGACAGGGTTGATAAAAGAGCTCAAGATGTCACGGACGAGGCTTTGAAGGTCATCTTGGGCAACTGTATACATGATAGTTTCAGTTACTGTTATGAGAAACACTGAGAGAGAGAAGCAGATTCCCAGGGGAATATCTTGAGTTTCAAATTAGACATTTTGAGTGCCAAATGTTATTGAGGTCTAGTCTAGAAGAATAGGTAGTAATCTGAGATTATGGATGAGATTGTCTAGGAAGAGAGAATACAGTGCAGGAGAAGGTCAAGGACCAAGTTGTGAGAAATCCTAACATTGAACAGCTAGAGAAGGATGAGCTTGTAAAAGAAGGGAGTGTCCAGAGAGAAAGGATGAAAATCAAGATGCTGCAGAAGACCAAGAGAAAGAGTGTTGCAAAAGGAGGGAGCAACTGACAGTAAAGTCCTCCTCAGTATTAGATGGGATTGGTTCTGGGACTCTCTCATATATCAAACCTCATGGATGCTCAAGTTACCTATATAGAATGATGTGATAGTTACACATACTTTAAATAATCTCCAGATTACTTATTATACCCTAATATAATGTAAACACTATGTAAATAGTTGTATTGTTTAAGGAGCAATAATTAAAAAAATATTTTTTTGAAAGTTTTCCTTCTGCAGTTGGTTTAATCTGTAGATGAAGAACCTGTGGATATGGAAGGTTTCCAACTGTGTAGATTGCTGCTTAGAATTCCATAAGATAAAGACTAAAAATATGTTACTTGCATTTAGTAACTTGGAGATCAGTGGGTTTTTTTCCCTTAAATTCTTTTATTGGTACATTTTAGGTATACAATACGTTTACATTTATCATTGGGTGCTTGTACCTGTACATGATGTATCTTGGTTCTTATTTTTTCCCCATTACCCATGCGCCCTTCACCCCTCCACCCTTCCCTATTTATATAGACTTCGTTTCCATTTTTTTCCTTTTCTCATAAATTTTCCTTTCCCTTCTTTCCTTTCCCCTTCCCCTCCCACCACTCCTATCCCTTTGGACCTTTTCTTCCTATTTCAAATTATCAATTATTCATTTTAAGCATTTTAATCCTTATTTACACTTTCAGTTTCTCACACTAGAGAAACTATTCAGTATTTACACATGTGTGTCCTATTTATTTCACTTGAGTATGGCCTCAATATGCATCCATTTAGCTATAAATGTCTCTAGTTTCCCATTCTTTATGGCTGAGTAGTACTCCATTTTATTAAAAAACCACATCTTTATCCAGTTTCAAGTTGATGGGCACTTGGGCTGTTCCCAAGTTTTAGCTATTACGAACTGTGCTGCTGTAAACATAGGTGCACATATATCACTGTGGTATGATTCTTTTAATTCTTTTGGGAAGATGCCCAGCAGGGGAATACTAGGTCAAATGGGACCTCTAGCCCTAGTTCTTTGAGGTAGGAGATCAGTGTTTTTAAGTCCCTTCTGGGGGGACACTTAATCCTGCTCCTTTGACAAGGAAGTTGAGACGGGCTCATGCCGGAGTGAACGGAAATGAGGCCAGGCCTGAAGTCGTTCATTCATTAATTTCTTCAGGAATTTGTGTCATGCATGTCCAGGGTATCTACATACTCATTGTATCAAGCCTATGTGCCAGGAAATAGGCACTTTTTTTTTCCATAATAGAGAATTCTGAATCCAAAAATCCAGATGGCTATTTTTAGAATTTTTACATGTCTGTTGTCAAACATGCAAGTTTTACTGTCACATTCATCCAGAAATGGTGTTTCTAGCCCCAAGCAAAAACTTTGCCAAGACTCATGGTAAGTGTAACTCTTGCTCCAGGTTCAGGGTTGTTCCTAGTTCCCTACCCATGGTAGAAATTCATCCTGGGGGGTGGGGGGGTCGGATGGAGATAGGCGACATTATTGTCTTTGAAGATTACATTGACATAAGGGATAGGAACACAGCTAATTGTTCAGAACAGTAATTCTCATGGATTTGGACTCCACTGTTAGGAATTTGTGATTGTTCCAGACTCTGGAGGAGTTGAAGGTCCTTTTTTGGCTGACTATGGAAAAATGGCTTGTTAAGCAAATGACCAATATAAGATTACAATGGAAGTACTTAACCTCCCTGTATATTCAAATAACAATAGTGAGTATGTTATGCTTTTGGAATTCAGGTCAAATGACAGCATTGAGTATTGCATGGGTATGTTTCTCTAAAATATTTCTTTGACTAAGATTTTTCAAGTTAATTTACAAGAGCCAGCTGTCAGTCATAGTCCAAGTCTAGGACATTCAAGAAATGCCAGTGTGCAGTATCATTTCACAGCTGATATTCTGATTAGTTGTCCCCAAAGTCTTAGAACTCCTCCCGTGACTTCCTCCATATCCTTTCACATGGACATTCCTCTTCCCTGCAGATAAAGAGCAAAAGGACCAGGCTCCTTCAGAGTGACTACATGAACATGACTCCCCGGAGGCTTGGGCCCACCCGCAGGCACTACCAGCCCTACGCCCCAGCAAGAGACTTTGCCGCCTACCGCTCCTGACATGGACGCCTATCCAGAAGCCAGCTGGCTGGCACCCCTCCATCTGCTCAACACCACTGCTCTGGATAGGAAATGACTGCCTCCTCTGTAGCCAGCCACTATGGGCCCCTGTTGGACATGAAAGCCGATTTTTCCTGAGCCCCTAGACCAAGTATCAAGAATCATTTTGAGACTTTGAAATGAAGTTAAAGAAATTTCCTGTGGCAGGCTAAATTTTGCAGTGCCATGACCTAAATTCACATTTATCATATATTTATTGACTTGGTTGAGAAGTTAGAGTAGAAAACAAAAAGTGAGTGGATTCTGTTAGTCTTTTAATCTGCTTCCAGGCTGCTGGCTGAGCTTCGTTCCTTTCTCTCACCTGTATATCTCAGTCAAGCAGTGTATGATATCTAGGATACTTTCCACAGAAATCATTCCCTTTTGTTAAATGTGTGTTTATGGTAGGGATAGATTAGAATGAGGGAGAGGGTAAGGATACTTAAATATTTTAAAACCATTAAAACACTGTTTCCCACTTATGCAATGAGCCACTTCTTTCCCATTTAATGCTGTTTTTCTCTCAGTTTAGGGAGATGTAGACATTGTCTTTGAAGAATTCTGGACATATTTAATAATTTTTGACCAATGGAATTCCCTCAAAGCAATGCTAAGCAAACCAACTTGCTTTCTTCACTTCTTCTGATGGGAATTCAGTGTTAATGCTCACAGCATGATTTCAAAAGGATGAAATAGTCCTCCCACATCATGGAGAATGTGTCAGGAAATGATTGCTTTGTATTAAAAATAGTTGTGTACTATGAAACTCATCCCAGTCAAACTATACCAGTTTCAACTTTGCATAGCTGGTCTCTTTATTGTCTGTGTGGAGATCTGAGGCAGGATGGTGACAGAGCATCCCCAGGAGATAGATGCAGTGATACTGTGGAAAGGGGATGTTATCATTTATTCATTCATGAGTTCCAAGAAGCTTTTTCTGAAGAGAAGAGAATGGAAGAAAGTGAGACAATTCTTGCTATGTGCTAAGCAGTGGCTGGCATTGGGTGGAAGTTTTCCGGAAGGCATCAGAAAGAGGATCCCTGGAGAGAAGTCCTTCACAGGGACTTTATGTGCTCTGGGATTCAGAGTTACAGAACTCTGTGGGCTTAGCTGCTCATATGCTCTTGAGGTCCATCAACATGGAAGGGTATTTTGGAGTGTGTTTTTGGAGACAATTTACAGTTCTTAAGAGGTTCTTCAAGGCTCAACTCTGGAATGACCATAGATATTTCCCTGCCTCCAATTTGGGTCAGATGGAATAAGCCTGGGAACCTTGGAAAATGTCTCTTCTGTAACCTTTACCATCTATTCAGTACTTTGGTTTATCTGGGCATTAGAAGAGCCTGGGCTTTAGAGGCAGATAACCCTGGTTCAAATCCCATTACTAATTGAATGGCCTCAGGCAAGTCACTGCTTATCCAAGACTGGTTTTTCAACTCAAAACTGGAGATTATGATCACAAATGTCTGTTACTTCTATAATCTCCATGAGGGTATGACTATGTCTGTCTTTTCATTACTTGTCCTTGACATTTAGTACCATGCCAAAACATATGATGTTAACTCATATATATATATATATATAAATTTAACTGGACAGTGACCTAAGAAGGGAAGGAAATTATGACACAAATTTAAACTAAAAGTTACGAGGAGCTATAAAAAATAAGAACCTTTTAATTTCCATCAATCTCCTGTTTCTTAGACTATTTTATCTTGTGAAGAAACAGGGCATCCCTACTCTACTCTTTTTGTATATAAGAGGGTTTTAAGATTTTTTTTAAAATGTGGGAGAGTAGGAAACAGGGAGGAATCTTTTTGTTCCAGACAAGAAATATTATACTCTGGTTGATTTTTAAATGGACTTCCATTCCATGAATTTAATTAATTCAAAGAAGGTAAAACTCAGAAATACTTGGATGACAAAGGACTGTTGAGTACAGACTTGCATTTGTGATGGTGGCCAGCCTCTTGGCACATAGAGTTCTTCAATCCAAGTCATCAGATTGTGTTGAAAATGATAGAGCTGGGAAGTTTTAGAAAGGGCTGAGACAAATAAATAATTTTTAAATGGAAAAATTTGATCTTTGGTAATAAAAGGTTTTGTTTTCTAACTGGAAAAGTAGGTTTGCCAAAGATGAATCACACTTGATATTTTTCTTACTCACTTTGAACAGAACCAAAGTAGAAATGTATACAAGAAAGCCCATTTTCACTTTTAATGTGAACCAAGAAATGATTTAAAAATAGTAGTTGAATGCTTTTACATTTCCAGGTATGGTAATTATAAAGAAAACAATGTCATTTGCTGCTATTATTGTAAGAGTCTTATAATTAATGGTATTCCTGGAATTGTGAACTTACATTTTTGAGGCTGAGTATGCCAATTTAAAGAAGCCAAATGTACATTACATTCTGTGTACTGAGTGATAAAACGACTAGACTATCATGTGTCTGTTTTAAAATTTGTACTTTAATATCGTCTTTCAGGGCAGATATGCATCACTTTGGCAATGAATCTAGAGAATGCTTTCTATTTAAAAGAGGTGTGGGATAAATTCTTTTATAGGTCTGATTTAGTCTTTTTTTTTAAGGCTAGACATTCACATATTAATTTCACCTCAAGAGAGCTACACTTCTGGTATTTTGTTTGGCTCTGGCCACAATTTCTCATGAGACCAATGATTTACCTCTTTTAGATGTCAAGCTGAGTTTACCTGTGCGTTCTGTATAATGTGGGTGCGCTGCAAGAGAGTTTGAACAGCAGTCTTGAATCCATCATTCCCTCAGGTTAACTAAACAAGTTATCAGTGTGCATCGCTATTTTAATAGGCATGTTGATGGCCAAATGGCTGCCTGATCCCTCATTACAGCCTTTTCTACTGCCAGATGGGAACTACAGCAGGTTTGGGGACTGATCCCAAAGTATGAAATTCAATTACATGCTGGAGGTTGGAGATGGTGCCAATGATGAATGAAGAACCAGGATCATTGCTGCCACAAACCTCCCATTAACTTAGGCCAACAACAATGGCATGGATGATCTCAAGACCTGCTTGAGTGAGTATGTGGCATCTGCAAGGCCTTTTGAAGCTCAGAAAATCTGTATCTCTCATAGGTATGTTGACTCATGCTTTCTGGCATATTTCTCTTCAAAACACCACAGACATGTTTCCGGTTTAGCTCCTTTACATATACTATCATCTCTGTCTGGAATGTTCTTCCCAGATATCCACCTGGCTTGCTTCCTGACCTCCGTAGGGTCCGGCTCAAGTGTTACCTTCTACCCTAATTAACTTTCTCCACACCCTGACTGCTTTCTTTGCTTGTTTTTCTCCATAGCATTTTGCCATCTGTTATACTAGGTATTTTACTTATTTATTTGTTCCTCAAACTTTAGCTTCATGAAGGAAAAACCTCCATCTGTTTTGTTCATTGCTGCAACTTTAGTGCCTACAATTAGTGCCTGGTATACAGGAAATATTTATTGATTGAATAAATGAAGTTCACTTGGGTTTATGAATTAATGGTCAGTCTTAATGGTTTAATGGAGAGCTGGTACTATTTTCCACTTTCCTGTTAATAAGGCTAACAATTCATCTTATTAGAGAGATGTGAGGTAAAATATATATATATACATATATAT
>NW_004624765.1:12633074-12645692 GCF_000247695.1 Heterocephalus glaber | reverse complement strand
TATATATATGTATATATATAACCAAATTTGGTGAAAGAAAATGTGATAGATGCAAGTTCCTTTACATTTTAGAAATTTTTTGTGTGGTATGAAAAACTAATACTGTTTAGGAATCATCCTGACAAGTCATGTTAAATGAACCACAGTCAGAAGTAAGTTGGTTTTCCGTGGAAGACCCTTACTTCTCTCTTAATGGAGAACTATTGATGACGTGTTAAACATGTCTTTAGCCTAAGACTTCCAAAAATGTTTTTATAGTTAAAATTTTATCCTACTACTGAACTTCTTCTCTTTTCTATGGAATAATTTTACCCCAACAAATTCTATGAATGCCTTGCTGAGGACAGAAAATATCAGAATCTTTGCCTGTCACTTTCCTGTCATAACTGAGCACTCTAATAGCTTGCAATTGTTTCAAAATAAGAGAATAACAACAAACAAAATGTGGCATTTGGAGTAAGTTGCAAACTCTAAACAGACTTACATTAATTCCTCCACATACATTCACACACTGCTATTATCCTGTGGAAAAGGGAAGGCCCTTGAACAGCAGCTATAATAGTTTGTCTGATAATTCACATAGCGACCTGTTTCCTTGGTTGACACTTGAAAAAGATGAACTTACACGTCTCCTACTACTCAAAAAAGACTGAACTCAGATAGTCACTCATGAATTGTTCAACAGGACACATCAAAAAAGTTGGAAAGGGAACGGATAGATTTAAAAAAAATAAACCAGAAAAGAAAAAAAATCAGCCATTAAATAAATCTCTTCAATAAAATTGTATAAGCTAGTTCTGTAAAAAGTTCTAATTCCATGATACATGAGTTCAAAACATAATAAAATGAAAATTAAACAACTTTACCTAACAGACCTTCCACTAAATTTTACTACACAACCATATGAAGTGTGTCATTGTCCATGACACTGAGTTCACTTTTCCCCCCAGTCTGATAATAGATGGATTCCTTTAAGCAGCATCCTCTGTCCTCTTTCATTTTCTCTGAACAGAGATCATGAGTAGAAAAGTCAAAGAAACTTCTCGCCTGATTTCGATGGGAGCCTGACCACCACACTAAGCAGCAGCAAAGGGCCCGGGAACCACACTGGAGGCTTGTTTGGTGACTTGGCATTTCTAATGTACATTTGCGTTTCCTGAGCTGAGGTGCAAGCTTGCCTTTCTGGCGATGGTTTGGTTCTTCAGGGATACAGCTGAAGGACTGAACCTCTCTATTTCCTCTGATTTAGCATCCTACTGCAGAGGTGTGCTTTCCCTTCAAAGATTCACAGGCTCCCTGTACTTAGAAACCCAGGCCAAGGCTTCAGAGCAGAAAAGGCATATTTTCTCAGCATGCTTTTTGTTCATTTGAGGGTGTTAATATTAGCCTAATGCTCGAAAATTGCTTGGGATAACATTTGGGTGATACAAGAATGTATCATCTTTTCCAAGCTGACTTTATTCTTGGGGCAATGCTGAGGGCCGAAACATGTGCTGCCGAAGGGCCATCTTCCTGTTCTATTTGCCTGTTTAAAGTATGTGAAAGTGTAAGGAGTGCTGGAAATTCATGGGGAAAAGAAGCTGTGGAAAGATGCATTGATGTCAGGGTAGGACATGCTGGATTTTACTTAGACTTTGTTGGGCAGAGAGATCTCAGCGACAGATTTAAATTCCTCTGTCTCCAAAGAACAAACTGTGAGCTGGGTGGAAATGTCAGTTGAAACAGAAGAGCAGCAAACAGCTTTGTTTTCCTATAGTTGTGGTTTTACATGGTGATGATGACACATGAAGATGAAAATGTGCAGCATGAACTCCAGTTGTTATCTGAGTGAGCATCTCTGCCAACACTGAAGGATATGTGTGGGTGTCACTTGCAAGGGGGAGGGAGGGAGAGAGAGAGAGAGAGAGAGAGAGGGGATGATCAGAGAGTGGGCCTGGGGGCTCTGGAAAGAAGAGGCAGTTAACAAAGATCAATAGTGACAATGATGCTGTTTATTTCATGCACTTTACATTCAGTTTTCTGCTTGCTAACTTCTATGTCTGAATTGAGTCTCTGGACTAAGTATATGAACATCTGCTGATTGAGGAAAAGTGTGGAAAAGGTGGGCTAGAATAAACATCAGGGAAGTTGCCATAGTTATTTAGACTTTCCTCAGTCTCTTGGGAAGCATTGAAAAGCTGGGTTCCAAAGTGGGGATTTTCACTAACTTTTGGAACTTGTGATGTATTACACAGGGCAGACCAACTTGAGGTTGTTGCTGGGAGCCCTCTTTGACTCCCACCCCTGTGCCTTCCTTATTTAACATTTGTCCCTCCTCTCTTCCTCTTCATTCATTCAGCAACTTTTTAATGAACATCTCCCCAGTCCTGAGAAGTAGGCTAGGTATTTAGGATGTGGTGGTGGGCAAAGCAGATGTGTTTAGTCTCTGTTTTTATAAAGTGTACAGAGTATATTCTCTCTCTTTCTCTCTCTCCCCTCCTTTCCTCTCTTCTCCTCCCCTCTCCTCTCTCCTTTCTTCTCATTATACTCTGCTTCTCAGGGTAATTATTCAATCTTGATTGTGAGACTTGGGTCTTAATGTAGTTACTTGTTAGCCTTTGTCCTTTTGGTTTGCCTGAAATTTATTTCTCTAAGATGTCTTTACTTAACATGTCTAACATCTTTAAAGTTTTAGACCAGAAATTGGCAACTTTCCCCACGAAGTTGAAATGTTGGCCTGATGATCAACATTGTAGGCTTTGTGACTGTATAGTCTTTCCACAACTACTCAAAAGTCTGCCACTGAAGCATGAAAACAGCCATAGACAGTATGTAGACAAATGAGCTATTTACACTCCAATAAATTTTATTTATGGATATTGTTACTTTAATTTCTTATTATTTTCATGTCAGGCAATATTACTATTCCTTTGATTTCCCCCCAACAATTTATAGGGAAAGATCTATTCTGAAGCTCAAGGGGTGTGGACAAAGGCAAGCAGTTGGCTAGATTTGGCCTGTGGACTGCAGTTCACTAAGCCACAATTTTAGCTACAGTCCTGTGTTCCAGCTCCAGACCTTCTAGGCTGTTTGTGTGCAAAGTTCTTGGGACTGGTGTCAAGTGTCTGTTTTGAAATGGGGACAGAGATAAATGAGGAAGAGGAAGAGGAAGAAGAAGAAGGAGGAGGAGGAGGAGGTGGAGAGGAAGAGGAACTTCATCCAAGGGAAAGCCATTTTAGGAAGAAGAAATGGGAAGTTAAAAGAAATACAAAGCTGTTTCAATATGGCAGATTCCTCTGTAAATTATTTCTAAAAGCCTAAAAAATCTTGAGAATTGTGGTTATACTTCTTTCAAGTCCTCTTTGTTCCTTTGTCTCTCTCTAGGCATCAAGTCCTTGTAATAGTTAAGGAAACAAAGTTAATTTTTATTTAAAGTAGGCAGGGAGAAAATGGCTATGTCCCATGTAATGAGAAGTACCTATTTCCCTGCTAATTCTTCTGCATATAGCACACCCAAATGCAACTTGGGGTGGGTGGAGTGGAGACCAGAAGCAGCTGTCTCAGGACTGGCTTCCTGACTTTCAATCTATCTCATTGTATCAGTCTACACTGAGGCACCATTTTTGTAGATGATCAAGAGTAACTCCACCCCCCAATCTAAACTAAGGCTCAGGATTTCACAGGGAACTGGTGAAATTGTTTTTACCCATATCAGAAAGGCACTGACCAGACTTTCATCATCCCTTGTCCCTGCCTCTCAGTCCCATCTACAGCTGCTGGTTACACCCAGGGTAAAAATAGTTCTTCTGGAAACAGCCCAGCACATGGGGGCGCCCAAGCCACTCACCCATTCACACCATCTGGGCAATTTAAAAATAGGGTCAAATGGAGCGTTTATCCTGGTCTGCCAGCCAGGAGCAGGAGAAGATTGCCTCCCAAAGGTCAGATGACTAACATGATCGGGCCAACGGTCCAGGAGGTCAGTAATTGAACAGCCTCTGCCAGATGGATTTATGCTGACTCTGTACATGGCTTTGTTAGGGTGTGGGTATGACATATTCTCCCCAGGGCTCACTGTGTTGAAGACTTGGCTACTGATGGGCTTTTTGGAAGTGATTGGATCCAGAGGCCTAACTTATCATTTGAGTAATCCACTGATGAGATCATAATTTGGTAATGAAGCAGGGAAATAACAAGAGACATGGAGAGAATGGACTATGGGGCCCTCTGTGCTGGCATGATTGGACTTAGGTCACTTTTTCTAAGGTTTGGGTGTCATTATCCTAACTTAACAAGAGGCTCCCAACAGTAATCACTGAGGATGAACAGGGCTCTGTGAGAGCGTGAGAAGATTTTTCAGAGTGACAGTGGCCCATGAGCAGAGGGGACTGTGGGAAATGTTCTGGTAGAGGGTGGTCCATAGACCAGACAGGCAGCCAGGGCAGGTTCCAGCCAAAAAGGGTATCAGAAACATTCAGTGAAGGATGCTTTGATGATCAAGGCCAGACACCTGGAGACCTGATAAACAAAGGCCTCATTAGATTGGTGGGATTTTCTTGCCCAGAAATAAGATAATCATACCTTTCTAAAGAATGTCTTTGTTCTGTTTAAAGTTATAATTAATGGTACTTATAAGAGTACACCTTCTACATATCCTGAGCTCCTATAGGCCCACTTTTATGCAAAACTTTCCTGATTGTAACACCATAGATTAGTCTCAACTTGGCTAAAATGTAGTTATTTTGTGCCTAAAAACTCCTACCCAAGACTTTTTGGCAACCCTTTTTGAGCCCCCTTCCTGGTTCATTTGCCTGGGAGCTTTTTGCTTCCACTTTACAATAAATGCTGCTTTCTGCTCTTGCTGTACAATAAATTTGCTCAGTCCTCTTCTGACTCTTTACCTTATACTTCTTTCTGTGTTGATGAAAGAATTCTCCCACTCAATGGCAACAGATAGCAATATTAGGAAGTGAAGGAAACAGGAATGGGACCTCTTTCTCTCCTTCCTGGCTGCCATTAATTGAGCAGCTTTCTTCTGTCACACCTTTCCAACATAATGTTTCTGTTTTGTCCCCCAGCCTTAAAGCAGTTGGAGCTAGCTAACCATGGACTAAACCCTTTGAAACTATTAGCCAAAATGAATCTTCCCCTTTTAAGTTTATATTATCAGGTATTTGGTCACAGTGACAGAAAGCTGACAAATACAGCATTCAAACACTGAGTTTGGACAAAGAGATTGTTCTTCTCCAGAACATGGAGCTACTGTGTACATTTATGCACCATGGGCCTGCAACAAGGGTCCCTACTGAAGTGGTTAGAAATCTAGGCAGGCCCTCTTGAGTTAATTACACATGTGCTTAATAAATGGGAGGTTGTTTCTGTTCAACGCCCTCTTGTAGAGGCTACTGTGGTCCCAAAGAAATGTGTGCCTTTCTGAGACTTGCTTACTGAGCTTTATAGATTAAGTTATATCCTCATCTCAAAATGGGGAGTTATGTAGGATGAATAACAAGAAAAACAAAACAAAGTAAAAATATTCTTAGTACCTTAAGTATTTCTCTTCTGTATTCCAGGTCCCTTCTGTGCTTTTTTTTTTTTAATTAAAAAAATTTTTTTTTTCCAGAGCTAGGGTTTAAATACAGGGCCTCACACGTGCTAGGAAGCACTCTGCTACTGAGCTACATATTTAATCCCTGAAGGTTTCTTTCTCTCATCTTTAGACACTTTCATTTGGTTGGTTTATCTTGACATATTTCTGGTGAGGTTAGTGATGTGAGAATAAACTTTCTGATTCAGATCTTGGAGGAAAAACAAGTTTTCATGATCTTAAAATACTGAGTTTGGGGTTAGTTCTTGTGATGTCCATGGAAACTTTCACTTAATGGCAGGGCCCATTTTATCTCCTAATTGGCTGTAGATGAAGGGACTAGAATAAATGACTTCAAATTTGATTCCTATAGTTGTTTTTATACTCCATATTATAGCTCTTCTAAAATTATCTTCCCTAAATAAATATTGCTTTGGATTTTGCCCCTTGTCACATTTCTGAGTAATATAGACTTATATATTTTATTTTTGAGATTTGTCAATCAGGATTATTTGAATAAGTGTATAATTTCTTAGGACTATCACATCCACTTATTTGCTAAAATTGTGAATGAATCACTTTCTCTTAAGTGATAAAGCCATGAAATTTACTTGGAAGTTTAGATGAGAAATTATGAAAATTTTGTGAACTTTTTTGATACAGATTTAATTTGAAAGGCACCTTCACATTATAGCATGAGAAGCTATTAAACTATTTTAGAGTTTAGCATTTTCCAAATTATAAACTTCTAGATGATATAATCTTAGGCATGGACTTTTTCATAGTGAAGTGTATCTTGAATATGACAGTGTGCTCAGAACATCTTAACTGAATGAATAAATGAATAGATAAGAGAATATCTTTCATTTGGTGACTATCTGAGAGCTATTTTGGTTTTTGCCAGTTTAGATCAAATAGGGAAAATGGAGGCCTATTGGTAAGCATTTATAATTTCTTAAATTGTTGCATTGCATTCTAGTCTAGTATTGTTCAATCAGAAATAAAAAACTGCTTATCATTCCTTGGCAATAAATGAAACTCTCTTTTCTTCACATAAAATCTTATCAGAACCCCGAATTAGGTTTACCGGGCCTGAATCCTCAGACTTTCAGCCTTTCTTTGCTTCTGACAGTGACACCTTAGGGAACACCAGTCTTCTCTGAGAGGCTTGGGATGAGATGTTAACTTCAGGAGGGGCCTAGGGATATCCTATGTTCTGTGAATCATATTTATTCAGTATTATGAGACTCTCAGAAAGAAAGAATGAATGAAAAAAAGGAAGGAATGAAGGGAGAAAAAGAAAGAAAGAAAGAAAGAAAGAAAGAAAGAGGTAGGTGTGACACAGTCTTGATGTCTGAAATTACTATCTGGTTGGGGCAATAACTGGCAGTGTATACTAAATTCCAATAAAGGAATATACAATCAAAGGTAAAAATTACTGTGGACAGGAATTCCAAATCTGGTCCTGGACTAGAATGAATATACATTTTTTTCAAACTTGTGGGAAATAGAGTTGTTTCAAGAAGTACTTGCATTTTTAATCCTTAGAAATATTGCCAACTTGCTTTGCATAGAGATACTAATGATAGATGCTCCCATCCGTCACATATGAGAGAGTCTTTTACCCCATTTATTCTTAACACATTGCTATCAACACTTCTGATCTTTGCCAGTTTGATAGTTTAAAACATTATCTCATAATCAAGATAATTTGCATTTCATTTTTTATGAATCAGATGCATCACCTTTCAGATGGTTAAAAGCCATTTGTATTTATTTTTCTATGAACTGTCTACTCATATTTGCCCATTTTTTTCAGTTGCATGGTTGGTTTTGTAAATATATGATCTCATGGATTATCCCCTTTGTTTGTAACTTCCTCCTTTTAGAGACAGATTAAGCTTATTCATTCATCAGCATTCACCAAACACCTATTCCATGCTAGGCACTGAATGTGGCACAGGAGTTAGTTGTAACCTCTGTCCTCAGGAAGTTCCCTGGCTGTGACAAATACAGTATTTCTCACACGACTTTCTTGAGTGACAGAACTATACATACGAAGCCATTGTAGCTCAAAGATGGGGCACCACTTAACTCAGAGGAGTAGTGGAGGTTCAGGAGTACTTACGGAGTGACACTAGCTCAGTCTCCAAAGATGAGGGAGGCTTAACCAAGTGATGAAGGGAGCTCGGTGTAGAAAGTGAGGGTGCTCGAGAAAAGGTCAATTTTGAGAGAGAGCAGGAGATGAGACTAGTTATATGGAATGTATCATGCTAAGACACACTCTTTATGCCAAGGAATTAGGGGTTTATCCTAAAGGCTAGTGATAAAAAGGCTGGCAAATTAAAGATACATTTTAAATTATTATTTATCATATATAATCAATAATATTATTTTTAAAAGCTATGAAATCTTTCTCTTCTTTGTCCTCTACCCTACTTTTCTATTCTTCAGAAGTTTCTGTTTTTGAAAGACTTCTATTAATTCTACGCTCCCAATTTTTGTGGGACAGGGTTTTAAGCACAAAAGGGACCTGATTAGCTTTGAATTTTGGATAACATTTTTTGCTAGCATGTGAAGGGTGGTTTGGCAGCTGTTGCAGTATGTCAAACAAGATGTGAGTTGGAAGGATGAGTTAGTGCAAGGTTCCTGGTGGAGAGAAAGGTCTACTGGGCCCTGACTAGAAGTTAGAGGGAAGGGTAACCTCACCCCTTGGGATGTGACAGGTCCTACAGAAGTTGGTACTAACTCTCGCTGAGATATAGATGCAAGGGAAGAAAGTTCGCCTCAACGGGGAGGAAAGAGGATGAATTTTACTTTGGACTTGTTGAATTTTACATGCCTATGGGAATCTACATAGATGTGACTTATGACACAATTGGACACAGACTTGTGGTTCTCAGAGGCAAACAGGGACAATAGGGAAATAGATTGTGAGTCAGCCATCACCCTAGAGTTTGTTCATTTTCTCTCTCTCTTTTTTTCCCTCTCTCTGTCTCTCTCTCTCTCTCTCTGTCTCTCTCTCTGTCTCTCTCTCTCTCTCATTTTCTCTTCAGGGTTGGGATCAAACCCAGGGCTCTAGCAATAAGCTACATACCCAGCTTAGGTTCACTTTCTTATTCATTCAATTTAATACATATTTATCAAATACTTTTCTATGAGCCACAGGCTGGGTATAAAATGGTGAAAGAACAGGTAGGTTTCCTTGGAGCTTTTAAATTGGTGAGGAAGATACACATTAACACATAAGCTCACAAATGAATATGTAATTATAGACTGTGGTAGGTGTTCCAAAAAAGAATGTGGGCTTATGTGAGAGAGTAAGAGTATCAACCAAATTTAGATGGAGGGGTGGGTGGAAAACATATGGATAGGCAAATCTTCTCGATGCCTAGACTGCTGGGTACAGAGGCGCTGAAAGAGCAAGGGCATTTGAAGGGGAAGTCATGGAAGGCCCAGCCCTAATCTTTGTGGAGCTTAGGATCAAGTATAATCAATGGAGACCAATTAAATATCTAGATATCATTAATCAAGACAACAAGAATGTTAATGAATGTGTTCTATTCCCCTACTTTCCCAAGTATATCTTCCTAATGGCAAAATTAAAACATGTGTGTAAAGTAAGACTGAAAGTTGCCAAAATATCAGTGACAATGGAATATAGTTTTTATCACGTCTGGATCTCCTATTATTGGTCTGAAATTATTAGAGGAGTATTACAATTAAGAAAGATAAAACATTCTGCTTCTTAAACTGAGTGCTGGTCACTAGTCACCCTGAAAATTTACTGAGCTGTTAACATGTGAATTGTGTACTTTTCTGTGTGGTTATGCTGTAGCAAAACATTTAAAAATTAATCAAATATTGGGCGAGGGATTTAGCTCAGTGGTTCTGCCACCAGCCTCGCAAGTGCAAGGTCCTGAGTTCGATCACCCGTACCAAAAAAAAAAAAATTAATCAAACACTTACGTCATATATTTATTTTTCTTGCTTTGCCTAAATGATGTTGTTTTCACATAATTTGTGCACTGGTGACTGCAACATTAAGGTAAACAACTTGTCTTTGTTTATTATGGCTCTTGGTCTCAATTGACCCTGGGCTCTTGGTCTTTATCTGAAATGGCCAGGAAATTGTCTCCAGAGAAATCTGGTCAGAATTACTCATAGGTAGGTCTTTGCTTTCACATCCAATCAAACTGTTTTTTAAAATCTAATTTCCTTATATTTTACCAAAATGCCACATTAGTTGCCTTTTTTCACATGCAGTTTCTTTTATACACAGAAAAATCATTTACTTTAAATAAAAAAAACTTAATGTTAAATGAAATCTACCAGACACATGATCTTAAATATTGCATGGCTTCTGTTTGCCTTAGTTACTTTTTCTCATTGCTGAGACAAATACCTGACACTCAAAATTAAAGGAAGAAAGATTTCTTTGGTTCACAGTTTGTAGAGGTTTCTTTCAGTCCATACATGGCTGGCTCCAAGGCAAAGTGGCAAGGCAAACAAGCACTGAGGGGGGTAGCAAAACAAGCAAGGGATAAACACAGCTCTTTACATCCCTTATATTTTATCCAGTCTACTTAGAGGAAGTAGCAAACACCCTTAGTCCTAGTGCCTTTGATTTTAGAATTGCACCATAAATCAATCCTAGCATCACATACTCTAGATCCAGGCATCCCTGAAAAAGCCCCACCTATGACCATATGAGGCTTTGGAGAGACATCTTGATATAAGTTATAACATTGTGCCCCAGGGCCCCCCAAAGACTCACATATATCCCTTTATACAAAAGGCCTTTAGTCCGTCTCTAAGAGTTGCCAAAGTCCTAACAGTTTCAGTATTGCTGGAAAGTCCAAGTCCAAAGTCTCCTCTGAGATTTAAGGCAAACTCTTAGCTGTGAGCCCCTGTACAAATGAAAAAAAAGTCAAACACTTCCAACATTCAGTGACACAATTTAGGCATTTCCATTCCAAAAGTTACAAACAAAGGATAGCAAGGAATGGGAATGAAGAAAGTCCAAAATCCAGCAGGGCAAACATTAAATCCCACATTTCCACTTTCAGCATCCCTGGCAATCTGTGGCAAGTTGTGAACTCTTGGGTGGCTCTGTCCCTGTGGCACTGCTGGTGGTTGTAGATCCCATGGCTTCTCTCTTGGGCCACCTCTGCTCCCTCCTTGCAGTTTTCTTCAGACAATCTATGTTCCTGGCTTCTCCAAACTTCTAGAGTCTCCACTGCATCTTTGGCTTCGCACTCACATTTTCACACACTGCCCTCTCAGGGGCACACCGCCTGGCCTCTCACGCCTTCTTCTGAAATTTGGGTGGAAGTCTTCCTGACCCCACAACTCTTATGTTCTGCATGCACCTAAAACCAGCACTGCATGGATGATGCCAGGGTCTGCTGCCAGCTGGAGCAGTAGCCAGGCTTCCTTCTCTTTTGGTTGTAGGGGTCCAGTGCCTATGAACCAAATCCTGAGGAACAACTTCCCTAGGCACACTGCCATTCTGGAACTTGATGCTCTGGGGCTCTCACCTCAAGTCGATGTCTTTCACCTTTGCAACTCTGAGGCTGCAGAGGCTAGAGTACATATTCATAGTATATCTTGATCATTTTTACTCCCTGCCCATCCTGTCCTTCCTTCTCACACCTTCTCCAGATTCCCTTCCTACCTCCACAGAGTCTATCTCCCTGTTTCTTATCCTCTCTCTTTTATTTTACTCTATAAATTATTTTGTCTCTCATATTAGAGAAACCACATGATATTTAACCTTTTGGTTCTGATTATTTCACTTAGTATTATGGTCTCAATATTAATTAATTTTCCTACAAATGACTCAAATTTATCCTTCTTTATGACTGAGTAGTACTTCACTCCATGAGTTTTGACAAAAGGATAGTGACATGTATCCACCATTACAGTCTTATACAATATAGTGTTACTTCACTAAAAGTTCCTTTGGTTTGTGTATTCTTCCATCTCTCCCCCTATATCCCTGGCTATCAACAATTTTCAGTGTATGAAAACTTACTTCATATATTTCACTTTAAAGAGAAATAATCACATTTACTCTAAAGGGGAAGAAAACTTTAAGTCAGAGGGTGTGGTTAACAGTGTCCATTGGGTAAATAAGGTAAGGGATGAAATCAGTTCTTTAGATTTAGCATCCCAAGATCTTGGCAAGACTAGTTGTAGTGGGATGGTGGGGCTAGACTGAGTGAGGTCTTAGCAAGGACAGTCGTGATCAGACAGTGAAGAACAGGAGGCCAAGACAGTGTGACTTATGGCAAGTAGCATCCTTGTGAGGAGAAGCTTCTTGTCATCCAAGTCCCTCTATTCTTCGGAGAGCTCCTTGAGGGCAACTCCAGAGTCTAGCAGATTACATGGCAATGGATCATGGTTGGCTCTCAAATGTCTACTTATGAATAGCACCCAAAGGGATAGGTGATTTTTATGCCCTTTGTACCTCCATTACATCATCTATTGATACCTAACAAACTATCCTCAACTTAATGGCTCAAGTCAACAACTTATTGTTATTATTATTGCTTATAGTTGAGGGGTTGACAGTGTATAGTGTAGCTTGTTTATCCTCTCCCAGGGTCTCTGGAGTCATCTTGGAATCTTCCTTCAATGATCTAGCAGCTAATGTTGGCTGCCAGCTAGGATTTCAGGGTAGGCTATTAGCTTGAGGCTGTTGGGCTATGCAGACCTTTTCCATACAGTTGGGGTTCCCTAATAGTTTGGCATTCAAGATGGGAAGAGAGTCAAAGAATCTTGAAATAGCTTTATTCCAAATCAATAAAAATGCAATGAAACAAAACATGGTGAAGTGAAAAGGCCATAGGACTCATGAACAGGGAACTTGACTTGGGACTAATTTGCTATTTAAGTCCACTTAAGTACTCTCTATGTTCTTTTTTTTTCCCAATAAGTTTATTGGTACATTTTAGGTATAAAATACAGTTACATTCATCATTGGGATCTTGCACCATTACATGAGTCTCTTGGTTCTTATTTTTTTCCCCTTCCCTTGCCCTCCCTTC
>NW_004624765.1:12610510-12628249 GCF_000247695.1 Heterocephalus glaber | reverse complement strand
GAATAAAGTGGATGAGAACATACTATAATATTTTTAGGAGCCTGCCTTTTGGTTGGATGGTACTCAGCAGCTACATTCACTGTATTTTTTTTTTTGGTACCAGGAATCGAACTCGGGACCTTGCACTTGCGAGGCAGGCAGCAGAACCACTGAGCTAACTTCCTGGCCCTAGGAGTGTATATTTTTGAATCCATAATCATGTTGAAGTAATAGTAAGATATATAAGATTAAAGTCATTGATATTCAAACAAAAAATTTCAGTTAGCTCCTTATATATTTCCAGATAACATGTGTTTGACATACTGTAGAGAAGACACTTGAGAGTTTGCTTTTAATTTTGAAAGTCTCTTGGTAGAAGAGAGGTGAGTTCCATCTTATGAAGCCCAGAGGTATGGAATGTGGATCAGTGACTTGAAATCCCAGAAATAATTTAAGAAAATTGAAGCTCCACTTTTTTCATTTCAAAAATGTCAAGAGTGTATGTTTAAGGCAAGAATGAGGTGTTCTGGTTTGGCTTGGGAGAAGTGATCTGTTCAAAACACGGGACCAGGGAGTATTAACCCTCAACTTCATCACCCCAGTTTGGTGTGTGTGAGAGAGATCTGGTCTCTTAATGGATACTAAGGGTATTCCTCTATCTGGTATCAGAGCCTGGTCTAGCAACTCATTTCTTCTTAGAAGGATACTTCTAAGCTCCACTTCCAAGCTTAGTAGCAGTGTGAAGGGAATAATGATTCCTTACTTTAATTTACACAATTTCCCCCCCATCTACAAAGGAAAAGCAGGAGTAGGAACTCCCATTAGCACTGGAACTTCTTTCTTACATAATATGATGAAGTAATTATCCTTGTCATGTTATGAAATAATTGATATTAGAGTTGACTGCATGCCTTGGTCATCTCTTACCTATCACTTCAAATCTTCTCAACCATGCCTGCCTCCCTTCCCCTCCTTTTCAAGGCAAACAGCTTCACACAGTTTCATCCTATCAATACCTCATGTCAGACGCCCCCTGAGTGCCTCTCCTCTGCCCTGGGGCTTCTGTGATGATACTTTAGTACAGATTCCTCAGAAACACATTTGGAGCCCACACATGCTTACTAGATTAAATTACTGCTCTCTGTCTTCACTTCCTCCCTATAATAGAATTATACATCAAACCTCATTGTCAGGTGGTTTTATTTTTAGTGTTTCCCGGTAGAAATAATGAAGATTTTATCTCTGCCTTGTTCACTTTGGGTTTGGTATGTGACCTGCTTTGGCTGGTGAAATATAATGCATAGAATGCAGACAAAGGCTTTTAATGTGTGTATGCTGTTTAACTAGGTGTGGTGTTTCTACCACTCACTGTGAGAGAACATGTACCAGTGACTTTCTGGCCTGAGAGACATATAGAACAGACTTAAACACAATCCACTCATAGCCTGGAACAGAGTTTGGCCAGCTAATTCACCGACCCATGAGTGACAAAGATGAGCATTCGTTTTCTAAGTCACTGAAATTTTGGAGTTATTATGCAACATTTTGCAGCAATAGGTAGCTAATACATGTGCAACCTGCAAGTGTGAGGTATAATGTCTTGTCGTATGAACTTCTAACCAACGGGAATTGAGAAGCAGTGGTTAAGTGCTCCTCCCTTTCTATTTCCAGGTTGCAGACCATGTCCCATTATCAGGGAATGAGGAACAAGTCACATGTAGTGGTGGCTAAATTAGTAATTAATTCTTGAATTTGCTCTCTCCTTTCCCAGTTTTGTGTCACTTGGCCACTGCTCCTGCTTCCTGGATTCCACTCCCCAGTAAACTATTTATATGGAAGTCTTTATTTCATTATTTGCTTTCTGAGGAATGCTAGGGAAGACATGCTGCATTTACTAATTTTCCTTGATTACAGGTTGTATGTGTTGTTTGGATATTGGAAGTTTCAAAGCATTCACCATCCTCAACCCTGTACACTTGTACTAGCAACTTGGCAGCCAAATTCTTTCAGATTTCTTTGAATAAACCTGGGGGTGGAGGATAGAGGGAAAGCTGTGGATGTGGAACAGAGCTAATAAGCAGACTCTCAGTTGACTGAACCTGAATTTTTATTTTCTTTTCCCATCTAAATCTCCAACCTCCCCTCTTAGTCATTATTACTTACCTGTACTCTGTCCCACTTTGGCAATCACAAAGACAAGGATGTACTTTGGAGGAACTTCCAAGGATGGAATGGACTGACAAGGGAAGAAATGGGTTTCTCCTCATTGGAAATTTAAGGTAGCTGGATGATTATTTGTAAAGTATGTAACACTTGGATAAGTAAATAAATAAAATAGCTGCCTTTTGCCTGGTGGTAGGTACAATGTTACCTGTATTACCTTATGTCTTCATGATAACCCTACACACAGTCTAATTTCTCCATTTTTTTAGCTGAGAGAATCAAGACTCAAGGAGGTTAAATAACTTGCTCAAGGCCAGGTGACTAGGAAATGGCAAAGCCAACTTCATTTGTTCTGCTTCCAAGCCTGTTCTCTTCAGGAGTACACAGGTTCATTTAATTATGAGTTAGGTGCCTAAACCACCTTGAACTTTAAATCCCTTCTAATTCAGACTCTTCAAGCTGACTAACTTTTGTATCAAGGCAAAAGCAGATGAAATTATACTACTGTACAAAGCTTCCTTCCCACTTGTTTTTCTTATCTTCATTTTTTGAGGGAAACAATGGGTCCAGAAATTGAAAAGAGTACTACATCATAACTCTTAGCAAACAGGTGACTATAGTGGTTTTCACGTTCAATCAAATCCAATGCTGTTTTCTACTCTAGGTGGGCCTTTGTAGAATGTGATCATTTATAAATGAGGGCAAGATTGAGCTTGGGTGCTTAGCTGGAGTGGAAAAAATGAGCCATGAAGGGCTGTGGGAGTGTGGGGGTCATGCTGGAGGAGGTGTAGGTGATGTTTAGAGAGACAACTACTGCAGTCACAGGTGTCCTACACCTAGGTGGCCTCCTTGTATATGCGAAGGATTGTAAGTAGTAAATATGATACAAAGGGAAAAAGGGGGGTGGCAAGGGCTCTGGGTATGGCCCAAGAACTTAGGATCTGACTCATAGAGACTTGAAAACATTTGAAAGAAGGTGTGTGTTTTAGGAGGATATGAGTACACACACATAAGACAGAAAATTTGTGACTTTGAGAGTGTGCTAGAACTTTTTCATACCCCAAATAAGGAAGTAAGTTCCATTTACGTTGTTCTGAGGTCTGAAATGTGCCAAGTGAAAAAACTGACTATGTGCTGTTTTTATACTAACATGCAAACCTTTGAATATTGACTCCTGTGCTAAACTACTACATAACTTGAAAATATGTAACTGAGACATCAAGTTTTAACAATTGCATGTAAAGATATTTGTGATTAAGACTTAATGCCATAGGCTTATTTCATACACACAAGTATGTTCATTAATTACCTTCATGAAATTCTGCCCTATATTGGGAAGGGGGAAGTATTGCTGCAGTATAATTTATATCTTTGTTGCTTTAGATTCTTGCTAACATTTTGTTTCCCTGAATTCCTGCTTATAATACAGTATAAATATGGTGAGTTTAGTTGTGAGTTTTACTTCAATAAAATGTTGTTTTAGAAAATTTGTTATCCCTGTTAACTGAAATCCAATATAACAAAATAGAGAGCATGTTTCAAGGACTAGGTTAACAGGAGTCAGGAATATTGAGATGCAAGAGGAAGGGCCAAAAAGATAAAGTTGTACTTGTTAAAGATAGTAGTTTGCAAAAAGACAGAGGACAGAAGGTCAAAAATTGGAAGAAACACTGTAGATAACTTTCCCCTTAGATAGTCACTGTGTACATTAGCATGCTAAAGTTTTGAAAAGTCTTGTATTAAAGAAGCAGGTTGAAATCAATGCTTTCCAACTCATTTTGATCCTCTATTTTAAATTTAATATTTTACTTGTTAAAGTTGATTGGGCCAAAAATAGTCCAGGTTCTTGTACACAACAAGGAAAGAACTGCCAAGTGTACAACTCATAGTAAGTAGCTATGTTTATTGAAGATCACAGGACAGTAGCAGCAGGAACAGGAAGAAGAGCAAAGAGAAAAAGGAGGAGGAAGAAGAACCCTCAATAACTCTGGCATCTAGTATCTAAAGGGTCAGACATCTGTAATCCAGTGCCTCGGATTCAGTCTCTCATTAGTGTCCATGATCTGCTGCATCGGGTATCGTGACTTCCTAAGTTTAGACATGGATAATCATTAGGGTTGTGTGGTGTTTATAGTTGAATGAAAGAAAGGGAGTGGCTCCCTCAACTTCGATGTTTCTAACTTTACTAAACCCAGTATCTACTAATCACTAATGGAACTCATATTTTGTAACACATTTTGGAAATTGGTCCAGAACTCTTCCTGGGTCAACACTTGACTCCTCATGAAGCTTGATGATACTTGTTTTATCCAGATTGAAGCTGAGAATTGCAATAGTAATGACTGGAGATTGTATAGTGCTTTTTAGTTTATGAAATGCTGTCCCATATACTTCCCTGTTAACCTTCATGACAGTTGCTTTGAGGTGGATATTACTGTTCAAGTTTCACAGATAAAGTGACTGAGACACTGAGAGTTTAAGTGGGTATTGTAGCAACAAACAGAGAAGGGAGGATTTGAGCCCTAGACTTCTACATCTAAATGGTAAGTCCAAACTTACAGTATTGAAAGGGTTTTGTATAAATCTATGTATGACTGGAGGGGTGGTGGTGAGGGGAAGAAAGGTGAGAGAGGGAGGGTGTGATGATGTAGCGAGTTCTTCTAAGGCCAGCATCTATGTGCAGAGAGTTGCCCTTTCTTTAGAGTAAAGTAATATAGTTCAAATGTGTATCTATTTCTTGCTGGTACCCTGACTGATTCAGGGTCTTACTTGCTTGTCACTTCTCTGAATGTTTCAACATGTCTGTGTTTCCTTAACTCCGTCCAAATCCCAGTAAGTAGTTCTTCTATTAAAGTCTTTTCATGCTATTCTTCAGGGATTCTGTGTGTCCTGCTAAGACCCTGGCTGACATACTAAATGAAGATGCAACAGTAAGACTGTAGAAATTATCATCAATGATGCAAGAGGCATGACAGGAAACTAGGGAGGGATAGTTATGGTTCTTGAAGTTCCAAAAAGGGAGAGAGAAATTGTTTCCAAAAAGTTCATATCCATGAGAACATAAGCTCCTAGCTAAATGCTAGAATGAATTTTTGCATAGACATTTTATTATTACTTAGAGCATAGTTACAAAAAAACTAGCATAGAATCATTCAGAGAAAGAAGTAAAGTTTATACATTTTATATAGGGTTTCTAAATAGTAATAGCCAAAAGAAGTAGATAATTGTTGGTCCATAATCTGTATGAATTTCAATAAAATTTCACAAAAATTTTGTGATATTCTAATGAAGAAATGGATGCTGAGACATTTAAGTGGATCTCCTGATAGTTTGAATGTTTGCATCCAAAGAGTACTGATTAATGGTTAGTTTAACTTTAAAGCAAGTCTAACTTTAAAGACATTGGTATGGTTGCTTGCAGTCTTTTCTTTCTTTCTTTCTTTCTTTCTTTCTTTCTTTCTTTCTTTCTTTCTTTCTTTCTTTTTTTGGTACTGGGGATTGAACTCAGGACCTTGCTTTTGCGAGGCAGGTGGTGGCACCACTGAGCTAAATCCCTGGCCCTCTTTTTAAATTTTTCTTTTGCTTCCAGTCTTTTCTTGTTTAAAAATTTCTCTTGGACACTGATTTGAAGGAGCACATGGAATGGATGTTTATCTTCTATGAGCTTGATAAATTTCTAGGGAAGAAGATAATATTCTGGGTTATAAAATCATGATTTAAATTACTTCAACCAATTGAAATTTAGACTTAAAAATGAAAGATAAAATGCATTAGAGAAAGGCAGAAGGATTGGAAGGGCAGAAACAAAGTGTCATTATTCACAGATAACACATTTGCAAGCGAAGGAAGTTAAAAACAATCTACAAATTATACTAATATGTAAATTTAACAAGATAAATATATATATATACAAGCATGTGTATAAAATCAGTTGTATTTTTATGTATCAGCAACAAACAAAATGAAATTTTAAAAGACATCACTTGTAGCAGTATAAAAGCCATTAAATATCTAGGAATAAACTTAATAAAATACATGCAAGACTTATCCTAAACACTACCAAATGTTACTGAGAGAAATTAAAGAGCACCTGAACAAGTAGAGGAAGAGATGAGGCTGATGGATTGGAAGCTCAGAATTGTAAAGAAGCCATTTCTACACAAATTAGTATATGGATTCAAAAAGCTCCAGTCAAACCACCATAGATTACTTTGTGGAGAGTGCTTGGATAATTCCAAAATACACGTGGAAACACAAAGAACCAAGAATTAATTGTAAAGGAGTTTTAGAAGCAGAACAAAGTAGGAGGATAAACATTATCAGATATGTCAAGGTTGATTAAAATAAAATAGTGTAGTAGTGACCAAGAAGAAGCAAATTAACTGAAGTAATAAAACAGAAATCCACATATACATGTTACCCGATTTATGACAAAGGAGTCATTTAATCCAACACAGAAGGGGCTTTTCAATAAATGGTGTTGCATCAACACCATATCCAAGAAGAAAATAACTACATCTTGGACCCTACCTCATATCCCCAAATTTAACTGTAGATGAGTCACCACTTCCAACTTGAAAGGCAAAATAATAAACTTTTAAAAAGAAAATGTAAACAATCCCATAATTCTGAAATAGGCAAAATTAAACAATATAAAAATAATCTAATTATAAAGGAAAAATTGGTTAATTGGACTATTTTTAAATTAAGAAATTGTTTTTATCAAACATACCATTAAGAGAATGACAAGGCAGTATAATGGACTATTATCTATCTATAAGGATAAACTAACAAATCACCACACATGACGATGTGGATGAATTTCACAAATATAATATTGGGTGTTGGGAATGTTCTCTTTTTTTGTTATTCATGTGAATTCAGTGTGTGAAAATTTCTTAAATTATTTTTCTTATGAACTAGTACTTTTCTACAGGTCAGTAATTCATGACTTTATTTTTGAAAATTAACAGAAATGAATATAAAGTTTTGAATTAAAGCCCAAACAAATGAATTGCCCAGATACCAGATTGGGAACCAGAGTAATTCATGTCAGCTGCCACAGCAACCGAATTTTTTAAAAATTAATTTTATTGGTACATTTTTGATATACATAATGATCACATTCATCATAGGGAATTTGTAACCTGTACTTAATATGTCCTGATTCTTCTTTTCTCCCCATCCCCTTCCCATCCCTTCAACCCTTCTTCCCCTCCTTATTTACAAAAGCTTTGTTTCCATTTTCTCCTTCTCTTCTCTTTCTTCCTTTTCCCTCCCTGCTCTCTTCTAAAATGCAGAATTAGGAAGAAAGAATTATGGTGTTACTCTGAGAAAAATTTTAATCCATTTATTGTAAGAAAGAATTTACTATCAATAGAGATGTTTATCTCAAAATGTTATCTGGTAGTTCCTTTAGAAACGGCTTGCCAATCAAAAGTATTCCAGGTCCTTTTTGCCTTGAACAAAACATTGAATGAGACAAGGCCAAAACAGTGTCAAAAAGTTTATTTGAAAAGTGAGGGGTGAATAGGTATGGGAGAAACCAGCTCTACAGAGTGAACTTGAACAGAACAAGAGAAAAAGAAGATAAAAACAAAAATAAAAGTACATGCTCCATCTGGGAAAAGCAACATGGGGTATCATGGGAAGTCATGATATAGTTCTCTGTAGCATCCAGTCTTCTTTATGTTGTTCACACCTTGTGGGAGCTTGTGAGAAGTTCTACATATGGGGCCCTGGCATTGCCTGGGGATCTTGTAATTAACAGGTCCCACTCTTACCTGTGGAGTGAACGCCAGCCAGCTTTGCCAGCCCTATTTCTTATATCAAGAACAGAGTATTTAGTGAGTGCTTATAAATGATAAGTGCTTACTATGTGCTAAATTCTTGAAACAGTTGGAACCACCACATTTGTGGTAGTACTATCAATACACATACTTTCAGATGAGGAAATTGTCTTAGAGAAGTTATGTAACTTGCTCAATGACACACAAATGGCAAGGGGCAGAGCCAGATCTTGAATCCTGGTAGTCTTTGTGATCCCTAAGCATGTGCACATAAATCGTCTGCACTTAAACCTTTTGCTATATTGTTTTAAAAGGAATTTTGTTATTAGGTAGTATGGATTACAGTTTAGCGGGGATGTTGCAAGAAGGATTTCTTTGCTTTGTTTGACTTGGACGAAGGTGGAAGCTGTTTCATGACAGGAATGTGTACTGAAACTTCTTGGAACACTGAGAAACTGTTAAGCAACCAATGCTTTTGTATTGGAGGGTGCAGGGGAAAGCAAAGGAAATCATGTTTTATAGTTAAGTAGAGTTAAGCAAAATCTTTACTGGTTCAACCGAAACTCTGCCATAGGTAATGTGATTGCCATCAGTGATGAACAGGTATTGGGAGATTTGGGGGGGAAATGATCCATGATAATATTGCTATACAGAAGACTTAGTTACTACCAAAGCAAATTTTGGTATTGTCACCGCCAGGAACATTGCTAGGTTTTAACTGGATGCTCAGATGCTCAATGTCTCCTCCTACAGGGTTTGGAGGTGTAAATCCTTTACTTGTGTTCTCTCTTATTGGTTTAGTTCACACCCAGTTATATAGGGCAGGCTCTGGCAGCTTTAGTAATTTTGTCAGGTAGCCATGGAGACGCTGTGTTGCTTTAGAAATTCATAGCCTACAAAGGGAGAATGGATTCTGAAAGCATTGGAAGTGCATCATAACCCCTTGTCTCTGGCTTGCATTTGTAAAACTAGATGTGCAGGACAAATAACACCAGGTCCAAGTATCCAAATCAATTAAGAGACTCAATTGGACAGAATATGGCTCTACTAGTCCTACATCATATAACAGACATGTTTTCATTCTTGATTCAAGTGACTATTCAGGGATTGCTGCATGCCAAGAACTAAAAGCTCCAAGAAAATGTGCACTCTTTAGTTTAGAAAAATTTATACCCTGTCTAAGGTGGTTCAGAGGTCAACACTGACCACAACAGTTACAATATGCCATTTTAATGTAAAACAAAACATAGTTCACCTAAAAGGCAGAGGAAGAATAAATATATTTAGACCACAGAATTGAACAGATTGCTACAATTGGGCAAGAAAATTGCTACATGATTTGCAGTTGCTAAGGTTTTAAGAGAAACACAGTTAGGCATTTTTCATTTTCTGACAACAGGAAGCAAACAAATCCATTAGAAGATAGACTCTCCCCCCATGCCCCGCAAGTAGATGAAATCATGAATGAATGGCATGGGTTCTTATATAAAACACAAAAATTTATGAAATGAACAGAATCTTAACTTCAGTATAAAAAATACTGAAATAAGTCCTCAGATTTGAATCAGCCATCCATAAACACCCAGGACATAACTTTAAGAAGTAACAGTGAAGTCATTTTTGCAACAGGCTCTGTTGACAATGTACAGAAATCTTTCCTGGGTCTCAGCTAACAGAGAGACAGAACTATGAAACTCTTTATCAGGAATTCTCAAGCTTTAGTGATTTTTCTTGGGAGCTTGATAAGAAGGTAAATTCTTAGGTCCTTTCACCAGAGCTCTGGATTCAGTATGTCTCCAGAAGGGCCCAGAAATCTGAAGCTTTTAAACCCTCACTCCAACAGATGTTTGAGATGAAGGTAATCTGTGGATTCAATTTTGAGAAACACAAATGGGATGACCTAACTGGACTTTGGACAGGTGCTGAGCCAAGGACTGTTTACCACGTGTGACACTGGCTGGAGCCATTTCATAGCCTCTGTGGAGGTGCAGCTCCTCTGGAAGGTCAAGGTGGGCCAGGAACCATGCTAGAAATCTTGTGTACACCAACTCATTTAAGGAACCAAGGAGCCATATGTAGAATTTCTCTTCACAGCACATTCCACTAGATGTCTACTTAAAGTATCTGTCATGAGTTGCTTTACTCTGTCATTCCAGTTACAGAGTGATGTGAGTGTGGTGGTATGTACAGAGTCTCAAGAATGTGAAACACATCCTTCAGTGGTTCCAATTTTTCCTTTGGTCACATTATAAAACAGAATTGAAAGCCTGTGTCCCCATGAAAAGAATGTATGCTTTGAAGTCCTTTTTACATCTGAGAAATCTAAACATGCCAGTGGTCACCAGAAACTAGCCCTGTGGGCCTGGGTGGGCATGTAGGCGACAGGCAGTGAAGTTGAGGCCAAGATCAGAGAGCTCCTTCCGCTCTCCCACTGCTGTCACCACAGGTTGTGTCCAGTTTTAAAAAGAGAAACAAAATAAACATGCAAAACCCCACCTAGCCCTTTGGGTCAAAGAGTGGTTAACTTTTGGGCTTTGTGTTGATGGATATCCCTCTTCAGAACAGGGGGAGGAGGGAAAACATCCGACTGCCTCTGAGTCTAGTGAGTGGACAGGCCTGGGGGCACAGTATGAAACCTGCGAAGGTCCCCTCAACAGAGTCTTTAAATCACGAATCTTATTTACCTTTTAAAAATGTCATTGTGCCATGCCATAGGACGTCTATCTTGGGACAAAGTTATAGAATGTAATTTTTTAAAAAATCTATTCTTCTGGATTCTGACGAAAAATTGGACTCTATGCAATAGTACTCTATGCACAATACTTCACCCACATCAATTTGAAAAGTTAAAAGTCTTCTCAGACATTTGTTCTGTGTTCACAACATGACAAACAAGTGGGACAAAAATTTCCTTCATTAAATGGCTGATTAAACAGCTGTTTCAAGTCAACACTCTTGTTTTGGTCATTAGTTATTTAATATTTGGACCTGATGATATTATCAGTTCTGAGTGCAAAGAAAATGCTTAAATCAACTAAAATATCTTGGCTACGTTTTATTAATGGGCCTTTTCTCTGCTTCTCTTTTAACCTCCTACAAAGCAAGCAGCCAAATTATTAGCTCATCTATTCTGGCAGAATAAAATAATTAGTGGTTTAAAAAGCTTAGAACATGTAAAACTCCAGAGAAATCATAATAATATTCAGCTTATGATGCTGTTTATGTACTTTCTATAGGATGTGGAGTTTCATCCGGTGGAAGGATTTCCTTCATTGGGAATCCCTAAGGCCCCTGACTTCTCTCTTCCTTTAGAATTGTTGGTGTTTAAAAAATAATGCCCGAGGGAAAGATAGCCATCTTTCTGTCGCTTTGTGGGTGCACGCACATTCTCATACAATTTCTTTACCCTCTTCCTTATAAATGAAGAGTTTGAGCACATCATCAGAATTGCACAGTGAGTGGTCAGGAGTCTCTCAAATGGCTCTAACAGAGGCTAAATTCTGAGCAAGGAAAGCACAGCTGGAAGCTAGGCATTGCATCATCTGGCCTTTCTCTGCTGAACAAAGAAAATTATTTTGTAAAGCATTTGCAGATGGTCCTGTTTCATGTGATATAATGCATTTGTTTCAGTGGAGATTTTTAATCTGCAACTTTGAAACTTTCATGGATGAGGAAAACCCCAGGACAATGCATTGTACTCTGGGGTATATTGGAGAGAAAATAATTGAATCTTAATGCTAACCTAGCAATCTGGATATACTCAGAGGATGACTTTTCTAGGATGTTTCCATTTGATATTGCCACATGGGTTCCTCATTGATGTCAAAAGGGAAAATCCAGGTGGGCATGTTGCATGGCTGTAACTCCAGTGTTTTGGGAAGCTGAGGCAGGAGGACCTTGAGTTTGAGCCCAGCAATTTAACAGACTCTGTATAAAATGGAAAAAAAAAAATAAAAAGGGCTAGGAATGTAGCTCCGAGTGAAAGCCCTAGGTTCAATTTCCAGTGCCAAAGGGGGAAAGGGGAGAAAGGAAAATCTAAAAACAAGGTTTCTTACAGGAGAAACTTGTCATACTGTTTGTGATTTTTAAATCTGAATTAAACACTATAGCCCAAGTATTCAAATTGATGGTCTTAGGGACTGTGAAATTTTTCAGGAAAACAAGCGTAGATACAGGCTCCCAAAATCAAAGCAATAGTTGTCATTCATGTTTAACTACCAGATTGAAATTTCCATAAAATATCTGGTTTCATGTAGAGCAACTGAGACAGATAACAAATATATGAATATTCTCATGTTTAATCTAAGTAGAGTGGCTGGATATTTTGTGCTTATGAATTAATTGTTTACACAATAATTCTTTGATTTAATAAAGAAAAAGGAGGTTCTTCCTGAACCAGTTTAAATCATGAATGGGTCCCACTCCTCCTCTATCAGACAGGAAAGTCTCCTGTGGAATTGTTTAAGCGTTCCAAAGTATTGGAAAAGCATCAGAAGAGAAGGTTGTCTGGACTGAAGACTTTTCTATTTGTGTCAGTGTAGAATCTTGGAGAAATTTCTCTGTGTGTCTCTTGTATTTTGCTTCACAGAACCAAATAAGCAGGTGTAGCACAGAGAATTTGTTTAGATTTTTTAGTTTAATTTTAGTTCCCTAGTTTCCCAGAATTGAAGGCCAACAATATTCCCTCCATGTGATAATTCACCATGCCTCATCTCTCTTTAGCTTCATTTCTTATTAGGGTAAATCTTTGATAAAATACAGGTTGCATTGGAGTTAAGTGGGCTCAATGAATCCACCAGATTAAAACCAGATAGTTTATTTACTATCTTCTCATAAAATGGCCCACGCTAAATGCTGTGGGGATCTTATGGAAGGGATTTTTCTTCCTCCAACAGGGCCTTCTGCTATAGCCAAGCCACTGCCATCCACATACTTGCAGTCCATACACTCGCTGTCCACACACTTGCCTTCCATATACTTGCTGTCTTGTTGCCTCTCTGAAAAGTTGCTTGTACTCTCTGCCTGGAACACCTTGCACATACCACTGTGGTGGTGCCCATCACTCAAATACAGCTCACAGTTTATGGCTTGTAAAGCCTTTTACAACTGGCAATCATCCTGCTTTGATTTTTATTTGTCAGCTCTGCAATTATGTGTGATACTGCTTACCTTGTGTGTTCTTAATGAACTCTTTGAACTTGGGGACCAAAATGTATTCATTTGGTGCCAAAAAGCTCATTAAGAAAGTCTATAAAAATGATAAATGTACCACAGTGTTTATTTTCAGTGAAAGGATTGACCTAAAAACTTGGTCTGTCATATTGGAAATAGAAACATGAATCTCTTTTAAAAACATCCTGTGCTCTGATTGCCTTTGCATTTTTCCCACATGACAGCATCTTTTCTTGAGGAGGTAATGATAAGAAGCTTCTAAGAATTTGATCGCACTTTAAAATTTTTTATTTTTTTTGTTGTTGATCCCATCACACATATAAACAATATTTTTATCTTGGATTTGTTCATCCCTTGACATAACTCCTCAATCTCTTTAGGAGTTTCCTGCTCTCTGGCACATTTTTATTTAAAATGCTAATTTTGACTGAGTTTAATGGACTTGCGTAATGGCATTTTAGACTAATTCATAATAAAACCAATGTCAGAATTAAAAGATATTCTTTTAATCTTAAATTTTGGGTCTTGACTTCACATCCTTGTTTCCTTCCTCATTTTCTTTCCTTATCTGCATCCGTTCCCCTTCTCTGTCCTCCCTGTTTTCTCTCCCTTTTCTCTTCTCTCCTCAACTCTCCTCTTCCCCTCCCTTCCCCTCCCCTCTGCTCCTCTCCTCTCTTCTCTTTTTTTTTGACTAGATACCTTGACCATTTAGTTAATACATTAAAGCCAGTTCATTTTGGTTGATACTAAAGGTAAACATGACCTTATGATTGATCATAATAATCACTCACACAAGGCCATGTGTTGGGCAAAGGCTTTACACATATTACCTCATGTAGCTTTCACACCTCTAGGAAATAGGTTTTATTATTATCATTCCTTTCTCCTTTCATATTTCAGTCTGAACACAGATTCTCTTATCTTCATTGTACAGGTTGATTCTCAGTTTGTGGGTTTAATATTTGCAAAAAAAGCAAAAATCAATCAAGCTCCTATTTCTGTCCCAAATTGCTGGGGAAACTTCTTCATGCTGGCAATGATTTCCTGTAGGTTTCCTGGCAGAAATAAGGAAGCAGGCTCAGTCTCCCACAATCGTCACTGCAAGGAGGGCTTCTGGTCAGGACAGAGTTCTTTACTGTGTTTCTCTCTTGGACTGAGCTGCTGTTCTCTTTCTTCTTTTTCACTGGAGTGTGTGGGTGTGTTCATGCTTGGGGATGTGTGTGTGTGTGTGTGTGTGTGTGAGTGTGTGTGTGTATTTTCTTCCAGTCCTTTCTTCTATCTCCATTAAACAAGTGGAGCTCTGTAGATTTAAAAGCTTGAGAGCTATGTTCTGGGCTTTATCCTAGAGGCAAAAGTTAATTTCCAAACATCGGTTCTGTGAGCAGTCTTAAGAGTCATTTTCCTGCCTGCACCAGCCAGGCACATCCGCGGACGCCGCAGAGGGGTCCCCGGTAGCAGGGAACCAGCGATCCCCTTAGCCACGCAGGGGCCTGCAGAACCCCCCGCCCCCCGCTCCTTTGGCCTCTGGGCTTTACTGCCACCTGGTTCCACACTACAAAGACACAGGGGGCAGCGGACCACCAGACCATCATACTGGGTAAGTTGGAGGGATCATCACCTCCCATCGGAACCGGGACTATCTTCAGGGGAAGGGCAGCTAGAACCTGCAGTACAACCCTCCAGAGTTCAACCCTACAAGAGGACAGGGAGCTCAACTTGGGACTTGCAGCCAGAAATCTCCCTGAATCTCACAGGTCTGTGACTGGCTTGCTGAGACTCATTGACTTATATCTGCACACTGCTACGTTGTATGCACGTTGTCTATTGTGACAGCAGAGACATACCCTGAAGGAGGCCCTTCATTTTCATTTTTATTTTTTATTTCCAAAATTAGTATTATTGGTATGTTTTTTTCTCCTCTTATCTTTAGTTTATTTTCCTACTCTTTGCAAAATTGTTTTTTTCTTCTTTTTTCTTCTTTCTTTTCTCTCTCTCTTACACTCACTCTCTTGCTGTCTCACATTGTTCACCTCCCTTTTTGCTCCTGTTCTGGCCCTCATTCAGATTTCCTCTTTATTTTTCTATTATTCTCCTTTTCCTTCTCTCACCTGTGTCCTCTGGCCTCACTGCTAACCTTCCCCTATCCTTCTACCTATCTATTCCTCCCTCCCCAACTCCTTCTAACTCCCCATCCTGAAGGGTAAAGTTGCTATATTGAAGAGTTTATTCACTATAAACATATGTTGGATTGGTCCTTGATTTTGATTTAATTCACACAGTTAAAGATGATAGATTAATATCTACCATAAAATGTCATTTTCTAAGATGTACTTGATGCTATGGTGTTGCTGATTGTATCACTTGGGCTAAGGTGCTGTGATTGATCTAGTCAGTGGTCCTTCCTGGTATAATGAAAATGAGATAGGCTCAGAGTCATTAGAGGCTCAAAACCTAAAGACCAGCTATATCTGGAAGACACCTCTGAGAAGCAATCATTCCATAAGGGTTCTAATTACAAGCAACAAAGATACTTACAATAAGCAATTTCAAAGTATCAACCCAGGAGTTAAACCAAGGACAGTACCAAAAACAAAAATGAGAAGACATTTAAGCAAGGCACAGACTCAGACTTCCACTCCACCAAGGTTAAACCCTGGGGGAAACGAGGAGGAAAAGTCTGATAATCAACCACCTGGACACCCTGAACTGATAGCACAGGAAGTAACAAAACAGACGAATGAGGCTCTAGAAAAATTCAAAGCAGAAATAATCTCCCAGATATCTACAGAGATGGTGAGCAGAGTGAAAGACATGATTAGAGGCTCTAGAACAGAAACACATAAAAAAAAGATGAGCTCAGAATCATACTGGAAGCCATGAATACCCAGCATAAGAAAGAAATGGAAACCATGATTGCCCAACATAAGAAAGAAATCAATCCATGAAGCATTCAAACAGATATCCAGGAGATTAAAAACTCCATTGGAAGGATTCAGAGCAGATTAAGGGAATCTGAAGATAGAATATCAGATATACAAGACAGGATTGTGGTTAAGGACCAGCCAAACAGAGATTTCTTAAAAATAGTAAGGGACCATGAGAAATCAATCCAGCAGCTGCTAGATGATGTAAAGAAGAATAACATAAGACTGATAGGAGTCCATGAAAAAACAGGAGAAAGTACAATTGACATAGAAAACTGTTCCTAGAAGTAATAGTGGAAAACTTCCCAGACAGAGGTAGAGAATTGGACATACAGATAAATGAGGCATATGGGACTCCAACTAGCCATGATGAAAAAAAAAACTACATCTAGACATATAATAGTCAAGATCCCAGAAACCCAACAGAAGAATAAAATCCTACAAGCAGTTAGAGAAAAGAAATAAATCACCTACAAAGGAAGCCCATCAGAATCACAGCAGACTTCAAAACACAAACCCCCAAATCAAGGAGAGCCTGGAGTGAAGTATTACAAGTCCTAAAAGAAAATAACTTCCAACCTACACTTTTGTATCCTGCAAAATTATCTTTCAAAATTGATTGGGAAATTAGATACTTCCACGACAAAGAACACCTGAGAAATTTCATGAACAGCAAACCAGCACTCCAAACAATTCTAAACAATATCCTAGAAAAACACAATGAGGTTCACAACTCCATGAGGCCCAACAGAGGGAAGCCACCAGGCAAGGTAAGAAACTAAAGGGAAAGGGGGAAAAATAAATGAAAGACCCCACAAAAATAAACCATCATGAGAAGGATAAATCAATATCTATCAATTATAACCATCAATGTTAATGGGCTCAAATCACCAATCAAAAGAAATAGACTGGCAGAATGGATTAAGAAGCAAAATCCAACAATATACCGTATACAAGAAACACACCTAACTCAAAAAGAAATTCATAGACTGAAAGTAAAGGGATGGAAAACAGTTCTCCAGGCCACAGGAACCCAGAAAAAAGCAGGGGTAGCAATATTATTTGCAGACAAAGTAGATTTCAAACCAAAACTAATTAAGAGAGACAAAGATGGCCACTACATTCTTGTGAAGGGGACAATCCAAGAGGAAGAGATGACAATCATAAATATATATGTACCAAATATGAATACCCCCAACTATACAAAACAAATATTAATGGACATGAAAAACCAAATAAGCACTAACACAATTGTAGTGGGGGACCTCAATACCCCACTATCACAAATAGACAGATCATCTAGACAAAACATTAACAACAAAATTCTAGAACTGAACCAAATTATTGAACAAATGGACTTAATACATGCTTACAGAGTACTCCACCTCACAAAATCAGAATACACATTCTTTTCAGCTGCACATGGGTCATTCTCAAGAAGAGACCACATGCTAGCTCATAGGACATGTCTAAGTAAATGTAAAAGAATAGAAGTTACTCCCTGTATATTATCAGACCATAGTGAAATAAAATTGGAGACCAATAACATAAGAAACTGCAAAAACCCCCATAAACACATGGAAACTGAATAACAGCCTCCTGAACAGCCAATGGGTCACAGAGGAAATTAAAGAAGAAATTAAACAGTTTCTACAAGTAAATGATAATGCCAGTACAACATACAGGAATCTACAGGACACAATGAAAGCAGT
>NW_004624765.1:12587738-12602466 GCF_000247695.1 Heterocephalus glaber | reverse complement strand
GAAAGGAAAGAAGTGAAAGGAAAAATTATGAGAAAAGAAAAAAAAATGGAAATGAAATCTATGTAAATAGGGAAGGGTGGAGAGGGTGAAGGACACACAGGTAATGGGGAAAAAATACGACAAGATACATCATGTACAGGTACAATCACCCAATGATAAATGTAAACGTACTGTATACCTAAAATGTACCAATAAAAGAGCTTAAGAATTAAAAAAAAAAAAGCAGAATTCCCATGCCTCTTCCCTGGAGTTTCAGCTTCATTAAATCTGGGTTGTACCTTGGGAATCTGTATTATTAATAAACCTTCCAAGTGATCCTTAAAAAAAAAAGAAAGTGTCATTGTCCTGGTGATTGCTCTGTGGCCTAAATATAAGGGCAGCTGAAGCCAATCCACCCTGCCTGCCACTCTTTATGAGGGGGCCATAATAGCTTACGAATCACGGGGCAAGTCATTGAATAATGTCCTTGATATGGTTCTTGACACATAAAGAAATGTAAGTAAGTATAATAACAATCTCATATCTTCTGTTATCTTTATCCAGTTTTAGGATTAGCACAATGTTGATTTCCTAAAATGAGGGGAGAAGTGTTCTTTCTTTCTTCTGCTTTAAATATTTGATATAATTTCTCAGTTAAAATGTGTATGAGCCTGTTGTTGTCATATAGGTAGGTTTTCAAGCTAGGAATATACTTTCTTTAATCGGTGCTATTCAAATTTTATATTTCCTCCAGAGTCAGTTTCATTAATTTGTCTTCCAAGGTATTTCTTAGAAGTTGTCAAATTTATTTCAAAAAAGATTTTTGTAATATGCTTTCTATATCCTTTTAAATTCTGTAAAATCTGTGGCGATGTCCTCTAAATTTTGATTTTGCAATTTAAAAAATGTATAATTGATATTGTGTAATAGGAAGAAAAGGTCTAAAGGAGTAGAGGAAGTGGGAGGGGTAGGGGAAAGGAAAGAAGGGAAAAGAATAAATATGATAAAAGAAAAAAATTGAAACAAAGTCTTTGCAAATAGGGAAGGGTGGAGGGGGTGAAGGGAGGGCAGGGGAAGGGGAAAAAAATAAGAATGAAGATACATCATGTAAAAGGTACAAGATCTCAATGATGAATGTAACTGTATTTTATACCTAAAATGTACCAATAAACTTAATGGAAAAAAACAAACAAATAATCTCATAGGGGTATTCCTTATCATACATTTTAGTATCTGAGCAAGATGGAATACCAAAACTTAACAGCAATGGCATTCATTCTACCAGAGGCAAAACGTAGTGCAAGTTTCTGATGGTTTGATTTAATTTGAGGATAAACTTTCAGTGTCTTCAATGCAATGAAGACATCATTCACGAATATTTCCTGGACAGTAGGGAATTCTAGTTATACTTTCAGATAAATATTTATGCTGGCCATTGCCATTAAAATTGTGAAGGATCCAAGAAAGCCATTAAAGATCTATGTGCAAGCATACAGTCTTATGCCACAGAAGACTGACTACTAAGCAACAGAAAGAGCTTCTAGATGTTCTTTAAAACAATTTAGACAATTGTAGACTCCTAAGTCTCAAAGTTATTGACTCAGCCTTGATTAAAATTCAGATAAAATTGAAAATTAGAAATACTTAGTAATACAAACCTTAAAATAATAAGAAACTATTGATATTGGTGTTTTGGGAATGCAATAGTATTGACCTGGCTTTTCATTAACTTGTTTTGAAAGATAAGAAAGTTATGTTTGTATATTCAGTACCATAAAATCTGGGTTAATTTGAGGTCTAGTCTTTTTCTTATTATGTTGAGCTTTCTATGATTAAAAAGACTATTCCTAAAATATTGAAATTTAATAGTTTTAATAAAGCTTATTGACAGAATTTTGAGGCTTTGAATGTTTGTTATAAAAGATTGTGTTAGTAGAAATGTTCAAGGAAAAATTTGTTGAAGTAGAATGCTATGTTTTCCACTGCACATTGACTTTATTCAACAGTGGTGAAGAGACTTCTACTGTTTATGCACTTTTTTCCACAGTGAAAGGATTACAGAGCTGGTTACAGACCTGCTAAAATATAGGGAGTGAACAATGTTCATGTTACTAAACTCTGGTCAACAGGATGTGAGCAGAAGTAAACTTTTGAAAATATTCTCAAAGGAAAGTGTATACTTCTTCTCTTTCTCCCTTCCAAGGTCTGGAATGTGGGTAGAATGGCGAACTCTTTTGGAAGATGTAGAACAAGGACAGAATTCTAGTGACACAGAGCAAAGATTGAAGAAATCAGGTTTTTGATTGCATGGTGTGAGAGTGTGTGTGTGTGTGTGTGTGTGTGTGTGTGTAGGGGTTATTAGGTAGTTCCTTTTAGAATGGTTCACCAATTAAATGTATTCTAGGTCCTTCTCACCTAGAACAAAGAATTGAAAGAGACAAACCAAATATGGTGACAAGGTTTATTTGAAAAGTGAAAGGTGAGGGAGAAACTGGCTCTGCAGAGTAAATTTGGGCCAAACAAGGAAAGAAAAGAGAGCAGCAAAAATAAAAGTACACTCTGGTCTGGGAGGCACAAGGTGGGCCACCATGAAGAGACATGATAGTGGGATCCTCTTGGCATCTTCTTTCTTTAGGGCATCAACATCTCATGGGAGCCTGAGGGTCCTGAGAAGTAGGGCTGTGTAGATCCTGGACTCTCACCGAGCCTTCTTCCCAGCCAGTCTAAGCCACACCAAATCTTGTAACTCAGGGTCATACCTACATAAGCCCTCGTATCTCTATTAATTCATATGAGAAAGCAATAACAGCTACTTTCTTAAGTCACTATTATTTTGGGGCTGTTTAATGTTACGACAGTTAACCCTTACAAGTAAACCAACTCTGTGCTGACTGATCACAGGCTATGACTTCACTGATTAAGCTTAAAGTAGTTCAAATAAAAGGCTCTCCAGCTCATCTTAAAATTGTACAAACATCAAAATATTTACATTTTTTTTAAAAGTTAATTTATAAGTTGAACAAATAGTTACTCTAATAGATCAATTATAGAAAAGCTATATAGAATCTCAGTTTTCTGACAAAATTGTCAAGATCAAGGTCAAGATATATACTTCTACACCCACGGGTTCCTCTAGAATTTTCCCCATTGATAAAAATATTCTGCCAGTAGCTACACATGGTGATTGAGTACCTGAAATATGGTTAGTCTGAGAAGTTAAAATAATAATTTTATATAATTTTAAGTGAGTTAACTTTAATAGTTAACTAATAGTTATGTCTTTAGATCATGGTCACAATGATTTTAGTTTCAACTTTTAAATTTAGATGGCACATTTATAGGGTCATTCTGATAATTTCAACATTCTGGTGAAATTTCCAACATAAGTGGATTATAAGTGTCTAAGTACCTTGGTTTTGTAAGGTTGTTAGCCATAAGTCAGTTAAATATCGGAGGAGTGATCATTACAGAGTATAATGGTTTTAATTTAGTATATTGATCTTTAGCTTTACTTTGGAATAGTTATTAAAAGTAGGGCCAATGATCTTTGTTAGACTATGACAGTAAAAGCCACATAATTAAGCAAAGGAGAGTGTTTACTTTCTGTTCTCTCTGTTGGGAGTACCAAGTATCTAGCTCAGTTAAAAGTGGCTATATGTATGGTGATTTAAAGCACACATGAAATCGCACAAAGACTCCAGTCCCAGCCCAACTATCTGGCTGTTTGATTGTGGGCAAGTTGCCTAATTATCAGTTTCATGTCAATTATTTATAAAATGAAGATAACAATAATACATGCCTAATGTATTTGTGAAGCTCCTATGAGATAATTTGTGTTAAGCATTTGGTTGCTTCACCAAGATCAGGGTAAATACCTCACAGAAAGATAGCTCTAGTTCTAGAACCAAAGAATGAAAATGAAAAAGATAACTAAGAAGAAGTCCTCTTAAAAAGATGGCATACTTGGTCACCAATGAGACTGTACTCATCTTGCCAATGCTTAGGGATACTTCTTTGTAGAGGTAGAGGTAGACTATATAAAAGTTAGATTATCTGATAATTAACTATGTCCAAATACTACAGAAATCATGTCCATTTTTTCCAGAAAATTGAGTCCAAACTGAAGATTGCTTTTTCTTTTTTCTTTTAACTTATACTGGGGATTGAACCCAGAGTCTTCACACTAAGCTACGTACCAAGCCCTTTTTAATTTTTATTTTGAGATAGAGTCTCATTAAGTTGCCCAGGTGGGATTCAGCTTGTGATTCTTGTGCCTTGGCTCCCAGAATTCTGGGATTATAGGTGCATGCCACTGTGCCTGGCTCAAACCAGAGATTTCTGTGATATGGAGCAGAAAGCCTAAAGGTGGTCCCATGAGGTTAACAAGGATAATGGTTGGTAAAATTTACATTTATTTATTTATTTATTTATTTATTTATTTATTCATTTATTATTCTTAAAGCCATAGAGATTAATGATCAAAACCAATGGAAAATTGCGTGTCCCGTAGTCCATGACTCTTACAGGCATATAATTAACTTAAAAATCCAAAACATATTATATGTACTATTCAAATTAAACATCTTTGGGAAAACTACTTTTTTGGGGGGGTTGGGGTGTTGATGTAGGATAAGAATCTTCATATAAGAAATTAATAAATTGATTATTTCTTTTCAACACTTTTGGTGGTGTAATACCTGTTGGCACTTGTTGTTTTCTTAGCTTAGGTATATAGGGGAAAAGTACAGAAGTGAGTTAGGAGTAAATGAATTATGATCTTAATAAAAGTGGATGAACCTAAAAAAAATTGTGTGGATGAAGCAAAAAATTTACCATATAATAACTTCTAATAATATTTACCAGATTACTTCACCCAGCTTCAGCTTGACTTTTTTATTATCTTAGTATTTGTATATTCTCTCACTAAAGCCAATGGTATCCCAGAGGAAGTTGCTGTGAAATTATATGACTGTCTTCTTAAAAATATAAGCCAAAAAAAGTAATCTGCAGTACAATATTGGATTTTCTTACTTTTATGACCTAATCTGGCTGCTTTTCAGGAGAGAAGAGTTGCCAATACTGGAAGATAGGAGTATGTTGAGGGTAGGGCAAGGTTTAAAGGAACGATGTTGAAAGCTGAGAACCAGCTAAAAGCATGTCCTTTGGTGTAGCATGCCATTTTGGATTTGGCAGACTAATCATATGGTTTGAAGAACATACAGCACCCTAACCAATTCCTAGACTTGGGGAACTTTTCTGGCATTTTGGGCCCATCAGGGTTTGGAGTCATTAGCATTAGAAATTAATTCCAGGTAAATTAAATATGCAACTCACAGAATCAATGAAAAATCTGGAGAATTAGGTTTGGAAAGCAGGGCCTAAGGGAGGTTTGATTGTAAACATGGCCAGGGTTTCACTATGTCTTAATGAGATATGAGATTAGGGCGTGGCAAAAGCTGGCTGGGGAAGCAGGCATGACCTGCTAATTACAAGATCCCAGACACGTGGATGGAACAGTTTCCAAAGCCCTGCATGTGGACTTCTCATGAGAATTCCAGCAAGTTTTCAATTAGGATGGCCTAGATTTGATGTCAGCTTGAGATAGGGGATCCCAGCACCACCTCTCAGGAACCAGATGTAAAAATTCTCTCGAGTTTCCTCAAGATTTAGACAGAAGAAAAGGTCATGAAGGCTTTGCTCTCATACCTTTCCATGATAGCCCATGCTGTGTTTCCCACAGTGTGTACTTTTATCTTTGCTGCTATCCTGTTTTTCGATTTACTTGTTCCAAATTCACTCCGCAGAGCCAGTTTCTCTTGAACTCTTAGGTTTTGCTTTTTTGAATAACCTTTGCCACTGGCTTTTGCTCTTCATTCAATTCTTTATTTGAGGTGAGCAGAACCTGGAATCCAACTGTAGAAGGAGAGGCAAGCAACCCAAAACCTGGTAACATTTAGTCGGTGAGTAACTTTTTAGAAACAAGCTACCCAAAAACAATAATGCAAGTTTCACCAGAGTCATAATGTTGTTACTTCACTATGAACACCTTTCAGCACTAATAGATCTTGATGTCACAACAGGGTCAAATCTCTGATGAAAGCATCTGAGTGGCCAAATGTACATCCTTTGCCTTATTTGTTAGGGCTGAGGCAAATTATTGGATTATTTTGAGTTCCACTTTCAGAAACAGAGATATATTATCTCCTAGAGAAAAGGTTTTCAAATAGAAAAGTAAAAAATGTTCATGATGCTTTATGGATCAGGTACCCTCGAACTGGATTTGATGGTGTAATAGCCAAGCAGGATTCTCTTCAAGGAGGTGGAGAAAGGGAGTTGGGGAATGCAAGAAAGCTGTTTAAAGAAGGGGCACATTGTATTAGTGAATGATACCTTGAAATCTTTTCATAACTTACATATTTACAAAAGGTGCATATACAACATGGAACAGGGTGTGCTAGGAAGATGATGACTCAATAAGATGCAACTTCTTTTCTCTTTTAGCACTAGTAACTCCAACCTGAGCCTCCTGGGGCTAACTGGGAGCTAGGCCTGGGAAGCAGGTGGGGTCAGAAGAGCATAGCTAGAGACCTGTTCCTAAGCTTTATTTCCTACTACCATCTTAAAGGCAGATAAAACCCAGATAAACGAAAGCCTAGGGGAAGATTTGAAACTCGAGGAGGACTTGGCCCACAGATATTTCTTTTTTTTAAATTAATTTTATTGGAAAATTTTAAGTATACAGTATGATGACATTAATCATTAGAAATTTGAACCTTTACATAATCTTTCTTGGTTCTTATTTTTTCCCCATTCCCCTGCTCTCCCTTCAATCCCTCCATCCCTCCTTATTTACAAAAACTTTGTTTCCATTTTTTCATTTTCTCATATTAATTCCATTCCCTTCTTTCCTTTCCCCTACCTCTCCCACTTCCCCTTCCCCTTTGCCCCTTTTATTCCTATTTCACATTATCTATTATAACTTTTAGTCCTTATTTACACTTTCAGTTTCTCACGCCACAGAAACTATTCATTATTTACACATGTGTTTCCTATTTATTTCACTTAAGAGTATTGCCTCAATGTGCATCCATTTCGCTATAAATATCTCTAATTTCTCATTTTTTATGGCTGAGTAGTACTCCATTTTATAAAAAAACCACATTTTCTTTATCCAGTCTCCAGTTGATGGGTTATTGGGTTGCTTCTAAGTTTTAGGTATTACAAAATGTACTGCTATGAACATGGGTGGATATATATCACTGTGGTATGATTCTTTTAATTCTTTGGGGAAGATACCCAGCATGGGAATAGCAGGGTCAAATGCAACTTCCAATCCTAGTTCTTTGAGGTATCTCCATACTGATTTCCACAGTGGTTGCACCAGTCTACACTCCCACCAGCAGTGGAGCAGGGTTCCTCTTTCCCCACAGCCCCACCAGCATTTGTTATTGGTTGATTTCATGATAGCAACCATTCTTTCTGGAGTGAGGTGGAATCTCAGCATTGTTTTCATTTGCATCTCTCGAATGACCAGTGATGTTGAACATTTTTTCATGTATTTATTTGCTATTTCTACTTCTTTGTGTGAGAAATGTCTGTTCATTTCAGCTGCCCATTTTTGGATTGGGTCTTTAAATTTGGGAGGTCTGATCTTTTTAAGTTCTTTCTAGATTAGAGATAGTAGACCTTTGTCTGAGGAAGAGCAGGTGAAGATTTTTTCCCACATTGTGGGTTGTCTCTTCACACTGCTGGTGGTTTCTCATGCTGTGCAGAAGCCTTTTAATAAGAAGAGATCCCACTTGTTGATTGTTTGTGCTAGTTCATGGGCAACAGAGGTTTTGTTCATAAAATCTTTTCCTACACCCATGTCTTCAAGGGTTCTACCTAACTTCTGTTCCAACTGGTTCAGAGTTTCTATTTTAATATTTAGATCTTTAATCCATTTTGATTTTAGTTTAGTGCATGGTGAGAGATACAGGTCTAGTTTTAATCTTTGGCAAGTTGAAACCCAATTTTTCCAGCACCATTTATTAAAGAGACTCTCTTTCCTCCAGTGAGGTTATTTGGCTCCTTTGTGGAAGAAGAGGTGGCTGAGTGTGTCTGGAGTTGTTTCTGCATCTTTTAATCTGTTCTACTGGTCCTCAGGTCTGTTTGTCAGTACCATGCTGTTTTTATCACAGTATCTTTGTAGTATAGTTTCAAGTTGAGGATTGTGATACCCCCTCTCATGTCTCTGTTGCCTAGAATTGCTTTTGCTACCATAGGTCTCTTCTTGTTCCAAATGATTTTTTGGATTGTTCTCTCAAGGTCTGTGAAGCATGTTGCTGGAATTTCAATTGGGATTGTATTGAATCTATACATCAGCTTTAGAAATATGTCCATTTTCACTATGTTGATTCTTCCTACCCAGGAGCAGGGGATGTCTTTCCATTTTCTGATACCATGTTCAATCTCTCTTTTCAGATTGCTATAGTTTTCAGAAAAGAGGTCTTTCATTTCTTATGTTAGGTTGATTCCTAGACATTGCAGTTTTTTGGATGCTATTGTGAAAGGAATTGTTTGCCCTATTTCTCTCTCAATGAGTCTGTTGTTTGTGTAGAGGAAAGCTACTGATTTTCGTGTGTTGACCTTGTATACAATTACTTTACTGAATTTGGTTATTAAGTGTCGAAGACTTTTGGTGGAGTTCTTGGGGCCTTCTATATAGAGTATCATGTTATTTGCAAATAATGACAATTTTACTTCTTCGTTTCCTATCTTTATTCCTTTTATTTCTTCCCCTTGTCTAATTGCTGTGGCTGGCTAATATTTCCAAAACTATATTGAACAAGAGTGGTGATAGTGGACATCCTTGTCTTGTTCCTGATTTTAGTATGAAAGATTTCAGTTTTTGACCATTTAGTATGTTAATTGGCTGTTGGTTTTTCATAGATGGCTTTTACTAGATTGAGGTAGAGAACATCTATTCCAATTTTTTTGATGCTCTAAAACCTTTGTCTTTATTTTATATCTGCAGTGTTTGAAGACAAAACAGATAATGACCAAACTTAGTTCTCAAGTACAAGGATGACCTGGACTCCTGGGAGAAAGCACTGTGGTTTTTTTGGTTCTATTTCTACCAACACTGTGATGTGAGGTACTATGGTTCTTGTTTTAATTACAAGAAGTATTAGGAATGAATGCCTACTCACATTTAATAATAGTTTAGGTAGCACACAACTCCATAGCACAACCAACAACAGAAGTGCTTTAAAGCTGGGTAGAGAAGAAAGTAGTTATTAATACACCCAAAGATTTCCTTTGTCTCCTTTTTTTACAATGAGAATTCAGCTCAAAAACAACTCTCCAGAATGTGTGTACTGTCATCTGACCCACCACATTTCAAAGTTCAGACTTGGGATCTGAGGGCCTTATAACCTCAAGCTTTAGTGATGTATCCTTCTTGGATGAGGAAATCATAGATTTTCTGGGTCTATTCCAATTTTTTGTAGGGGTTTTACCATAAATGCCTGTTGGATTTTGCCAAATTCTTTTTCTGCATCTATTGAGATGATCGTATGGTTTTTGTTCTTGGGTCTCTTGATATAGTGTATTACATTTATTGATTTGCATATGTTGAATCATCTCTGCATCCCTGGGATGAATCTTACTTGGTCAGGGTGTATGATCTTCTTGATGATGCTCTGCATTCTATTTGCCAGTATCTTATTAAGTATTTTTGCAGCTTTGTTCATTAGTGAGATTGGCCTATAGTTCTCCTTTTCAGTTGGGTCTTTCTGTGCTTTGAGGATCAAGGTGATGCTTGTTTTCAGGAAGGAATTTGGGAGGATTGCTTCCCTTTCAATTTCACTGAAGAGTTTAAACCATAGTGGCAGTAGTTCCCCTCTAAATGTCTTGAAGAATTTGGCAGTGAAGCCATCAGGGCCCGGGCTTTTCTTAGTTGTAAATTTTTAATTACATTTTCAATTTCATTGGTTGATATTGGGTTGTTCAGAATTTTTAGGTCTTCTTCATTCAACTTTGGTAATTCACATGTATCTAGGAATCTGTCCATTTCTTCTGTGTTTCCCATCTTATTGGCATATAGGTTCTTGAAGTAGGTATTGATGATCCTCTGGATTTCTGCTGGATCTGTTGTAATTTCACACTTTTCATTCCTAATTGAATGGATTTGGGCCTTTTCCTTTTTTGAATGAGGCCAAGTGTTTGTCAATTTTGTTTATTCTTTTGAAGAATCAACTCTTGGGTTAATTTACTTTTTGTATCATTCTCTTAGGCTTCATTGCATTGATTTCTGCTCTGATCTTTATAGTTTCCTCCCTTCTGTGAGCTTTGAGTTTGTCCTGTACTTCTTTTTCTAGAAGCTTGTGGTTCAGCATCAGGTTGTTTCACTGGGCTTGCTCTGTTTTCCTAATGAGTGTTCACTGCTATGAATTTCCCTCATAAGACTGCTTCCATTGTGTCCCTTAGAATCTGATATGTTGTATTGTCATTGTCATTTAATTGAAGGAACTTTCTGATTTCTTCTTTAATTTCTTCTGTGAGCCATTTTTTATTCAAAAGTGTGTTGTTCAATTTCTGTGTGTTTATGACATTCTTGCAGTTTTTTTTTTTTTGCTATTGATCTCCAATTTCATCCCACTATGGTCTGATAATATACAGGGGATAACTTCAATTCCTTTGCACTTACTTACACATGTTCTATGAACAAGTATGTGGTCTATTTTGAGGAGCAACCCATATTCAGCTTAAAAGAATGTGTATTCTGATTTTTATGGGGTGAAACACTCTGTAAACATCTGTTAAGTTCATTTGTTCAAGTGTTTGATTAAGTTCTAATATTTCATTGTTTATTTTTTGTCTAGTTGATCTATCTCTCTGTGATAGTGAGGTATTGAGGTCCTCACTACTATTGTACTGGTGCTTATTTGATTTTTCATGTCCATTAGTATTTGTTTTATATAGTTGGGTGCACTAGTGTTTGGTGCATATATATTTATGATTGTCATCTCTTCTTCTTGGATTTCTCCTGTTACAAGGATGTAGTGTCCTTCTTTGTCTTTCTTAATCAGTGTTGATTTGAAATCCACTTGATTTGCAAAGAGGATAGCAACTCCTGCTTTTTTTTGGGTTCCTGTCATGTGGAGTATTATTTTCCACCCTTCAACTTTCTATGAGTTTCTTTTTGAATTAAGTGTGTTTCCTTTATGCAGCATATTGTTGGATCTTGCTTCTTGACCCATTCTGCCAGTCTATTTCTTTTGACTGGTGAATTGAGATCATTAACATTAATGGTTATGACTGATACATATTGACTTATCATTGTCATGACATTTTCTTTTTGTTGGATTCTCCCCCTTTGTGTTTAATTTCTTGTCGTGCCCATTGGATTCATTCTGTGGGGCTTCCTGGGGTTGTTATCCTCATTGTCTTTTCCTAGGATATTCTCTAAAATTTTTTGGAGTGCTAGTTTGGTATTCATGAAATTCCTAAGGTGCTCTTTGTCATGAAAGAATCTTATTCCTCCATCAATTATTATTATTTTTTTTGGTACCAGGGATCAAACTTGGAACCTTGTGCTTGTCAGGCAGGTGGTGATCTCCATCAATTTTGAAAGATAGTTTTGCAGTGTACATCAATCTGGTTTGGAGGCTGTTTTCTTTTAGGGCTTGAAATACATCACTCCAAGCTCTTCTTGCCTTGAGGATTTGCACTGAGAAGTCTGCTGTGATTCTGATGGGCTTTCCTTTGTATGTGATTTGTTTCTTTTCTCTAACTACTTGTAGAATTTTGTTCTTCTGTTGGGTTTCTGGAATCTTAACAATTATATGCCTATGTGTAGATTTTTTTTTTGTTCAAGGCTAGTTGGAATCCTACATGCCTAACTTATCTGTATGTCCAGTTCTTTTCCCTGCTTGGGAAGTTTTCTGCCATCACTTCTGCAAACAGTTTTTTTATGTCATGTGCCCTCTCTCCTGTTTCTTCATTGACTCTGATCAGTCTGATGTTATTCTTCTTTGCATTGTCTAGCAGCTGCTGGGATTTCTTTCTTGTGGTCCCTTACTATTTTAAAGCAATTTTTCTTTTCCTGATCACTAGTTGCAATCTTATCTTCTATATGTGAAATTCTATCCTCACATTGGCTCATTCTGCTGCATAAACTTTCAATGGAGTTTTTAATGTCCTGGAAATCTGTTTGCATCTGTTTTATGGATTCCTTTGTTTCCTATGTTGGGATTCCATCATGTTCCTCAGCTCCTCTATTTTTTTTATCTGTGTCCTCTCTAGATTTATTAATCATGTCTAGAACTATGGTCACAATCTCTGCTGTTATCTGAGAAATTATTTCTGATTTCAGTTTTTCCAGATCCTCTTTTGTTGCCAGTTCAGGGAGTCCAGGTGGTTGAGTATCAGAGTGTTCCATCTCATTTCCTTTTGGGGTTGTTTTAGGTGACTTGAAAGTCTGGTGTTGAGAATTGTTTGCATCTTCTCATTTCAAAGGTGGAGTAGTGTGTGCTGCTGGTGCCCTTGCATCTCACCTTCTCAGTGCTGGGGGTGACTCATCTCCTGGGCACTGGGCAGGGGAGCTTACCTCCTGGGTGCCGAGAATGATGGTAAGGCGGCCCAGAAGGCTCCTCCTCAGCACTGGGTGGGGCACACCTCCTTGGCACTGGGGGCAGTGTTATGGCATCCCAGAAGGTTACTCCTCGGTTGGGGGGGGCGGGGTTTCACCTCCTCCTCTGCACTGGGGGCAATGGTACGGCAGCCTGGAAGTCTCCTCCTCTTTGCTGGGATTGACTCACCTCCTTGGCACTGGGGGCAGTGGTATGGCAGGCCGGGAGGCTCCTCCTTGGGGCTGGCCAACAGATATTTCTGAGTATTCACAGGAGAAAGTTGACATTGGTTAGCATGAACGTGCCTGTCCTTTGAGGGCTCTAGGAACTTGATGGAGAGTGCTGGTTCCCTCCACTTATGAGAATGAGACAGTGAGAGAGCTCCTCAGAAAGGAGTGGTACCCTTTCAGCTACTCAGCAGGGATTGGACACCTTTTCACAGTGCAATAGACCAGGGGTCAGAGACTGCTTTGCCTTTTCCATTGTCAGACTGCTACTGCAGATGCATCTTCAAAGACAGACAGAGAAATAACTCCACACCTCCTCCAGACCAGCAGCAATAAAAAGAAGAGGAAATAAAATAACCATATCCATTTGATCATATGATGTTAAAGTGGATAACACACTATACTGTGTGTAACATAAGAAGAAACTAATAGAGAAAGCTGCCAATATTAATGAAATAGAAATTTTTAAATGGCCCCCAAGACTAAATATATCTGAAAATTGGTTCTTAATAAAAAAGCTGGTAAATAAGTCCCTTGAGGATTCGATTGAGCCTGCTTTGGGCATAAGCAATATTGCAGTCTCCTGCACATTTCCCTGAAAATAAGACCCATCTAGTGATCAAAAATGCCAGCCCCCATCAGCCTATCCTTGCCTTACCTGCCATTCCAGAGTAGTCACTGAGCAAGAAAATAGGGATATAATCTTCTGTGTGACACTGGCCATCACCATGGTAATGATCAGCTATTAATTACAGATGAAGTTTCTTTTCCAGTTAGGTCTTATTTTCAAGGAAACATAGACTCTCCTGTACTTGCTAAAACTATAAATTTCTATGACTGATCCTATCCTGGATCCAATGAATCAGAGTAGGGGGCCTGTGATCTCTGTGTTTACCAAGAGCCCCAGCTGATTTGCATCATCAATGAAGTTAGGAAATGCTGCCATGGAAGATGTAGGCTTGGTGGTTGCAGACCTACCTGTTAAGAAGAAGCTTTAGGACCTAATGTTTCTGTGGCTGAATTGTATTTAGCATTTAAACAGCAAATACTTTCAATACTATGTAACTATTGCAAAGCATAGCAAATGATAGAATAATTCTTATGATACCAGTATTATACTAATATGAAAACTTTGTACAATACAAAAGAACAACAAAGAAAACAAACCAAAATTATACACCAAACTTACTATTGAATATGGATGGAACAATCTATTAAAATAGCACTTACAACCTAGAAATGTATCACAACAATAATACACTATCTCCATACAAAAGTTATTCTACGTTTACAAGGGTTATTTAAAAACAAGACTTGATCTACACTTATTTAATAAATTGCAAAAGAAAAAAATGACTATATAATAGATCCTGAAAAGGCATTTGATAATATTGAATAGTGATCCCCAGTAAAAGCTACTGTATAAGCATAATGAGAACGAAGAGATTATGTAAATATGATAAAGTCTCTTTTCTAAAAACTAACAGCAAATATAATTACAAATTGCAATATACCAACATCTTCAATTAAAATAAGAAACCACGTAGGGATGTCAGCTATCATTATTCTTTTTTAAATTTATTTTTATATTAATTGGTACATTTTAGGTATATGATACATTTACATTTATCATTGGGTGTGTGTACCTGAACATGATGTATCTGGGTTCTTATTTTTTTCCCCATTACCTGTGTGTCCTTCACCCCTAAACCCTTCCCTATTTACGTAGACTTTGTTTCTATTTTTTTTTCCTTTCACATAATTTTCCCTTCCCTTTCTTCCCTTTCCCCTTCCCCTCCCGCCACCCCTCCACCTTTGGACCTTTTCCTATTTCAAATTATCAATTATTCATTTTAATCATTTTCATCCTTATTTACACTTTCAGTTTCTCACACTAGAGATACTATT
>NW_004624765.1:12571052-12582702 GCF_000247695.1 Heterocephalus glaber | reverse complement strand
TTTTCAGAGGTATCTTCCAGATATGGCTTGTGTTTAGGTTTTGAGGCTCTAATGACTCTGAGGCTATTTTATTTTCCTTATACCAGGAAGGAAAAGTGATTAGTTCAATCACAACATACTAGACCAAATGTTACAATCAGCAATACCATAGCATCAAGCATAGCTCAGAAAATGACAATTTGTGGTAGTTATTAATCTATTACATTTAACTTTGTGAAGTATAATCCCCTGTGCCTCTGTAGTGTGGGACTAGGTAGCAGAAGAGCCGGAGGGCGGGGTGGGGTCAGTGGAACTGGGCCTTGCAGGCACCTGAGAGGCTAAGTGGAGTGCCGGATGGGAGCGGGGCTCCAAGCCCCTCCTGGAACCTCACGGTAGCATGGGCAGGAACTGGGATGCAGTCAAGGAGCTTCATGCTGCTTGGCTGACCTGCGGAGAGGAGCGCTGGATGGGGACAGGGCTCCAAGCCGCTCCTGGGATCCACCGTGGCATGGGCAGGAACCAGGACGCAGCCGAGGAGCTTCACCTGCTTGGCTCTATCATTATTCTTATTTAACTTTATGTTAAGGTACTGTACTAGCAAATGGGATAAGACAGAAAAAAATAAAAATAAAGTCATTGGTAAAAAAGAAATAAAACTTCCCTATCCATTTCAATAATTACTTAAAAATGGAATTGGAATTCTACTTAACATGCAAACAAAAACACTATAAAATATCTAGAAATGAGTATAACAACAGAAGCATAGAATATGAGAAAATGGCTACAAAATCTTATTGACCCACATAAAAAAAGATACGAATTAGTAGAAAAACATATTTTTAGTATAAATTCAACTAGCCCAAAACAAATACAGAAATAAAATGCAACTCCATAACTTTTTAAATTGTATGAAACACCTTAAAGTTGTTTCAGAAGAATAATTCTTTCAATAGTTTAGAAAAATATGAAGAATAGTAACTATTTTTGAGTAGTTTTTATAACTGCACAATTTAACTTCTTTAATTTCCATATAAAACTGTGAAGTGGGTTTTATGTTTCTCTCTACACAGATTAGAAAACTGAAGCTCAGAAATGCTGCTAGTATGGTGATAGTATGCAGCTACTGAATGGTAGAGCTGGAATTTGAACCTGGTAATCTGACTCCAAAGCCAATATGTTTAATGACTAAGTAATGGCCTTGTTTCCAGGTATTGGCACATACCATAATTCTACAATTCAAATCAGTAGACACTTGGCAGGAATAGGCAAACATCAGTGAAATAGAATATATCACATAAGACAAAAAAGACATATAATTCAGTTGGAAAGGATAATTAATTTAATGAAAGGGGCTAAGGCTACTAATTATTTCTCTTGAAGAAAATAAGGTTAAGTCTATCCCACATTATATACAAAAAATAAATTGCAGATAAATTAAAAATGTACATGTAAAATTTTTTAAAACAATAAAATATTAGAAAAAAATCTGTAGGATTTACCTAATATAATTTGGGAGATGGGAGAAACTTTGTAACTGCAGAGACAACAGAGAATTCTAAAAGACAGACATATTTCAAATTAAAATAGTTTTTAAAGCCTTTGTGCAAAGCAAAATATTCTATCAATAAACTCAAAAAGCAAGTAAAAGAGTTGGAAAAAAACTGCAGTTTAGATGGCAATTATCTGCAACTCAGAAAAAAGGAGAACATATGATCTGAATAAACAGTTCTTTAAAAATTAACTCAAGTCAATAGACAGTGAGAAGATTCTCAAACTACTTAGCAGAAAATGCAACTATTATATACAAAAAAAATCTTAACTAATAATAGTTGGTATGACTGATACAGAAACACCCACTGTTGAAAGAGAAAGAACAAAGCAAATTCTTAAATACTGGTGGTGTCAGTTTTTATGGTTTTTTGAAGAAAACAATTTGCTTATGTATTTTAAAACTCAAAAGTCATACATCCTTTGGCCCAATAATTCCATTATGGAGAACTGAGAAATAAAAGCAGCAGTGGGTAAAAAATATGAGTACAACATGCTTAGTGTAGCATTTCTGTGGTGACCAAACAAACCCTGGAAACAAAGTGTCTAGAGATAAGGAAATGGATAAATAATTTAGAGTATATTCACCTCATGAAATATCATAGACACTTAGAAGAATAAATAAAAGCAACTGATTTGTAGGGATTGCAACAATGTATTGTCAAAGATAAAATATAAGATTCATAGATATGGATTCTAATTCCTATTTTTGTTTTATTTCAGTTTTTATTTTTTATTAGTACATGTTTGCATTACATAATGATTACATTTCTTGTGGGGAGTTAGTACATGTACACAACACAACTTAATTCTTTTTTCATCCACTTTCCTTCCAAGGTATCATAGTATTTTGCGTTTCTCATAAAGAGAAAGCATGTGATATTTAAAATTGTGTCTGATTTATTTCACTTAATATGGCCTCACAGTCCATCCATTTTCCTAAAAATGATTAAAGTTTAGTGTTCTTTATGGCTGAGTGGTACTTCATTGTATAAATTATACCACATTTTTTATTCTTTCATCTGTTGATAGACATATAGGCTGTTTCCAAGATTTAGCTATTATGAATTGTGCTGATATAAACATAAATATGCATGAACCATTGTAATATGATGTCTTTAACTTTTTCAGGAAGATTCCTAGAAAGGGAATAGCTAGGTTATATGGAATTTCTACTTCTAGGTTTAGAGGATTCTCCATACTGATTTCCACAGTGATTGTAGTAGTTTACATTCCCATGAACAGTGCATAAGTATTCATTTTCCCCACTGCCTCACCAGCATTTGTTAGTATTGGTTTCTTGATGATGGCCGTTCTTTCTGGAGTAAGATGGAATCTCAGTGTTGTTTTAATTTGCATTTCTGTAGTGGCCAGTAATGTTGAATATTTAAAAAATATATTCATTGGCCATTTGTACTTCTTCTGAGAAGTGTCCATTTTAGTTGCCCATTTTTTGACCGGGTCTTTTATTTGGGGGGGATCTAATTTTTTGAGTTCTAATATTCTAGATAGTAGTCTTCTGTCTGAGGAATAGCTGGGTAATTTTTTTTCCCATTCTGTAGGTCATCTCTTCATGCTTTTGGTTGTTTCCTTTGCTGTGAAGAAGTTTTAAAATTTAATATGATCCCATTTTGTTGATTCTTGGTACTACTTCTTGTGGTATTGGGGTTTTGTTTGAAAATCCTTGCCTATACTTTTGTCTTCAGAAATTTTGCCTGTTTTACCTTCCAGCAGATTAAATGTTTTTTGTTTTAACATTTAGATATTTGGTTCACTTTGATTTTAGTTTAGTACATGGTGAGATATATGAGTCTAGACCTAATCTTGTGCATGTGGATAAGCAATTTTCCCAGCACCATTTATTAAAGAGGCTAGCTTTCCTCCAGTGTTTGTTTTTGGCTTCTTTGTCAAAGATCAAATAGCTGAATTGCCTGGTGCTTTTTCTACATCCTCTATTCTGTTCCATTGATCCTCATGTCTGTTTTTGTGCCAGTACCATGATGTTTTTAATCACTGTAGCCTTGTAATATAATTTGAAATCCAATATTGTGATGCCTCCTGCTTTGCTCTTTTTACTTAGAATTGCTTTTGCTTTTCTGTGTCTCTTTTGGTTCCATATGAATTTTGGGATTGTTTTCTCCAGTTCCATGAGGAGTACTGTTGAAGCCTATAATCCCAGAACTTGGGAGGCTAAGACAGGAAGATTGCCATGAGTTTGAGGCCAGCCTGGGCTACACAAGTGAGTTCAAGTCCAGCCTGGACTACAGAGTGAGACCCTGTTTCAACTCCCCCCATAAAAGAATATTGTTGGAATTTTGATTGGGATTATATTAAATCTGTATATCAATTTTGGAAGTATGACCATTTTGACTATATGGGTTCTGCCTATACAGGAACAGGGGATATCTTTCCATTTTCTGATGTCCTCAACTTCTTTTTCAGAACACTGTAGTTTTCATTGCAGAGGTTTTTCATTTCCTTGGTTAGGTTAATTCCTAAGTATATAATTTTTCGTGATGCTATTATGAATGGCATTATTTTTCTAATTTCTTCCTCAGTGAGTTTATTATTGATGTGCAGGAGCAAAACTTGATTTTTGTGTGCTTATTCTCTATCCTGCTACCTTGCTGAATTTGGCTATGAATTTGAGAATTTTTCTGGTGGAATTTTTTGAGAATTCTATGTAGAAGATTATGTATTCAGCAGAAAATAATAATTTGATTTCTTTCTTTCCTATCCATATTCCTTTTATTTCTTTCTTTTGCTTGATTGCTCTGACTAAAATTTTTAGTACTGTGCAGAATAGGAGTGGTGATAGTGGGCACTCTTGTCTTGTTCCTGATTTTTGAGTGAAAGCTTTCATTTTCTGCATTTAATAGGATGTTGGTAGTGAGTTTGTCAAAAATGGCCTTTATCAGGTGGACATAAGGTCCTTCTATACCTATTTTCTTCAGTGTTTTTATCATTAAAGAATGTTGTATTTTGTCAAAGGCTTTTTCTGCATTAATTATGTGATTTTTGCCTTTGCTATTATTTATACATTACAATATATTATAATTTATACAATATTGTAATATACCATCCTTGCATCCCAGGGATGAAGTCTATTTGATCATGATGTATGATCTTTTTGATGATTTGCTGCAGTCTGTTTGCCAGTATCTTGTTGAGAATTTTTGCATCTACCTTCATTAAAGAATTTGTCCTGTAATTCTCTCTTTTGGTTGGATCCTTATCTGGTTTTGGAATTGGGGTAATGATAGCTTCCAGGAATGACTTTGGGAGTACACCTTCCCTTTCACTTTCATTAATTTGAGAGGTATTGGTGTTAGATCTTATTGCAGAATTTGGCAGGAATCCATCAGGACCTGGGCTTTTCTTAGTGAGTAGTTTTTTTTAAATTATTGCTTTAATATCATTGCCTATTATTGGATTATTCAGAGTTTTTAAAGTCTTTTCGGGTCAGTTTTGGGAATTTTGTGTATCTAGGAATCTATTCATTTATTCTGAATTTTCCAATTAATTGGCATAAAGGTTGGGAAGTAGTTGCTAATAATTTTCTGGATTTTGGCAGTGTCTGTTGTGGTTTCACCTTTTTCATTTCTAATCAAGAAAACATTGCCAAAGTTTCATTTATGTATCTGACAATTTATGACTTTGTGGACACATACTCTCAACAAACACAAATGTGCTTGTGTGTGACTATATGTACATGAAAAGTACAGTAGGGCACACAGTGGTTGTGAATGATACATATAAGGGTAGAGAGTGGGTCAGGGCAATCTGAGTGGACCTGGAGGTGGGACATGGAAGCAAGTTTTTTAAAAGGCTGTTTCAAAAGAGTCTGACATGTAAAATAGAATACTACTTAGGTAAAAGGGTATATACTTGTTTGTGTATTTATGTATAATCACATTTTAAAGCAAGTTAAAGTAGGCAAATATGTAATTTTAAACAATTCCAAATGCTATCTAATTTAATCTGGAAATATTTCCACAAGAATCTCCAACATATATCTTTATGAATACTTGTACTGGTATTATGAGCCAATAACAAGGAAAAAGACAGAAGAATGCATAGGGTTAATGTTGGCCACCTTGCAGGTGGAAGTGGGGACATGGGGTTAGTAGGGATATAATTAGTGCTGCCTTTATATATCTTTGAACTGTGTTGTTTCACTTATTACAGTAAAGACAAAAAACTGCATGTGGTTCTTTGGAAGACCTTGAAATTGGAAGAGGGTTTACTCATATACATATGCCATTTTTCTCTCATATTCAAGACAGTATGTGAACATAAAATATATAGAAAATTGTTAATGGAGAGACCACTGGCTGGCTTTTAACCATACTCACTAAAATTAGGATAGTATATAAGAGTGCCATTATTTGAATGAGTGTATGAATTACAGGGTGAAGAATTTTTACATACATATCTCCACATCCTATGGAAATAAGTTTTGAAAATACTTTCACTAAGTGTTTTCTGGTAGATATACCAAAACTGTTCTAATTGTTGGACATACAGATGGCTTCCTAAATAATTATGCAGAAAGTTACTTTTAGTGCTATCACTAAAAATGATATTTAAAAAGGCTATAAAGTATCCAAAACTTTTTTCAAGACAAAAGAAGCAAAGAACAATAAGGATAAACACCCCCCACCCAAAAAACTATGCGTAGAAAAAAGTCAGGAAGGAAACAACAGTGCACTAGATTATTTACCATAGTTGTTTTTTGAAAGTGATATTGTGAGTATTCATAAGTAGTTCTATTATATTCTGTTTTATCAAACTTTTAGTAATGATTTTATACTATTTGTATAATAAAAAGAAATCAATAAACTTAGAAAGTTCAAGTTTATTTCAAGTTTAAAAGTGCTTATAAGCAATAGAGAATTTTTAGAGACTTTTCACCATTTCCGGCATTACATAGATATATGAAATATGAAGGACAGAAATACATACATCTTTAACTGGGTCAAAGTTCTCTGTGTTCAAAAAACATAATAACTCTATAAGACACTGCAGGTAGGAAAATGTGAACGTGGACTGAAATTAAAATTTTGGATCCACTAGCAGGAAAATACCAGCCTGGGAAGAAGTTAAAAAAAAAAGAATATTTCACTGCTAATATGACAAAAGTAGAAGCATTAATTAACAGATCAGGTCTAGAATAGCTCAACTTACCCCTTCATTTAATTGTATTAATTCGTTTCATTCATTCTAATTTATTCATTTATGTAAATATTCATTCATTCAAAATCACATATTAAGTCAGGCAAGTTAACCTTGCTGAAAGGTGGTTTCTTTGTGTGTAAAATCTAGACAATTTGGACACACTACTTACACCCTCCTCACTGGACAGAAACATCTGAAGGTAAGGGATAATGGATGTCATATTGGACACCTAACTGGTACTTTAGAAACCTGTTATTGTATTCTTATTAGGTGTCTTTATTAGGTGCTATTCATTCTTGGAAAAGGAACCACATATATTTTAGTGATGAGGAATGGGCGCCACAATGTGCTAGATGCTAGGTATAATTAACAGCATAGAAAACTGTGTTTTATTCTACAAAGTAGATCCAGTATTTCTCTACAATTTTAAAATCAATTTTTGTTAAGTCTTTAGTTGAAAATTTCCCTTTGGTCTCTGAGTCAGGGTGATCTGGCCTATATTTTTCTGAGGTCTGCCACTGAGACAGGTGAGACCTCTTGCCCAGAAGTAGCTGAAAGCGTTTTTGCTGGTAGGTGAATCATCCCTCAGCTGCACACGAGGCAATGACATGGGCCCCCCAGATTGTTGCAGAGTGTGTTGCTAGGCTTCTTGGTAGCAATTATTCAGTGTGAGTTTTTCTGTGAGCACCTGGTAACAGTAACCATGGGTCCCAGTGGCTAAAGTATCTCACGGCCACTGAAAACAGTAGCAAGAAACTGCAGATGGAAGAATGCTACTGATGAGAATTTTTAGTTAAAAGAACATCCTGAATTTTGGGGATATTAATGTACTTTATATGAATCTAAATTCAATTTAGACAAACACCATGGCTTTCTGGCATCTGGTAATGAAAGGCAACTCAAATGCATGCTTTCATCAGGTGCTAACTGATTAGCTGGCATAGTGGTTGTGGTGAGGGGTCCAGAGAAATAAAAAATTGTGAGATTCCTAGCATGGTCTGCCCTCCCTGATGGTAACTATTGTCTTGTTTTGGTCAGCGTCTTCATTGTTATTATGGCCTTATGGTAACGACTTGAGGGCTAACCAAGAAAAAAACTTGTTGCAACCTAGTTGATTGAAAGACGAACTCAGTACAGGTGAGACTACTATTTTGGTTATAAAGTCTGATTTGGGGAGCACAGGGATTATAACTTATGGAAATAACCTGTCTTTTCCTCCCAACTTTATACGTTGGCAGTTCTTTTTTTGTCCTAGAAATCACAGTGTTTTGGAACATCTCTTCCTAATGCCTATTCTACTTATATGCTGGGACACATATGAGTGCTGTATACTCCCACTGACTGTATCCAGAATGGATTAAAAAAACAAATGTGGTGAAGTGAAGCCCTGAGGGCCCCAGCTGTATACAGTTCACCAGAATCGATAGCTTCAGCCTGGGACCTCTATAAGGCAGAGCCTGGGACATGGACTTGGGTGCAGGAAGTTGATGTGGGAGGTGACCCTATGGAGCAGGAGTGAGGGAATGGGGAAAGCGAGGCAGGAAAGGAGCAAAGACTAGCACAAACGTGCACTATAGAGGTTTTTTCACAGTAAGCAGCAGGGGTTAGTTTCTTCCAGAACCTCTTAGAAACTTCCAAAAAGTCTCTCAGAAGCATTTGTCTGGAAGATTAGCACCAGTTTATCCTCTGTTGAGGACTGCCCAGGGGCTTTGCTGCCCTGAAATTCTGGGCTTAATGCTTGCACACTGGGATGCAGAATTCAGAGAAGATAAAAACAAACACAGGGTGATGAGAACTTTTAAAATAGTGGAGCAGAGACTTCTGAAAGAAACAAAAATATTTCTGCCCAAACTATGAAGGGTTGTTGAGCTGAAGAGACAATCAAAACTCAGGGGAGGGCCGGGGATTTAGCTCAGTGGTTTTGCTGCCTGCTGCGCAAGCGCAAGGACCTGAGTTTGATCCCCGGTACCAAAAAAAAAAAAGCAAAAAACCAAAAAAACCAACCAACCAAACAAAAAAACCCTCAGGGGAATATTCTGCCTTTTGGACTGAAAGAAGGACAGAGATTTTCAAAAGCAAAAAGTCTTTCTGTCTCTGTCCTTCCTATTCCTGCCTAAAGATGGATGTAAATTCTTCCTCACAATGCTTACTTCTATACAATTCTTACTTATCAGCTCAGATACTTTGACACCAGAGGGATCTAATCTGGGAGCAGATTTTCTTCCCATAAAATTTACCTTCACACAGTTTTTTTTATTCCCCCAGCACCAGGAATCAAACTCAGGACCTTGCGTTTGCCAGGCAGGCACAATACCACTGAGCTACATCCCCGGCTTGCAGTATATTCTTTTTTTTTTTTAAACACAGTTTTTCTACCTCTGAAGCCTGAGACAATTTTTCTTTGTCTCATCATTTATCTAAAATTTATTGTTCGTTGTTGAAATAGATTTAAGGAGGCTCCTAAGCCACTGCCTTGAGTGACTTTTCTCCCATATGATGTGCATCTTGCACATTCATGAACTTGCTTGTTTTTCTCTTGCTTATCTATCTTGTTGTAGGGGAATCTGTCACAACAATGAATTTATGAGGGGTAAGGAAAGAGTATATTATTTTCTCTTCACCTCCGAAAATCTCCTCCATACAAATAAGGAGAACTGTCAAAATCAGCTTTTTCAGAACTCTATAAATTAATCAAAGGTTTGGAACAATTCAAGGGATGGAACAACTCAAGAAAAATGGCTGACTCTCTTAAGAAGAGCGAGATCTGTGACATTCAAAATTGTCCCACTTTCATCCCACCCTCAGCCCAAGAGGCCTTGTAAGTCAGCAAGCTTGAAACTGTGGAAGCTGTGAAAACAGCAGCCTCGAAGCCACTGCAGAGTGCAGAGCAGCATTGGAGCACCCCAAAGCACGCCCCAGAGAACTGTCACTATTTCACCTATTGGGCAGCTCACCAAAAATCTTTATTCTTGGGTCTCATCTTTGTTTGACTTGACTCAGAGCTTGCTCTGTGCAAACCGCTTTACGCACAGGGCATTACTCAACAATAAACAAGAAATTATTTCACACATTATTACACAAGGTATCATTACAAGGTGGGGCTTCCAAGAAGCTGACCACCAAACTTGAGAGTAAATCTAGTAAATCTGATGCCTATAGGAAGTTTGGAGAAGCACTGTCATGTTTCAATATATCTAGAAGGCACGTGCACACACAGGGCTGTGTTCAGGACAGCCTGGAAAGCCCTAAACTCTTACCTTGGACTGACCTCAAGGCTCTGCACAAGCAGGGAGTTGAAGGCAAAGGCAGAGTTGGAAGTGGCCTGCTGGAGTACTGGAAGGTGGCTTCAACGCATGCAGAGAACCCTTAGGCAAAGGCTGGGAAAGAAGCGGAACTAATTTCCAAAGTTGACACATCATAATATTTAAATGTCCATCATTCAAAAAATACAAGACATGCAAATGGTCAAGAAAGTATGACTAACACACAGGGGGAAAAAGCAGTCAATAGAAACTACCCCTGAAAAAGCCTAGATGCTGTTCTTAACATATAGATTCTATGAATTAGTTATCATAAATATATGTTCAAAGATCTAAAGGAAACCTTGTTGAAATAATGTACCAAATACAAGAATAGCAATAGTTAGAAATTATATAAGAATGCCAGATGTGGTGACACACACTGTAACTGTAGCATTCTGGGAGGCTGAGGTAGTGGGATTGCAAGTTTGAGCCCATCCTGGGAAACTGTGATTTAGTGAGACTCTGTATCAAAAAAAAAAAAAAAAAAGGCTGGGGATGTAGGTAAGTGTGAAGGTCCTGGGTTTTTACTTAAAATTATATATTATAAATATATACCTCCAAATAGAAGTTCAGAGTTTGGAAAGTTGGTATGGAGTGAATGTTTATGTACTCCCAAATTCAAACTTAATCTCTCATGTGATGCTCTTGGAGATGGGGTTTTTGGGAGGTGATTAGGACATGAGAGCTATTATGAAGGGGACTAGAATTCAAAAAGAGAACCCAGGAAGCTCTCTTACACCTTTCTTCACAAGGGCACAGTGAGAAGTCTGCAATCTGCAACTTGGAAGAAGATGCATCAGCTTGACCGTTTTGGCCACCAACCTAATCTTGGACTTCCAGCCCCCAGAACTGTGAGAAATAAATTTCTGTTGTTCATAAGTCACTCAGTTTATGGTATTTTCTTTATTCACTTGAGAGGATCAATATTAGCTTTTTTTTGTACATCCTTTTATTGATACATTTTCGGTGTACAACATAATGACATTCGTCATTGGAGATATGCATCTTTACATACTCTCTTGGTTCTTATTTTTCCCAATTCCCCTACCCTCCCTTCAACCCCTCCATCCCTCCCTAATTACAAAGACTTTGTTTCTATTTTTTCATTTTCTCATATTAATTCCATTCCCCTCTTTCCTTTCTCCTCCCACTCCCACTTCCCTCCCCTTTGCCACTTTTCTTCCTATTTCACATTATCTATTATACCTTTTAGTCCTTATTTACCCTTTCAGTTTCTCACACTAGAGAAAGTATTTGGTATTTACACATGTACGTCCTGTTTATTTCACTTAAGAGTATCACCTCAATATGCATCCATTTAGCAAAAAATGTCTCTAATTTCCCATTTTTGATGGCTCAGTGGTACTCCATTTCATTAAAAAAACCCCACATTTTCTTGATCCAGTCTCCAGTTGATGGGCATTTAGGCTGTTTCCAAGTTTTAGCTATGACAAACTGTGCTGCTATGATCATGGGTGCACATATATCACTGTGGTATGATTCTTTTAATTCTTTGGGGAAGATACCCAGCAGAGGAATAGCTCGGTCAAATGGGACTTCTAGTCCTAGTTCTTTGAGGTATCTCCATACTGATTTCCACAGTGGTTGCACCAGTCTACACTCCCACCAACAGTGGAGCAGTG
>NW_004624765.1:12554243-12567247 GCF_000247695.1 Heterocephalus glaber | reverse complement strand
GTATGTGATTTGTTTCTTTTCTCTCACTGCTTGTAGAATTTTGTTCTTCTGTTGGATTTCTGGAATCCTAACTACTATATGCCTATGTGTAGATTTTTTTGATCAAGGTTAGTTGGAGTCCTATATGCCTTGTTTATCTGTATGTCAAATTCTTTTCCCCTGTTTGGGAAGTTTTCTGCCATCACTTCTGTAAACAGTTTTTTTATGTCATCTGCACTCTCTCCTTTTTCTTCATTGACTCCAATCAGTCTTATGTTATTTTTCTTTGCATTGTCTAGCAGCTGCTGGATTGATTTCTCATGGTCCCTTACTATTTTAAAACAATTTTTCTTTTCCTGGTCACTAATTGCAATTTTATCTTCTATATCTGAAATTCTGTCTTCACATTGGCTCATTCTGCTGCATAGACTTTCAGTGGAGTTTTTAATCTCCTGGAAATCTGTTTACATCTGTTTTATGGATTCAGTTTGTTTCCTATGTTGGCATTCCATCATGTTCCTAAGGTCCTCTATTTTTTAATCTGTATCCTCTAGATTTATTAATCATGTCTTGCACTATGGGCATGATCTCTGCTGTCATGTGAGAAATTATTTCTGATTTTATTTTTTCCAGATCCTCTTTCATTGCTAATTCAGGGAGTCCAGGTGGTTGAGTATCAGAGTGTTCCATCTTGTTTCCCTTTGGGGTTGCTCTAGGTGATCTGGAAGTCTGGTTCTGTGGATTGTTTACCTGTCTTCTCATTTTGATGCATGGGGGGTGGTGGTGGGGGTGGGGAGTAGGGTGGGTCTGTGTTCCTGGCACCCTCACGGCTCACCTCCTCTGGGCTCGGAGCCATGGCATGCCTACCTGGAAGCTTTCTGTACACTGGACGGGTTCCTGCAGCACCGTCATCCTTCAGGGTCTGGATCAATATTAGCTTTGACCTGGCTAAGAAAGAAGCAGTGAGTTTGAAAGCAAGTCAATTAAGAATATCCAATTTCTGAAAATCCAGATTATCCCAGAGATCTATGCAATACTATCAAGTATTCCAACATACACATACATGGAACCCAAGGACAGGAGAAAGAGAAGGGCATAAAAATAGAGAGAACATTTGAATAAATGATTAAAAACTTCCCATATTTGATGAAAGCATGAAGCTGTACATCCAAGAAGCTCAACAAACTCCAAGAAGGATCAACTGTAAAAGATTAATACTTAGACACATGCATCAGAGTCAATCTTTCCAAAGCCAATGCCAAAGAGTCTTTGAAAGCAGTAAGAGAAAAAGCGACTCATCACATAAAAGGGGTGTTCATAACAGCATCATTTATAATAGAGAAGTGGAAATAAATGTCCACAAATTGATGGATGGATTAACAAAATGTGGTACATCCATTTAAAACAATACTCATAAAAAGTGAAGTCCTGATATGTTACAACATGGCTGAACCATGGAAACATTATGCTAAGTGAAAAGATCCAGTAACAAAAGACCACACATTATATGGTTCGATTACTATAAAATTTCCAGAGTTGGTAAGTTCTCAGACAGGAAATAGATTAGTGGTTTCCTGGGGGAAGGAGAGGCAGGAAGGGAAACTGACCAATAATGGATATGGGTTTCTTTTCGGGAGTGACTAAAATGCTTTGGAATGAGATACTGATCAATTCTCAACATTAAGGATATACAACAAACACTAAATTGAATACTTTAAAAGGGTAAATTTTATGGAATGTGAATTTTATCTTAATAAGCCTGTGATTTAAAAATAATCAAGCCATTCACTTGGTTGAAGTAGAATACTGTCCCTTGAAGATGAACCCGAGTTTCCATGAAATTGCCCTCCATGGCTGAAATGAGAGGTGAATTCAGGAGAGGAGATATGATTGCACTGATGAAATCTGCTGCATAGCTTGGGAGTAGATCAAACCAGCCTCAGGTAGCACGTGACTTCTGGAGAGTTAGGATGAATCTGTGATTTGTTCTCCAGCCCAAGTAAATAAAAGAAACAGGGAGTGAATGGAAGTGGTCGAATTTAGGGTGATTACCTTGAATCCCCTATCATTAATTTTAAAATATAATTGCAAATTTTATGTTGTAAATATAATTCTGAGTCTTAATAATTTTAAAATATCATTAATAAATTTGTTTCCTCTGTAACACATTTCACAACAAACAGCAACCTAGTATGCTGTGGAGAGAGCTTGGTAGAGAGCCAGTGCTCCCAGCTATTTCAGTGGTGAATTTTGGACAGCATAAGATTCCTTATTTGAGATGTGGTATGTGTATGTATCAATATCCCAAAATGAATATATTCATTATATAATCAAATATATACTAATAAACTACAAAAAAGACTAAGCTTAGAAGCTATTGAAATTTTGACTGTGGATCTCTTCTCCTCTCTAGTCTCCCTCCTGCTAGAGTCTGATGCAGTAGGAGCCAGGAAGGGCTCAGGTGTTTGCATTGCCAAACAGAACCCTGGTGATTCCAAAGCAGGCAGTCTGTGGTCCCAGTTGGAGAAACAGTGATCCTGCCCAACTCACTAGTTTTAGGTAAGATAATTGAGACACAGAAGAGGGGAAATGATTTAAGTTCACATGACAGAGGTAAAGGCAGAGAGGGAAAATTTAAATGGTACTGTGTCTACATCTCCTCGTCTATATGGATTAGAACAGCTCAGGTGTTCCTAGGGAAGCAGTGGACCATGTGTCAGGAGCATTCCCCACACATATCAATGACTTGGGCAATCTGGATTTGTGCTGCTTTTGCACATAAAAATCATGTTGTATAAAGCAGCAGAATAAGGGTGATGGCACAGGGTTACTTTGTCAGGACCAGTGAATAAAAGTACTTGGAGATTTTAGGGAGTAGCAGCCTGAGGGCTCACAAATTACTCATTTTTTCTTAGACTAGAGCTACATAGTGAGAAGCATACAAATATTTTTAAACAAGTGGATCACTGACTTAAATATTCAGTTTCATGCTGGCATCTGAAAGCATGAAAGCACACAGTGGAGAATTCCAATTCACAATCAAAATAGTTATAAACATACTTGGCTATAAGGAGTGGAGATGATGGAGGATGAGACAGAGTGCTCTGTGCACTCTTTCAGGATAAAAGATTAGCCTTGAAACTATATTTCAATTTTATATTATTGGGCCAGGATGAGGGACAAGGCAGAATATTCTAGGCTGAGAAAGTCTCATATGGTGGAGTAAGAAAACATAGTACATGAAGGGAACTCGGAGAGATGGAGTTTGATGTGCCTGAGTTAAGAAGTGTGTGTGTGTGTGTGTGTGTGTGTGTGTGTGTGTGTGTGTGATGTGGGTGTTGGTGATGGATTTTCAGCAATGGGTAGATGCATGAACACTGAGAAATCAGGTCAGAGTAGCACACAGGATCCAGACCACTGAGATCCTCACATGGTATTTTAAGGAGCTTGGACATCATCATATTGACATTGACAGTGGGGAACCACTGCAGGATTTCAAGCAGAGACAAGATGCAGACATAACTGCAGTGCAGAAGGATCGCTCAGGTTGGAATGTGGAGAGATGCAGGAACAGAGACAACTTAGAAGTGATGAGGGCCTGAACAAAGATTGTGGCTAGAGGTTCTTCTCAAGCTTTAGGACAACTAGTTTCAGTTGCTGCCACTGGGAATTCTGCAAGAAGCACAAGGTTCAGATGGGCTTGCTTGCTTCCTTTTACTCCTAGGAGACATGGTTATGATCAGACTGAAGAGCTGAATTTCAGAGTCAAGCTTGAGTGAGAGGTGTAAATGTCACACACACACAAAAATTAGTAATGGGGGAGGGAAACTGGTAAGAAAAATGGGAGGAAAGAGGGAGAGATAAAAGAGTTATGAATGTCTACAACTTAGGAGAATCATCAAGAGGTCATTCTTGATTTTCAAAAGTATTTCTGAAGAATTGCCTGAAGAAAAGAATTTTCAAGCTCTATCATATGTTTAGTGAGTAAATTGATTTCAAAATGCATTTTAAAGAGCTCAATTATGAAAATAAATGAACTATGTCCTAGTGATCTCATGTGTGTATCACATCAAGGAGGAACTGGGTTACTCAGGCAAGAAGCCCATTGGTGCTCTGTGGTTTGACAGTGCGTTCTGAGTAGGAGCCAGGCCTAATTTCACATCTCAGAGGAATTTGGATTTTCTGAAAAGGGGCTGAAAACTGTACACTCCCTGGGGTGGTGGAGGAGGTTAGGACTAGAAGCCGATTTACTGAATCCCTATCTGGAGCATGTGGGCAGATATGAAGATTCCCAGTGAAAATGCCAAGGCAAACTGACAACTGCAGCAACACAGTAGCCCTACTAAAATATAAAATTTCTGTGTCCACTGCACTTAGTTGACAAAAAACCTGCATTTTTTGCTAATAAGTAAAGTTGCACATTAGCTCTAAATTTCCCATTTAATTAGGAACATCTTGTTAAAAGATTCCCGTTCTGGCACAGAGGCAATCCTTTTAGGAATATAATCTGGACTTGAAAAGGATGAATCCTATGACTTTAGGGGGGAATATTAAGGAAACAGTAACAAGAAAGAAGGAAGTGGCTTTAGGAGGTTTCTTGCCTTGCACCAACACAAAATCAGAGTGATGGATGGGTAGAGGGACAGAGTCGCAAGCGGGTAGTGCAGTGGGGAAACAGAAGGAGTTGCTCTAAGGATGCCAAGGCCCTTTCTAAAGAGTAGGACTGGGGATGAGGAGGAGGAGGTGAGCTGTGCAAGTATTGGGTCATACCCTGTCTTTATTCAAAACTTTGGTAGTTTGTTAACCATGGATTTCCTTGTATTTATTTTGATTCTTAAAAATATTAATTATGCTTTTAGTGCCCCTTAAAATTGATGTAAACCAACCTGATGTGTTGCTTCAACCTAGTTCCTGCCCCATTAAGAAGAAATATTGCTAAATAAGGGAAAATTAATAGTGTGCATTAGAAGTTCTGTTTGCATTCTAAGCTCTACTTCACAGATAAACAATGCTCTCTAGGCCTAGTGGTCCCAGAGCTCTTTCCCTGTGGTTTCCCAACACCATGTGTGTGGAAATGGACATTTTACAACCTAAGGGAGACAGCATCACTTTGTGGTTCTTTCCTTTGGGTACTTTAAAAATTTTCTCTTTATTACAAACAACTTATTACATTATGCCTTAATGAAATTTTCTTTTTGTTTTTTATGCCGTGGGGTTGGTGGAATATCTTGGATGTGTGGGTTTATAGCTTTCATCAAATTTAGAAAAAGTTATTTCTTCAATTTTTTTGGTCCCTCATTTTCCATCAGAAACTTCATTTTTCCAATTACATGTCTACTGGATCCATGAAGTTTTGAAGGTTTGTTTCTCAATCTTTTTTTTTCTTAAATTTTTCTCTAGGGGTTCATTATGGATGGTTTCTATTGCTAGGGGTTCAAGGTCAAATTCTATTTTATTTAGTGCCTCTCTTATCCTACTCAGAGTATTTCAGATTTCAGATATTGTAGTTTTTGTCCCTAGAAATTCTATTTGGGTCATTTAAAAATTTTATTTTATGTCTCCCTTTAACATGCTTAATCTTTCTTCCACCTTCTTGAATATATAGGATGGTTATAATTACTATATAGTAATTATAATAGTCCTTGTCTACACATTCTAACATCTCTCTCATTTCTGGGTCTGTTCTACTGATTGATGTTCCTTTTCACTGTATTTCAGTGACTCTTGGCATATGTCTTAGTTACTTTTCTCTCATTGCTGAGACAAAATACCTAACACCTAAAGTTAAAGGAGGAAAGGTTTATTTAGCTCACAGTTTGTAGAGGTTTGAGCCCATAATCTGCTGGCTCCGAGGCACAGTGGCACATGGGAAGGGAGCAACAGTTCGTGGTGGGCCAAAGGTAGCAAAAGCAACAAGGGAGCAAGGCACTTGACAAGCCTCTTTCTGTCCCTTATATTGTATCCAGCCTGCCAGGAATTAGGGCGGTGCCAAACCAATCAGTGGACTGATTTAGTAATCACTCACCGTTAATCCTAGCATTGTATAACGAATCGATCACACACTAGATTCACACATTTTGATTCTTAAAAAGCCCCACCTAAGACTACATGAGGCTTTGGGGGGACATCTAGACACAATCATAACAGCTAGCTACTAATTTCTTTCTTTCTTTCTTTTTTTTTTTTTGGTACCAGGGATCGAACTTGGGACTTTGTGGTTGTGAAGCAGGTGACTGCACCACTGAGCTAAATCCCTGGCCCAGCACACTAGTAATTTCTGATTGCATGTCAGACATTGTAAATTTTACTTTGTTGAGTATCAGTTCTTTTTATATTTCCATAAACTTTTATGTGTGTGAGTGTGTGTGTGTGTGTGTGTGTGTGTGTGTGTGTGTTATTGGGTTTTGAACCCAGGGCCTTTGTACTCAGCTATATCCCCAGATATTTTTTTTCCCATTAAGTTTATTGGTACATTTTAGGTATACAATACAGTTACATTCATCATTGGGATCTTGTACCATTACATGATGTATCTTGGTTCTTATTTTTCCCCTTCCCTTGCCCTCCCTTCAACCCCTCCACTCTTCCCTATTTACAAAGACTTAGTTTCCATTTTTCCTCTTTTCTTTTCTTTTCTTTTTTCTTTTCTCTTTTCCCTTCTTTCCTTTCCTCTACCCCTCCCACTTCCCCTACTCCTTTAGACATTTTCTTCCTATTTCACAATATCAATTATACATTTTGATCCTTATTTACACTTTTAGTTTTTCACACCAGAGAAACTATTCAGTATTTACATATGTGTGTCTTATTTATTTCACTTAAGAGTATGGCCTCAAAGTGTATCCACTTAGCTATAAATGTCTCTAGGATATTTTTTATTTTTGAGGCAGGGTCTTACGAAGTCACTAAATTGCCCAGGCTGGGCTCCAATCTGTAATCCTCCCGCCTTGGCCTCCTAGAATGCTAGTATTACACATATGCTATCATGCCCAGTTCCTATGAATATTTTTAATGTTGGTTTTAGATGCAGTTATTTGAAAACAGTTTGATTCTTTGGAGTCTTGCTTGTAAGTTTTGTTAATTAAAATCAAAGCAGCCTTTAGGACTCATTTTTTCTCACTACTGATTTTGTATTCAATGGGCCACAAAATATGAGGTTTTCTACTCCTGCTAATGGGAACAGGAGCTATTTTCAACCATGCATAAGCAGCAAATACTATTTCCTCTAATTCCACTCTAGTCTTAGGTAGTGTAAGACCGAGGGCCTTACCAAACGCTCCGAGGAGCTGACTAGTGAAGCACACCCAGGGATCCCAGCGGTGCCTTCAGAATGTAAGACCAAGAGCCTTACCAAACGCTCCGAGGAGCTGACTGCAGCGAACACCCGGGAAGGAACACACCGGACAAGTTGGAAAATAAAACAGACCTTTATTAGTCTGGCCAGATGGCACTCCCAAAGCAAAATAGCTTAGAGAGGCAACTGGCTCAGAGTCCGAGGCTGTTTTTATAGGGGTTGAGGGGGAGGTTAACATATAGAATTGAAGAAAAGGGACAAAGGTTAGTGGTCGACTGTCATGTATTGATGGTTAGCAGACATTTGCAGCTTGTTCTAAAAATTGTGGTGCCCGGAACATCAGTTCAGGGCAAACAAGGAGTTGAGTAGTTTACTCTGGGACTTTAGATCTGTTACAGATTTTATCTAGTGTCCCAAAACTAACAAGCATCTTTATCCATTAACTCACATTTAATCACAATGGGGCTGGAGAAAAGGAACAAAGGTTATGCAGTCCCACAGTAGTTTCTCCTTTCACAAACAACCTGGTCAGAAGACTCAAGGGAGACCCTCAGATGGCTGGAGCTCTGTCCTCTCTGATATTCTGCCCTAAGAACTCTGACTGTCTCAGTTTTCCAAACTCCCAACACTGTATCTCAGCTCAAGGAGCCCCTTGTCTGCACCATGGCTTGGAGACTTTTTAGGAAATCAGCTTGGACAATCATAGAGCTCACCTCATATGTTCAGCCTCTTTCAGGTATCACTGTCCGGTGCTCCTGATGTCTAATGTCTACTGTAGCTTCATGTATTTTTGCCTGTTTATTTTTTAGTTATTTTCAAAACAGAGGATCAAGTAGGTCTTGTTATTCCACTTTGTCTAAAGTCAAAGTGTGTAGCTTTACAGCTTCTGAGTGTGGTTGGTGAGTGATATGTTTGAAGGAGAGAGTAAATTACATCTGGAATGATCAATTAAAACTTTCAGAGTAATTTAAGATGCTGTATTAAAATTTATATCAGTTTTGATTGTTAAAACATAATTTCCATGGATTTATACTCATAATTTTTATATAAATACTTAGGGACCAGAATGATAAAGTTTTATTTCTCATTAATGTGGTAACAGAAGGATGTTAAAGCCAATTAGAAAAGTGAGACGAAGGGAAAACAAATGACCTTTTAGAAAAATATGCTGGAATAAGATTGCTTATCTAGATTTAAAATTGACTGATGTCCCACAGGGCAACACAATCACAAACTTTGGGGTTATCTTCTCAGAACAAAACTTTTTGTCTGTATTATACAAAAATTCATTTACATCATATCATATTCATTTTCCACAAGTTAACATCTAACTTTTACAATGTCTGAACTTTAATTAATGGTAATAGTAAGTAAAATAAAAGTTACTTTCCCTTAGAGAGTTGGTGGGCTCTCGAGCAGGCATATGACAGTGTTTTACTAAGGGACTGAGTAGACATAAGTCATCTTTCTTGCTTTATTTCCAAGTTTTGAAAAACTTTTCTAAGCATGGGAGTTCCCAATGAGTCAATGAGATTTCCATCACCTAGCTGGCCACTTGCTCAAGTAATGAAAAGAATGAGTTGTGGTTTCTGTGATTATTTTTATGTTAGAATCACATGGGAGATCTTTTCAAAACTAGGAGCCCAGGGCTTCTTACCAGACTAGACTCTTTTAGGGTGAAGCTTAGCACCATTAACTTCTTAAAGAGGCTCATAGTTATTCTAATGTGCAGTCTGAGTTGAAAATCACTGGTCTAGATGGGTTGCTCAGATCCCTTTCAATAATAATGCTCTGTGATTCTCCAGCTTGAAACACAGGCAAATCACTTTTCAGAAAGCAGACATAAATACAAGCTCAGCTGACTGCCACACATCACTAGAGGCTTGGAAATGATCAGGGTTGCCTGCATTCATTCCAGGGTGCGGAAGCAGCAGGCAAGGCCAGGGGTGGGAGAGCTGAATGATGGGTCTTTGTGTTCCAATTATCATCAGGGTGAGTTGGTAGAAAAGAGATAGGAATGTCTGCCATCAATTTCCTTTAAAAATAGCTATGGCAGAATTCATTTTGTGTCCCTGCCCCTACACTGTTGAGCTCATCTCTGCTTCAGAGCAAGAGCTCTTTCACTGGGTTATTATTGGAGATGGTGTTTCTGATTCCAGACCGTGCATTAATAAATTAAGGCCATGACCAATAATATGCACAAAAATAGTGCAGCAAGTAAAAGCATTTACAATAATTTCAAGTAATAAAACTGTACTTCAAATTCTATTCCTTTGTGCTTGCTATCATCAAAAAGTACTTTTATAACTTTTATTAAAAACTAAAAATCATTTTTAAAAGCATAGACTTTTGGAATTCTTTATCCTACAACCATGTTTATGAGAGACATGTAGGAAATACAATGGAGCAAGCTGGAAATTAAAAGAAAGTTTTAAACTTAATAAGAGCTTTTTAAAACCATAAATTAATGTTGATTTTTTCAAGTGGGTTTTGGGCATCTTTCTTGATTTTTTTTTGTATATCCTTTTATTGGTACATTTTAGTTGTACAATATAATGACATTCATCATTGGAGATATACACCTTCTTTCTTGGTTTTATGACTTCTTTGATATATTGCTATCCAAATCTTAAAGGGTAAATCCTCCTGATTATGATGGATTATTCTTTTGATAGTCTATTTGATTCCATCTACTCCCCCTGACACTTCTGGTGATAACTATCTTTTTTCCTTTATGTGAAATATTCTGTTGAATTGGGTAGGAATGGTATAAACTTTTACAGCCATTTGACAGATTAGAAAACTGAGATGGGCGATACTGAATGACTTATTAACCAAGAACAAATGGAAAAAATGTAACAAAGCTTATACGCAAATATTTGACTCCTGATTTCTGCTCCAAGGATTTTTCCTTCCTCTAGAAAATTTTTGTTTTCATCATGCAAATATCTCAACCATTAACTCTTTCATTTAACCTCATAGTATTTCATATAACCTAAAAATAGTATCTTAAAAGGAGAATTTTCTATTTGAGCCATGTCATTAATGCTATTCCAAATCCTAATTCCTAATGCTCTCCTGTTTTTAAATTTGTTTTTAAATTCTGCACAGTAGCAGTTCTTGTAACTGTATTTAACAATCATGGGGCTTGGGGAAAGTGTGGAATGGAAGTGGAAGGAGGTTAAAGCAAGGGTGATCAATGGATGGCCGATCCATTAGCAGGGCCATAGAGTCCACAGATGAATGGATTTGAGATGGGACTGGACACTTGGTTTGAATTCCAGGTATGAAATCTATAAAGTTTACAACACAGTCCTGGACTCTGGGGAAAAGTTGGGCTGAGCATATACATTTGGTAATGATCAGGGCATATGGATTAGTACAGCTTTGTGAATAGAAATCGCCCAGGGAGTGGGTAGGGAGCAAGAAGAAAGGAATGTGAAATGCACCAACATTTCTGGGGATAGAAGAAGAGGAGTTCAGAAGGGCAGAAAGAAGAGTAAGAGAAGGAAAGAGAAAAGCAAGGGCGTACAGTATCCTGAAAGCAAGGGAAGAGAAATGTTGTCCTCCTTTCTTACCTCCAACCTGTCTTCCCCTAGGCTTTCTCATCTTAGTGAGTGCTCACCACTCAGCTGCTCACATAGCAAACTACTATCTCTGCCTGGAACAGAGGCTCCTTAGGGGTCTCCCAACTTCAGATCTTGTTTTTATGTCACTACCTAGGCCATATATCCTCCAGTGGTCAGAGTGCTTTACAAAAGAACAATCAGATCACACCATATCTCTGCTTAACTCTCCCAATGGTTTCCCATTGTACTTTGACCATGAAGTTTACAACATAGTCCTGGAACTCTGGGGAAAAGTTTGTTACCATGATCTAACCTGTGGCCAAGTTCTTCAGCTCTGTCCTGTACCATTCTCCACTACGTCCACTCTACCCAGCCCCCGGGTCTTCATGCCTTCTCTCTGTTCTTTGAACATACCAAGTCCTTTACTTACTTCTGGTCTTTTGAATATAGTCTGCACAGACCTATACAGGGCTGGCACTCACCTTCAGCCAGTCCTCAGCCAAAACATCACCCCCTCAGCAAGGCCCTGACCACTCATCTAAGTAGCAGATACCCAGTGTATTAGTTAGCTAGGGCTGTGTAACAAAAAAAGAACAGGAATTAATTGTCTAACAGTTCTGGAGGCTGGAGATCTGATAGGAAGTTATTGGCAGGGTCAGCTCCTTCTGAGGGCTGTGGAGACTCTGTCCTAGGCTTCTCCCTGGGCTTCTACATGGTTAGCTTCTCCTTTTGTCTTGTCACATCATTATCCCTCTATGTATGTGTCCAAATGTCTTCTTTTTATAAGGACGTCAGCCATACTGGATTAAAGTGCCCCCTAATGATTTCATTTTAACTTGAATAAAGAGTTCTTGGGCTAGAATTTCAACATATGAGAAAGAGAGCTCCATTCAAAGTGTGAAATCAATACCTACTTTCTAGCATATGACATTGCTACATCCTGTTCATAGCATTTGTCCCTATCTGAAATTCTATTGTTCACATTTGGCTTGTATTTTATCGTTTGTCTCTGGAATCTCCACAGAAAAGGAAACATGCCTGTTTCTATAGCAGAATCTGCCAGTACCCATGACCTATCCCTGTTACCATAGATACCAGCAGCTTCTCACTGCAGGCATCTGCAATTTCCTGTCTGAGTCTTCCTGTAGCATGCTTGCCCTCACATGAGACAGACTGAGACAGACAGGAGGTGCCTGGAAGGTAGTGACTGATGAGATTTGGAGTGGGAATACCCCTCACCTTGATGGGGAGAATGCTGATTGCTTTCAATCATTGCTGAGATATCCCCAGCAGGACTGAACTAAGTTTTGCATAGGGCTCATGAATGGGTCTGCATTGGACTTCTTTCTGACTTCCAAATCAGTGTTCCCAGAGGTCACTTTCCAAGTAAATCACTTACATTTAACTCCTGTCTTTAGCTCTGCTTCACCGGAGAACCCAATATAGAAGGCCTTTATCACTGTTGTCCTGGTGCTTAAACAGTCCATAATACAACAGTTATGGTAAATACTCAGGAAATCTTGATGAATGAACTGACACAGGGAGCTGTCACTGACATTGTCAAATCCTGCAAATCTAAGAGATCCAGTGGAAGAGAACTTAACAAAAAGAGCAATTTGGTGATTATGAGGTTATCACTGGCTATAGTGAGAGGAATTTGTTACAGAGGTGGGGCCATAAATCTCATTTTGGAGAGTAATACGAGTTGAGCAATGTAGGCAGTAAAGGACAGGGAAAAGTTAACTCTATAAGACAGCAGGATAGGATTTTTTTTGATGAGAAATATTTGAGCCTGATTTAATGACAAAGAATGAACATAGAAAACTAGTGGATCAGAGACTTGTTGGACAAATTTGTCACTCAGTTAGTGAGTACAGATAGAAGAGTTGGCCCAAAGAAATAGAAACCTCTTATCTTCCACGAAAGGAGCTAGGAAGCAAGTTAGTAAACAGAAATATGAACATAAACACACATACATAATGATAGGTCTCCCACCACCTCAGCAGCTATTAAATATAGTAGCTGCCCTCTTCCTATGGTGCCTTGCCCCCTCCCCTGTGTGACATCATGCCAAGATGGTTGCTCCCACCAAAGAACAAACCCTTCTTCCCAGCATGCCCCTGTTCCCACCTAGACAGTAACCTAATACTCGCTCACCTCCT
>NW_004624765.1:12499210-12510676 GCF_000247695.1 Heterocephalus glaber | reverse complement strand
CTCCTGGAAATCTGTTTGCATCTGTTTTATGGATTCCATTTGTTTCCTATGTTGGGATTCCATCATGTTCCTCAGATCCTCTATTTTTTATCTGTGTCTTCTCTAGATTTATTAACCATGTCTTGCTCTATGGGCACAATCTCTGCTGTTATGTGAGAAATTATTTCTGATTTCATTTTTTCCAGATCTTCTTTCATTGCTAGTTCAGGGAGTCCAGGTGGTTTAGTATCGGATTGTTCCATCTCATTTTACTTTGGGGTTGCTGTAGGTGATCTGGAAGTCTGGTTCTGAGACTTGTTTATGTGTCTTCTCATTTTGATGTGTGTGTAGGGGTGCTGCTGCCCCACCCCCCCCGTGGTGGAAGCTGTGTCATGCCTACCTGGAACCTTGTCTGGGCTGGGAGCTGTGGCACACTGACCCAGAATCCTCCTTTGGGCTAGGAGCAGTGGCACACCTACCCAGAAGCCTCCTCCATGTTGGGAGCCATGGCACACCTACCTGGAAGCCTCGTCTAGTCTGGGAGCTGTGGCATGCCTACCTGGAAGTCTTTTCTGGACTGGGAGCTGTGGCACGCTGACCCAGAAGGCTCCTATGTGTTGAGAGCTGTGGCACACTGACCTGGATGCCTCCTCCATGCTGGGAGATGCAGCATGCCTACCCGGAAGCCTCCTCTGGGCTGGGAGCTGTGGCACACTGACCCAGAAGCCTCCTCCATGCTGGGAGCCATGGCACACCTACCTGGAAGCCTCCTCCATGCTGGGAGCCATGGCACACCTACCCAGAAGCCTCCTCTGGGCTGGGAGCTATGGCACACCAACCCAGAAGCCTCCTCTGCACTGGGAGCTGTGGCACGCCTACCTAGAAGCCTCCTCTGGGCTGGGAGCTGTGGCATGCCTGTCTGGAAGCCTCCTCTGCACTGGGAGGTGCAGCATGCTGACCCAGAAGTCTCCTCTGGGCTGGGAGTTGTGGTACACTGACCCAGAAGCCTCCTCCACACTGGGAGCCATGGTATGCTGACCTGGAAGCCTCCTCTGAGTTGGGAGCTGTGGCACACCTACCCAGAAGCCTCCTCCACCCTTGACTTCTTTTTTGTGGTAATAATCTTTTCAGCAGCCACATCATCTCCTTTGACCACAACTTTATACATGGTTCCTTCTTCTGGGCCCAAATATAAGTTTTTCAAATAGTTCTACTATACTTTTTGCCTCCAATTCTCACCATATACCTAGCTAAAAGCAGCCAGCAGCACCCATGCCACAGCCTGAATGTTGGGCTGCTTCCAAATTTCATCTGCCAGATCAATTAGGCCACTGCTCTTAGTCTCAGTCTCCTACAGTCTCAGGATTTGGGCAAAATGTAGACAGTTTTTGCCAGAGTGTAAAACACATGACCTCTAGTCCACCTCCCAATGACATCCATGTTCCCTCCTGAAACATCCTCAGCCTGGCTTTTACTGACTGTATTCCTATCAGCACTCTTGTCTTTTGAGCTCTGTGCCAAGAATTGCCCATCAAACTCTGCTTATAGCATTCTGAAGCTTTTCTAGTCCCCATCTCTAAACATTTCCAATAAAAGGCATCCACAAGACAGTTACAAAAGCTTCTGTACCACATGTTCAGCTACAGTCACAGCAATGTTCTCACTTCTCTGATACCAGTTTTCTCTATTAGTTAGCTTTTCTGTTGGTGGACATAATTCCTGACACCCACAATTTAAAGGAGAGTTAAATTTGGCTCATGGTTTCTGAGGATTCAGTCCATGGTCATCTGGCTCCAAGGCAGGAACAACATAATGGAAGGGCCTGTGGAGCAAAATCTTCTTATTTTACAGTGGCCAGGAAGCAGAGTAGGTGAATAAGTACTAGAGAGGAAGGGACTGACAAGGGAACAGATATAGTATCCAAGGTCATTCTTCTATGACCCGCCCAGAAGTATATTCCACTGATCCACTAGGTGGCCCCCAAGCCAATCAAGCTTACATAGTCAAACTTAACCACCATGCTTACCAATACCAACTTGGGACTCTACATGTGATACATCCTTGCTAAAATGTTGTTGAATTAATTCTTTAAAAGTGAATCACCTGGACCACTTATTTGAATATCTCTAGAGTTATGCTAACAGAAAAGGGAGCCTTGTTTAAAACAGACTGAGAGAAAGACGCAACGAATCACAGATTTTCAGTTTGTGGTTTCAAATATTCACAGTTCATGGGCACTGATTGCTGTCTCTTTATACTTCCACATCAAGTACAGTGCAGTGAGTTTCTTTGTTCTGTTTCCTTCTATGCTTCACTCAAGTGTACCTATGTGCACCCATTTTCATCTCCTAGCTGACCACTCTTCTCTAGTTGCCTTGTCTGGGTGCTGAGATATTAAAAGTTCTGCCTCTCTACATAGGTGGCCAGCCATCTGGTGGTGGGTCTGATCAGGAGGAGAATTCACTGTTTTCCCCTGTAGGCTCTCAGAATCTGTCAGAATTCTTAATTATAGGCCACACAAACAGACCCCACATGACTTAAACTCACTCATCAAAATGACACTGGGTTGCTCATAGAGTTTCTAGCTGAGCTGCAGAAGCAGATGTAGAGCTACAGTAGAAGGGCAGAATGCCTTGCCATGATGAAGACTATTTTCCCACCACCCTTGCCAGATACTGTACTCTGCCATCAATGCAGCAGAATGTCTGCTTTGGGTACCTGATGAGACAACATTGCAGCCATTTCTGCCAGGGAAAAATGATCTGCCACCACCTGGAGAGAGGGTCTTGGAGTTGCTGCTTCTTTGTCACTAGTGCCCAATTCTAACCCCAGAGTGGGTGCTCCTGATTGATGGATCCTGTAGTCTGTGCCTCTCAGGATCTGCAAAAGATACTGGAAAAGGTATAAAATCTGACATATCAGCTTTTATAGTGGAAAGTATACTCTACCTCCCATGAAGGTTCATAAGAAAGGCAGCTCTGACATAGGAAGAAGATTCAAATAGCAGGCAGCCAAAAAGGAATGACAGTTGTCCATAATGTAGATTGAACTATACCAAGCCCCTGCTCCCAGAAAAGAGATGCAAACCTTGCTGCACACAAATCACTAAAAACTAAACCAAACCAAAACAAAAATTGACACTACTAACCATAATATCAAAGAGATGCTTAATTTTTTATAATCCTTTGTTGCTTACTTTTGAAAATTCTCAATACTGTGATAATTATTTCAAGTGTTATTATTAAAGTTTGCAGACTAGAAATTTCTGCTTCATCCAAATTATCTTCTTTAAGGGAATTTTTCCCTGCCAACCCCTCTCCTGTAGCTTACATTACTGATATGATATAGTATGGTATTGGAATGGCTTATTTTATATTCAGGAGGATTTCTAATTTGTTCTAGAAACATTCAAATTGGAAAGTTTCTTTCTTAAAATTTCTGTAGGGATAATTCACCCAATTTCTCCTTGGATTTAAAAGAAAGTCAAAAATTGAGCCAAATGGGCCATTTCTACTTAGATTTTTAAAAAGGTGACATATTTCACTAGGCTTGTATTGTCACCCAAGGTTTCTCATTTACTCTTGCACAAAGGTGAAGTCTCAGGGTACAGAACATGTGGCATATTGGCGAGAAAAGGAGGGAAGTGACAGGAAGGGTGAGAAGTCAGAGAATAGATCTTCTGAACAGTGTTGTACAGGCCGCCTTGCCTCCAGAAAGCCGCCTCTGCTAGACCCAGATGATGTTGGCCCAGTTATTTCAGACAATAGTTCAAATTCATCCAGCATTGTTGCAACAAACAAATTGGTGTTCACTCTAATAAGATTTCTACCTTACCACTGACAGCAGCATGTCTTGTCAGAGAAGCTTAGGAGGTAGATAGATGAAGTAAAAGAAAAACACCTTGTATATTTAACTCACAGCAATAGTCAGTGAATTAATTCATTTTGTAACTGTTTACTAAGCTCTGCATGAAGTGCTTTACATTGATTACTTCTAACAATCCAATCTTGTGAGGGTTGCTAAATTGCCACTACCTCCATTTGAGAGACAAGAAAACCCAAACTTGGTGATCTTAATAGCTAGAACTAGAATTTGAACCCACATCACTTTAATGCCAAGATCTTTAGCTCTGGTTATGATTTTTGGTGGTCTGGATCCTGATGTGGCTGGTAGACAGTTTCTGTCCTCAGTAGTTTCTGAATATCAGAAAAGAGATGTTATGGTACAGTGTGATCTATTCTGTAACACTAATATATACTGGAGCCCAGAGGGTAGGCATCCAGCCTGATATCTGGGTGGCAGGGTAGTTCTGTAAGATTTCTTGTAAGAGCAAAACTTTAATTATGTGATGAAGGATGACCAAGATATTTCCACAGGAAGAGCAATGAGTACAGGCATGAAAATGTGAAAATCTGTTGGCATGGTTAGTGTGCAGGGTAAGTGTGTGTGTGGAGATGAGGCTTGGGGAGAGACTGAAAGGCTAGAAAGATATAGAGGGGCAGTGCAGGTGAAGAAAAGTTTGCAGATGGAGAGATACTTGGGGGAATAGATTCAACAGAACTTGGAGACTGATTGGATATGGAGAATGAGGGATGTATTAATTCCTTATTTTATTCATGATGTTTAATGAGTGCCTGCTTTAAACCAGGTACTAGCAGTAAGGGGTGTAAACACAGAGAAAAGAGAGACATCATTCTTGTTCATGGATTTTACAGTATATAAAAATGATCAATGATGACCGCAGTTTTCTAGTTTGGAAGATGGTGACAGGAAACTCAGAAGAAGCAGTAGGTTGATGTGGGAAGATGCTTGATCTTTGGAAACTCTGAGTTTGACATTTCTGCACAAAAATTCACGGGCCAATACGAGGCCCACATGATTTGTAAATAAAGATTTAGAACAATGGGTAGAGAAGAGATACTTATGTGTTCATTTGTTATCCAATCAATGCACACTGAAGATTCATGTTCAGGTCTAGGAATGATCTCTATTGGCAAATATGCCATTCCTGGCCAATTTCACCTCTTCTACAATGGGGAAAAGGTAGCAATCTTACTATCATGATCCCGTAGCTTGTCTGAATCTGTTTGCATTGAAGCAATAATTTTCCAGCCTTTTCAGTTCCCCCATTGTTTAATGCTGATTATAACATTCTTCATGATATTGCAGCAATCATCAGGCTGCCTGTGAAGGTGGGCTTCCATGGACCAGCCTGAGAGTTGTTACTCTACCTCACTGAAGACCTCAAATGCAAGTCTTATCTGGAGTACAGAGGAAAGCAGGAATGATAATTTTTATCTGGTCATGTTAAAAAAATTCACTGTGGAATGTGGAACAACATATCTTCCAGTCATGACTTCTTTTGAACTTTTAGGGAGTAATCACTGCATTCCTGGAATGCAACCCATCCCATCCATGATTGCATCCTTATCTTCCATCCACTGCCAGAAACAGGAAGGAGAGGTGAGGGCCTCATAAAGGTGAGGCCCTCCTTCACATAAACAATGGAGGAGCATGATGTCATCATGCTGAAAAGCAAGAGAGAACATCAACTGGAAGGGCCTGTGGTGGTTGGGGAACTTGCAATGTGGTAGGAGATACACAAGGCAGAGCATCACCTCCACACCTTATTTTCTCACCATAACTGAGGCCATCAAACAGGCAGGTCTGGGTCTAGGCTTGGGCCTGCATCTGGGTGGGCCTAAGAGTTAGTTAGGGTCATGGTGGATCCAGCTGGTTCAGTGCTTCAGATTTCTTAGGGCTAAATCAAGGTGTGGGGTGAGGCTATGTTCCTTTCTGGAGATGTTCCCATTTTCAAGGCAGTCAGATTATTGGTAGAATTCAGTTCCATGCAATTATAGGAATGAAGTTCCTACTTCTTTGTTGGATGTCTGCAAGGATTTATTTTCAGCTTGGAGGTCCACAAAATTCCTAAGATCACGGCCTTTTTTCCTGTCTTCAAAGCCAGCAACAGTGGCTTAGGTCCTTCCTTATACTTCAAGTCTTTGACTTTTTGCTCATTTCTCTTCTGCTTCAGGTTAAAAAAGTTCTCTGCTTTTTAGGACTCATGTGATTAGATTGGCACCACCTAGATAATCCACGCTCTTTGCCTACTTAAATTCTGTACCTTAATCACACTTGCATGTCCTTCATTATGAAACATAACATTTTTAGAGTTGTAAGGATTAGAGTAGGGACATCTTTGGAGGCTATTGTTCTGCTGATCTCAAGGATTTCTGGTTGTTCTGATCCCTGAACTCATTCTGTGTCTGCTGTGAGTGAGCTTTACTCCCAACCAGCATGTTGGTGGCATCCTGGATGCCCAGTACTGTGCTAACCCATGAAAGAAATATTCCATCAGTCATCAGGAGTAATCTACTCACCAGGCCACCTTCTTGGCATGAGGCCTGGCTGTGGTGCCTGGGGCCACCACATGAGCATGAATCCCAGAATATCTTAGGTCATGTGGTTCACTCCACCACATACAGTAGGGAGTTTAGGGCAGAGGGTTGGAGAACAACCCCAACAAGTGAAGCAGGAACTAAGACCAATGTAGATTGTTCTCTGGGCTCCTGCCTTTATGGAAATGTGGATGCTGTGTGTTCTTAGGCACTGAGGGGGACTTAAAGAAGGCTTTCCAAAGTTCAGGGGCCTCAGGAGCTCAGGTTGGGGCTCTGTTTGCCTGAGTCTAAGGACAATAAAATAACAGCTTCCAGCAGCTAGGCTGATAAGAGCATCACTATTTCATGTTTCATGTAATGTCTCTATGTGTTGGAGAGAGCACAAAGGGTTTTGCTTCAACCAGTGCTAGTTCAATACCTAGATATGCTGCATATTGGTGGGGTGACCTTAAATTGGTCAGTTAATTATGTGGAAACCTCAGTCTCTTCATCTCTACAGTAAAAGATGACACTGAACAGGTATCACAGTAAATATTAAATAACTGGCTCTCTGGGAAAGGAAAAGAGAAGGGTTTCTAGCAGTTATCCATATAGTGTGTATATTCCCAATGGCTAATTTCAAACTACCGCCATGGTGTTACCAAATGTGGAGTTGGGAAGAAATGCTAACAACTAACTCTCCTGAGCAGGTGCAAGCTAGCTCCAGCATTCACTGAATGAGCTCTTTTACTTGCCGGGCACAGGACTCAGCATTGGAGATACAGTGATGAATATGAATGAAACTTCAAAGTTCTCTTCTCTGTATTCTTCTTTCCATCCTCAAATGAAAGTATGAGCCTTCCAAATACTTAGAAAATAAGATGTAGTTCTGGGTAGAGAAGTACAAACTCAGTGACCCATCAAAGTGTCTCTCAGCATTTGCTTGAACCAGTGAAGGAAATATGACTTTTGGCTTCCTTGCAAGACAGCAGTCTTGTTTCCATAGAGCTGGGTGGGGTATGAATAAAATACTGCTCCTCTCACTGGTTTGGGGTTTGGTGTTGATGAAGCTGCTTCGTTTCCTGGAGGCCCACTCAGCAGCACCAGGAGGGGAAGGTGCTGGCTCATCCCTTCGTTATCTCAGGGCCCAGTGACCCTGGTGAGAACAAGAGTCATTTCCCAGCTGTGTGAGATTGCACCCCTGAACCATACCCACACTTTATTCTCCCAGGGGAGGACGATGATGTTGGGGATTCCATTCTGACTGATGCCTGGTATTCTTAATAGGAAAGCCATTGAACTCTTCTCAGAGTGGGAAAGCTATTTTTCAAAGGTTGTAGAAGGAAGCAGGTTGAGAAGTGTGTCTGTGTAGAGTACTTGGAAATATGTACACTTGTAACGTTAATGAGCGAGAAGAAGTAGGCTCTACCTCACTGTCCTGAGTCACTGTGCTCATATACTGTAATTTGCTTTATATTATTTCTCAGAAGGTGATCTCTTTTTCAGATTAAATTTCCACATAAGGTGATATTAAGGGAGGAAGGCACAATGAAAGCACTGTTGTTACTATTATTTTAAAAGGATCATTAAAAATAAAGCTAACAATTGCCTAGTATTGTACCCAGATGGAACTTAATACAAAAGTTGGGACCCCAAAGGGGTTTTTTTTGTTGGATAAATTTACAAACTTTATTTGGAATGTTTGAGGTTATTTTATTTAATCTGTTTAAAACCACATAAGGAAAATTAAAATCTGTATTTAATATAACTTCAAGACTATATACCCAAGCTTTGGAATAAGAGTAAGCTCTCAAAATTTCAAACTGGCTATACAATATAAATAGAACAAATTAAGATTCAAGGACAACAGAAAAACAACTGCAGTGTATATTTGGAACCCACATGTGTATGGGTGTGGAGTGATTTCATTTCACTAATACACAAGTACTTGTTGTTTTGCTTCTAAGTGATTCATTCCAAGACAACTCTACCTGATTTCTCATGTGTCAAGGACTTGCATTTTTAATTGATTTTAATTGATTTGCATTTTTAATTGATTTCCACAGTCACATTTATTATAGGACAACATATGATTTTCCAGGTTGGGTTCACTATGGCAAATTAACCAATAAGAATTGGATCAATACTTTTTTTCTGTGTGTGCCAGGGATCAAACTCAGGACCTTGTGCTTGTGAGGTAGGTGTGGAACCACTGAGCTAAATCCCTGGCCCTTGGATCAATACTTTTATCCAGTTTCTTTCTTATGTTTATCTATTTATTTGCTTGAAGTCTCAAGACAATACTGTACTGGTAATTACAGTTATAAAATCATAGTGATAGGGAACATTTATTGAATGTTTTCTGTATATTATTATTGCTATTTCTGATGTGGACCTTTAAGGATGAAAATATATTCTAGAAATTGGTGTATATTGACAAGATAGGGAAGCTGGAAAACATGGGCTGAGTTATGAGTTCAGCGAACAGTATAAATAAGTATAGTTCACTTGAGAACCATTGTGTAAAGTGTTAATATAGCATTTAAGAGCATGTTCCATCCTTGAAGGCTAGGGTAAGGTGCTGATATTTAAAAATTATTAATGCTTTCCCTTTGCCTGAAAAATTAAAAGTGGGGACAGGGTTGTAGTGATGGTGTGGTATGATCTGAAGTATACTTTTTAATATGTGTGAAAATACATGAATATTAGTATGGGAAAAAGAGACGATAAAGACACAAGTTAGCAATAGGATTACCAGATAAAATACAGGAAGCCCAGTTAAATTTAACTCTTGGGTATATGACAACATTTTTAAAAGCATAAATATGTCCCATACAATAGTTGGGAAATATTTGAGTCATACTTATGCTAAAAAAAAAGTACTTGTAATTTATCTGAAAATTTACTTTTTTTTTTTTTTTTGTACTGGGACTCTAACTCAGGACTAAGCTTGCCAGGCAGGTGTGGCACCCCTGATGTATGTCCCTGGGCCCTGAAAATTCATATTTAATTGAGTGCCCTGCATTTTTTATTTGTGAAGTTTGACAACCCTATATAAGAGGCTACTGGAATAGTACACGTAAAAGGTAAGAAAGGACTGGCTAAAGTGTTGGAAGAGGAACTTGACAGTAGAGTATGGATGCAAAAGAATTGAGAAAGTAGAAATCTGTAAGGGAAGATGACATAGCTTCATATACCATAATATAGGAAGATGAGCCAGAATATAATAAGCCAATTTTCTAATTCAGATCTTGCAAGGGAAAAAACTGGCCAACTGGACATAGAATAGTGGTTTTGCAAATCGATAGCCTTGATTTGTACAGTGAAACAAACTTTAAAATACATTATTGCAAGTTTAAATTGAATTTAATTAAAAACTTAATGAAGTTATATTCTTTGAAGAATAATTAATTTCATAGATTTATTGATCAGTTTAAATATTTTATTAAGAGCATTGGGGATATGTCTGCTTTCTTATAAACCAGATAAATAAAAGATCATGACTTTTATCTTCCCAAGGCATTTAAAGTTGTATCCCAGAATCAAACAACAGAAGTGTTTCATTTTGGCTGAGGAAATAGTCTTTGAAAATGAATCTGTTATCAAACTGGGCGAAATAACTTTTGTCTCATATCAGTCAGTAGGATTAAAGGGTGTTTTACAAAATGCTGCATTAAAATTGATACGTAATATTCCTATTTATTTTAGCATAGTAGATCTTATCATACTTTGGTCTTAAAATGTACCTTGAGACCCTTTAGCCTTCAATAAATTCCATTTCAACTTACTCAAATATTTATTATATATCCATTATGGACTCAGTTTTTACCAATTACTCACAAAAAAGATAGTGGCTCTCTTCATAATTTTAAAGAACAAATCAAATTGCAATATAAACTTCAGACAAAAAAAGCTATGTTTCTTCATTTTCCTGCCACCTGTGCCCCTGTTTGCCACAGTGCTGAAGTAGCCATCCATGTTTGCCAGGTTCCATTTGGGAGACAGAAACCAAACAACTTCTGTATTGAAACAGAAAATTTCACACTAGGAATTGTTACCCAGGCATGATAGTTAACCAGGGTATTACAAGAAGCCAAAGGAGGACTTTAAGGTATTTTGGTGATGACAATTGCAATTACATCCTTAGGGCTGGAGGAAAGGAAGAAGATAGAATTTCCAAAACTTAAAAAATTACGTGCCTGGGAAATAAGTAGGAGTGGTCCCCATTTGGCTACTGCTGGTATTCCTGGGATAGGGGTTGTGAAGCTGGTTCTGCAATGGAAAAACTGCAGTGGGATTCATCTGCTGATAACAGATGGAATTGCTCCTCTGGGGGTGAAGGAATGGCCTGGGTGACATCCACCTACACAAACATGAGGCAGATAGGAAAGGGCCACATCCCTTCTCACTTCAGCCTGACAGTCTCCCTCTAGCATCTTCTACCAGTAATGCCTATCATGGATCCTGCAGTGAAAAGGAGCAGTAAAGTTTGTTGACTTTCAACATCAGCATCACAAAATGGAGTTTAGGGGTGTCAATTAGAGCTGAGAGACCATAACTTGGTAATTGGCACATAGTGTTTGTCAGCTTCTCTTCACTTTGACAAAATATCTGACACAAACAACTTGAAAGGAGGAAAAAATTGTTTTGGCTTGTGATTTCAGAGGGTTCAGTCCATTTGTTGGCTGGTTACATTGCTAAGCACTTTAGGTGACGCAAAACATTATGCTGGAAGGGTGGTGGAGGAAAGCTGCGCATCTCATGGCAACCAGAAAGCAGGAAGGGAGAGAGCCTGGGATAAAATATATCCTTCAAGGTTACATCTCCAGTGATTAGGGAGACTGGCCTCTATGTTCATTAGGGAGATAGGCCAATCTCCCTAAGGAACATAGACGCAAAAATCCTCAGTAAGATGCTGGAAAACAGAGTGCAGAAGATCATCAGGAAGATCATAAACCCTGACCAATTGTGATTCATTCCAGGGATGCAGGAATGGTTCAACATATGCCAATCAATAAATGTGATACACTATATCAATAGAGCCAAGGACGAAAACCATATGATCATCTCAATAGATGTAGAAAAAGCATTCAACAAAATCCAACAC
>NW_004624765.1:12384556-12471722 GCF_000247695.1 Heterocephalus glaber | reverse complement strand
CCTCCTCTGCACTGGGAGTGGTACTCTAGTGGCCCTGAAGCCTCCTCCTCTGCACTGGGAGTGGTACTCTAGTGGCCCTGAAGCCTCCTCCTCTGTGTCTATCTATGTCTTTATATCTCCATCTAGGCTGCCTGACATGCCTTGAACCAGAACACTGATCACGATATCATCCTGATATCTGGGCAGATTGAGCAAGATAGTGTTTACTACTTTGGGTTTTGGTAGATCGTATGTATTACAGTGGGTGGGAAGATTCAGGACTAGTAAATATTTTGGGGGGTTTAGTGGTCATGACCTGCTCGGATATCCCCTCCAAACCAAATGGAAAAGTACTGCATCTTACATTCCCTAACACAGACAAACACACACACACACAATGAAAAAGTAAATGCCTCTGGTAGGTGTTTTTAAATTCTGAAGGCAACATGGTTTACATTTAAGGATACTACTGGTCCTACCCAATGCACCAGGCATCAAGGAAGGCTGCTTGCTTTGAGAACAGTGCAGAGCAGGAAAAGACACTGCAGCAGACACAGGATGTGGTATAAGTAGCCCTGCTTGTGGATCAAATGACCAATAAGATCCTACAATATCAAAGTTATCAATATAGTACAACATATAGTGTGGAATGTATGGTAAGCTCCAGCAGGGTAATTATAATGCAAACCTGTGCCATTCTTCAATAGGTATTGCAATATGCAACAAAGAATGTTATATTCTTTGACAAACTTTCTTAACTTATTACTGAGCCATGATAGAAGAAGAACACTTGAAAATAGAACTCCAAATTACTATGTGTCTGTTAACTGCCAGTATGAACAAAGTTCTGTTACATCTATTAAATGTAAAATCATTTGGACCCAGAGGAGTCTGTTATAAGATGGAAATGTTAAATTTGGCATTAATCCCAAGAAGAAGTAAAAAGCACAAGTAAATTGCATGAACAGTTGGCCTAGACTTCTGTGTCACCCACAGATGTAAGACAGCCTCTCTCCAGCTTGTACCTATAGGGAGTTTGGCATTCCCAATGTGTTTCATCTAACAAGCTAAAAGAAGAAAAAAACCCAGAAGTTTGTTCATGGGTGGCTTGGTACTTGGGTACAAGATGAAAGTTGATAGTGGTTGTATTATATATAGCCTTATTTATGGGATGGTCTTGAAATATAGTGGGGAGAAAATATCTTCCCAATGGGCGTACTATAAGCCACATACCCAGTCATCCAGTTGTGTGGAAGGAGAAGTGGCTTGAAATGAGAATACAGATGTGGAAACCTGGCCAGTGACCTAGTCATCTGGTCAGGGACTTGGAAAGAAAATGATTGGAAGGTTAGAGCTAAGGGCAGAGTCTTGTGGCTAAACACATGGAATGAATGTAAGGGCAAATACTTTGTATCATACATTAACATCCATCCCAAAGCATGCACCATGGAAGTAGCACCAGTCAAGTAAACAAAATGATCTGACCTGTTGACATTTTCCAAGCTTCATCATTTATAAACCCAGAAATGGCACTGTTGTGATATGAATGAAGTAGAAGAGATATAAATGATGTTTTAGCTCAGGAATGCGAACTTTTGTTTACCAAGGTAGATCTAATTACTACTATTTATGAGTGTCCAAACTTACAGCAATATTGGGCATTCCCTATGGCACTATTCACTTAGGAGACCAACATTTGGTGGTAAGTTGACTACACTAAGATATTTCCACCCTTGGTTAGTGGTTCATAATCACAGGGAAAGATACCTATTCTGAGGATAGATTTGATTTTTCTGCTGGCAGAGCATCCTATCAACACTGCTATCTAGAGCCTCATCTACATTACATATTACAGAATGCCATATTACAGAATGGCTCACCCACACACATATATACTTTTCACTCTGAATAGCATTTGGCTACATCGAAGGAGAACTGGTATAGGCTTATGTCTGTGGGATCCACAGGTTGTATCACATTTTCATTACACAAGAGCCAGCCAACCTCAAAGAATGACACATGGATTTTGAAAGGTATGGGTAAAGCTGACTTGAAGGAAACACTCTGAAAGGACAGGATATCATTCTTAAAGATGGAATGCATTTATTATATCAGAGATTCATTTATGGTGATATATCTCTAGTAGGAAGGGAACACAGGTCTAGTAATAAAATGGAAGCAGAGGGGGTCAATTTACCATCCTTCCCAATAACCCATCAGGGGTTTGTGGTTCTTGTCTCTGCTATTCTGTTCCCTCAAGGGAGCATAATTTTTTGCGAGGAGACACAGCAATTGTCCTATTAAACTACATGCTACAGCTGCCACTAGGACATCTTGGAGTCTCATGTCATAATACAGATAAAGAAGTAGAGTAATGATACAGGTAAAGATAATTAATCCTGATCAAGGAGGATTCAGTCTGCTTCTACACAACGGGGACAGATAGGAATATAGGTGAAACACAGGTGATGCCCTTGGGGATTTCCTAGTATTCTTGTTGTATTGTAACTGTGAACACTCATACAACATAGAATGGTGAAGGGTGTGATTACTGAGGCTCAGCTCCTCAGGAATTAAAGTTTGAGTCATACTACGAGCTAAGCCACCAAGACTGACAAGGTGATAACTGAGGTTGAGGGTAAGGAATTTGGAATGGATGGGAGGAGGAAGAGGGGGAGAACCAGTTGTGGCTTTGAGATCAGTTGTAGTGGAATTTTGTTGTTTGTATCATTAACCTCACTCTTCTGGGATTTTTCCTTGGGAAGAAAGTCCTGTAGGAATTGTGGAAGAGGAGCTGCTCACATCTGTGTGGAGGATGGACCCAGATGACATAAAAGTGGAGTATGGCTTTGATGAGGATGAATTTTACAGATCTTCTGCAGAAGCGAGGTAAGGGTCCTGAGACCCAGGCCTCTGCAATCTGACATCCATTCCATTGCCCTGTGTCTGTTCAGGATGCTGGCTTTTTTTTTTTTTTTTTTTCAGTTTATTTATTTCTTGCAGTTGTGGAGGCTGAGAAATTGAAGACCAAGGTAAGGGCTAATTTGGTGCCAGGTGAGAGGGCCCACTTCCTGGATCACTGATGGTCATCCAATCACTGTGTGAGGAGGTTGAGGGAGCTTTTCTGGGTCTCTAAGAAGGGCACCAATCCCATACATAATGTGTCATCCCTCATGATCTAGTCCCCCACAAAGGCCCCACTTCCAAATACCATCACATTTCAGGTTAGGTTGTAGGGAACACAACCATTCAGCCTGTAATACCCTGCTCATGCTGAGGTCTGTCTTACCCTGGGCTCCTCCCTGTCAATGACAGCATGACAGGGATTCCAAAGTAAGTCTGTTCCAGTTGCATCACCTCAGCTCCAGGGCCCCCAGTAGCCTTGCCGCACCTAGAATGCTTTCACATGATCTCCTTCCCCACCATCCTTCACTTGATGATCAAGTTTATCTCCTGGTCTGATGGCTCTCCCAGCTTTCCCCATACCCCTCCACATTTTATTTCAGATACTTCCCCTAAAAAAATTCATGCATGTTTAATCCTATTTTGACCCCAAATATTCTGAGGTAAGGAAACCCTGGCTTGGAGGCATAATAATAATGGTAGATGGGAATCAATACTGATTCAATCCCTTTATGATTCCTTGGAAATAGAGTTCTCTGGGAATAGTTCGGATGGCAGATATAGTATCAGTGAAAATGATGTTTCTGAGAAGCATTCACAATCAGATTAATAGTATCTTGTTCCCAAATGTCAAAACTAACTTGCTTTGAGAATGCATAAATTTCATCCTTTCTCCCTTCCTCCCTCCCTCCCTCCCTTCTTCTGTCTTTCCCTTTTTCCTTTCCTTTCTTCCCCCTCCCCCTTTCTCTTTCGTGGCCTCAAAGGCTTTTCAGTCTCTTATCTTGAACTCATAGTAACTGACAATGGTTAATCTACAGTTCCATAGTGAAAACATAATTCTCATGCAAGCAGTTTATGATGATTTTTAGTTTGAAATTTCTCACTGTTCAGTTTCTTGGAAAGTTTGAACTTAATCAGAAAAGTTATTTTAGAATTATGAGCTTAAAGTATTTTTTTGGTTTTTAGGTATGGAAATATTATCTTACCACTTGTGCTCATTCATGGCTCACAGATTTGGTTTAATAAATGTATCACTTAATAACATTTTTTCCTTCACTTCAGTTCTTACACACATGCACACGTTTAGTTTCACTTCTACTGTTAGCAATGCACCTCACATTAAAACTGAATTCACTCCAACTTCAAGTTCTAACTGGGTCATATTTGTTCAGAATCAAGCCCAGTTTTATCATTTTTTTAATAAAATAGTCGTGGGTTTCAAGAACGTAATGAAACCAATATGTGGGTGAGTTTAGAATATAGTCTGGTCTCATTTTGTCTGCTCTTTAAAAACCACGGTCTGGTTTCAACCCTACTAAACTTGGATGGTTGAATTATTTTAAAAGGCAAGCCCTAGCAATCCATAGGATACAGTAGCACTCTTCCAAGGACAATAAACTTAAAGAAAAGGAAGTATGGCATTTTGCATGTGAGGTTGACCAATAGAATAAAGTGACAGATACTCCAATATAAACAAACCAAATTTTGTGTGAGTGTTGACTTCTTCAGAGAGTGATCTTGGGCTTCTAAGCAGACCTTTTATGTCACATCTCTGTCTAGATCAGTTTCTTTCATCTGTGTTCCCAAATACCTTAGCACCCCTCTCCTCACCTGTAGGCTGGTTTACCTCAGTACTTGTTGAAGTTCTAAGGGTTGTAAATTCTCAGTCCTTCACTGAGTAATATTTAGCATTAGTTACTAAGACTTGGATCGAATAAATTTTGGACCATTGGACTCTTGCAGGACTCTTTATCTTGGGGACTAGCCATTGAACTCCCTTCATATTCAGGTAAGGCCCAGATTCTCACCAGTCCTTTTGCCTGGATCTCAGAGGAATGAGTTTCTGCTTTGGCCTTTTTGGCTGTCTTCCTCTGATCAATCCCTTTGCCCAAGGCCATAAGGTTTGGCCTGAGCTCCATTTTTCTATCCTAGGGCCTAAGCTCATCAGTTTGGAACAGATCTTCTAAATGAAGAGGTATCTAGCTACCTGCTGGATTCCTACTTAATTTTCTCTACTAATCCACCTGTATGAAATCTCTTTTCTTTAGATCCTAGGTTATTCCTTGGGTCATGCTTTCTGAAGGTTTGGCATAACCCCCAATCTGATCTCCCAAGGTTTGATGCTCTGCCATGCATTGCACAAGCTGTGAGTAATGAGAAAATCTCCCTCCTGTCTATTTTCCCAGGCTCTTGTGGCCCGGAGTGGATCATGCCTCCAGCTCATCTCCTGTTCTAGTGATGTTACCATCACTAAAAACATTCATGATATTCAAAACCCTGTAGTACAGTCTTTCCAACATCTCCAGAGGCAATACTCATTTGTTGTTTGAATGTGAATTTGATCCTTTTGCTGACAGTTTTTTTTATTAATTGATGAAAGAGGGTAACCAATCCAGTGTTTTCCATATTGTATCAAAACCAAGAGATAATCCCTGAAGTAATAAGACATTACATTTTTCTCTTCCATAAAAGCAAAAATAATTCCAAAAGAAATATCCCAGGGATATTCTGAATAATGATGGCATTATTTGGAAAATATGATCTTCCAAAATGGAAGGGCTATGGTCATTTGGATTTGCAATTTTATGCTCAAGTTCATTGGAAGATGAATCAATTGAGTCTTGAGAGCTTGTTTGGTGCTATCCTGAGCTGTGGAGAGTGAGCCAACTATACATATTCCTTGGATTCACCTTGTTGCACATGGGCATGTCTCCTTGAAGGCCAAAAGGTTATGTAAACCTTGAATATATAAAAGGGCTCCATGTGCTGGTGAAAGACCAGCCTCTTCTAGTCTCTTGCCAGGGAAGAAGCTGGCATGGTTTTGAGTCTTGAACTGTAGTACTATAGCTCAGATAAAAAGTTATCTTTTTTTTGAGACAGGGTTTCCCTTTGTAGTTCAGGCTGGGCCCTGAACTCACTATGTAGTCCAGGCTAGCCTCGAACTCCCAGCAATCCTCCGGCCTCAGCCTCCTGAGTGCTGGGATTACAGGCGTGCACCACCACACCAGGCTCAGAAAGTATCTTTAAGTAGGAATATTATTCTACTACAGAGGAATCAGCTAAAGAATTAGTCTATCATTATTTAAAACTGGTTCCTCAATTTTCTACGCATGGTCTGCTGAAGGTCATGTTTAATTTATATTACTGAATACGGAAATTTCTAGGAATTCTCTATAATCTGATTCAGATAGTTTTTTCGCCCTAACAACTCAGGGGTTCACCTTAAACTAAAAATAATCTGTTTGCCTAGCCAGACTGATGATCCTGTCTGATTTCTGTAAAGCTAGAGACCACGGGTACACACTCAGAAAATACAGTCTGCAGTTGATATGAAGCCAGTCGAATTCATCTGATTGTGAAGGTCAAGTTGTCTTTGTCACAATCACTAAGAGATGGACCTTAACGTTTGTGTTTGCCTATTCCAGGTCTCAATGAACTAGGGTCTGGATAGCTCAGACTACATCAAGTAAAACCTCCTTTTTCTAAAAATTTCTTCTTATGATATATATGTTTAATACTTTGGTTATGGTGGCTATGTGATAAGTGTAATGATTATGCCAACACTCATCAATATGTATATATTAAGTCTGCACAATTCTTTATATATGAATTCTATATCAATAAGCTTAAGGAACTTCACCACAGAAATGTCTCACTCCTTTATTGGTCACATAATCCACTTATTTGCCAATCAAATTAACCATATTCAATGATGCTATTTATCTTTGGATGAAAAAGGATGTGCTTCTTATTGTATATAGTGCTTTTATAGTGTTCTAGCAAAACTAAAAAAAATATGTTCAGATTATTGCAATAGTGATGAGGTAGCAAAAGTAGAAAAGTTGTTCATAAAGTTTGGTTGATGTTTTAGAGAAATTGTTTGTTTGGTTGATATTTTAGAAACTAGATTTCCCATATAGATCCATCGTGGACTTTAAATATCTGTATGAAAGAGAAACTAAATCTGTATCTTACCTCTTTTATTTTTTTCCAAAGACAGGAACACCAAAGTACTGATAAGTTAGTATCTACTTAGACATTCCAAAGACTTAATTTTTATTGTTGTAATATATTTTCTATTTTTATGACCACAAAATAATACATATACATTGATAGAAATATAAAATACAGATAGATACAATAAGAAAATAAAAATTTTATGGAAACATCATGCTTCTCTAATTTAGCATGTATTTTCACTTTAATTTTATAAAATGGATCATGCTTTCAATGTAATTTTCTAATTTTTTTCATTTACATATCATGAGTGGAAGATATACTTTTTTTTCAGTGATGGAAACCAAATCAGTACCCAAGCAAATGCTCTACCTCTATGTTATATTCCCAACCTGATAGTACACTCTTAATTAGAGAGTCTTTCTAATTAAGCCTCCTTATTTCTTAGATGGGAAAATGAAATTTTACTAATATTATGTAAATAAAATGATTCACACATAGGTAGCATCAGAGCCAGGCTTATAAGTAAAATATCTTAAATTGTAGGTAGCTATTTTATTCATTTTACAGGTGCCTGTCTTACTCTTTACATGTTATAACTAAATCTGTCCTAATGAATTGGGAGTAGAGAGCAAGACAAATTCTCATCTTCTGCTCACATCTTTTCAGCTTGATTATGTATTTGGTGGGAAAGATCAACAACTCAGAACTTATTAAAAATGTTATATAGAAAAGATTTTGTGAATTTCATTGGTTGATTTTCAAAGTCTAAAGCTTCGAATTGAGGAACAATGCAAAGAAAATGGAGTTTGAGGCATTGTATCTCTGTGATGTCTCAAAGTGCTATAAATCTCTAAAAAATTATTATCTAACCCAGTATCAACAGCAATATGGTTACATCTAAGTAAGAATTTCTTGACTTTTAGGTTTGTCACTTAAAAAACCCTACTTATGTTTCAGTAATTTGAGTTAAGGACTCTAAAAAGGTTCAGTGATTCTTATCAATCACAATCAATTCTGTTTGCTAAATTTAGTACTGGAGTGACATTTTCTGTACATTCTTGTGTGAAAATATCTAGCAGAGCATCTTTTTGGAGGGTGATGTGATATCAGTAGGTTTTGGAATTTTGTGAGACTTTTTTACCCACAATCATAACCGATGATCTCTTATTGTTGATTAATTCTGTTAGATTGCTGGTCAGAATTGATACTTCTTTGAGTATATGTGAGTTATCCTTCATTTGAAGTTTCTGTTTTGTCTTTCTCCCTTTACTCCATTTGTTTCTCATTTCTCACATTTCCCCATTTTCTTCTTTACTCTCATTCTCTTAAAATAAAATTCTTGGAGGCTTCATATTTTTAAAATTTTTTCTTTGCTATATGGAATTCTAAAGCAAATTAGTAGATTCAGACCATATAAATGACATTCACTTACATAGGCATTCCATGATGGTAGTAGCTAAAAGAAAGCTTGAGTACCTGGAGAGAAAGTCAGAGAATTTGGAAGTGGTTTATATTCTCAAATGAAAACAGTGATTCCAAACGATGAGAAGAAATAATTGCATTTGCCCAATAATATTACCATGAATGTAGATATTAGAACTTATCCTATATAAATCAGGATCATAAATTCCAGTAGCAAACATTTAATTTTTAAATATAATAACTTCCTTTAACTCTTTTTTCTAATAGTATGAATCAATTCCTAATGAACTTATTTGTTTTTAAGCTCACAATTTGTGTAGTCCAAAGGTTAAAATGCAGGAAATGTGGTCAACTGAGCTTCTTGACCTGCTTATATTTTGAGAGAGCAGGAAATAAATGTGTTAGGTATATTGTATTTGTCAGCATTTCTTAACAAATGGAACAGAGATGGTCAGCACTGCAAAGTTCAAACTTTACTCATGGTGAAAATTTTTTGTGATCAGATTGAATTTGAATAATGTTGAGAAGCAACAAAAATTTAAGCAATGGATTCCTAAATAGACAATGTCATTGCAGCATTGTGAGCCTATTAGGGGAGTTCAAAACTCTGTAGGTGCCAGCCAAAATCTAAAGACTTTGGGTTTTAGTTACAATGCATAACTCATTGCTTTCAGCTGGCCCTCATGTGACTATGTATGTGGAATTATTTAGTTTCCTACTCATGGATGAAGCACTGGGCCAGAGAGTTTTCTCTTAGAACATAACCCATGAAACAAGGTCTACTTAGAAAGCTGCTAAAGGCAACTAGCTGCTTCTAAATTCTATTCTAAAGCACATTTGGATAATATAATTTATTGAGCCAAAGTTTACAAACATGGTCTCCCATTTCATTTAATTACTCCACAACTGAGTAACCTGTTAGAAAATTGTGCCCGTATTTCAGAATTTGATTCTGACTGGTGATTGCTTTGTGTGATGTGTGGTCAGAATTGTAGATGATGAGAAATAACTAGAATCTTTCCCCCTTATCTCAACCTGTTGAGGACATGTTTGCAAGTTCATTCTTTTTACACTGGAAAGGAGTGAAATTCAGCTACAGATTTTGTCCAGAACACCTTCAGAGAAGATGAAAATTTATGACCAATACAGTAAGTAACACCAACGGTGTGCTTTTTAAGATTCATCAGCTTATCCCAAGTTTGCTCCCTGGTACCAAAAAAAAAACAACAAAAAACAAAAAACCAACAAACAATATTCATGAGCTTAAAAAGTCTGTTAGTCTGACTGATGCTCCTTCTCTAGGATCAAGGTGTGAACATAATGTTTCCTATAAACTGAAGGTGTGAAGAGGTTCAGAGCCTGAAATTTTTCAAATGCAGCAGGGCCTGAAATAATACAGCTCAAAATATGAAAACAGTTATTGTCTATGTAAACAAGAAACCGAAATAAGTGCTTGAGGCTGAGATTATGCCAGCCACAAATATCATCCAAGAAGTGGAACCCATCAAATCTTTGACACTTCCAGTACTACTCTTTATAGATAGGGGATTCATGGGTGTGTGGTTTATTCAGCATTAAAGAAATTTCTTGATTATACTCCAAGGTTTTCTCCTCTTTGCCTCCAGGCAAGAAAACAGTGACCTGGGAAGTTTCCTCTTTTATAAAATGGAAATGGTATAAGACTATTTCCTCTTGTTCTAAATGAGGATCGGGTACACTGTGAGTGCACATCTGGGTGAAATGAACTGGATGCATTCCCTTTTTGTTCATTTCTTGATGATGAAGGAATAAGATCTAAATGTGTGATTAAGGAATAAGATCTAAATGTCAACTACCTTCTCAGCATCAGTTTCCCAATCTGTAAAATAATGGGGTTACTATTTTGAAAACATCTATCCTTACCTTTTGATAAACACACTTACCTAAATTTATTCATGGCTAGCTACATTGCAGCAGGGCTGCAGGATTAAGGAAAAAACACCATGAAACTTTAATTTTACTTTTAGGTGTGAGAAACTAGGGGCACTGAGCAATAACCAGAGACAATGATGATAAAGCAGGAATACACTAATAGACCATTATCTATAAATGGAGATAAGAGAATCAAAAGGATTTAATCAATTAGAACATAGATTCTTCCTATAAACTGCTTTGTGACCATAGTTGACCTTTAGTTTATTTGTTCAAAATTTTTGTTTTCATCTCCAAATAAGTACAGCAAGGATTAACTTTCAATTGAAGCAGTCTGCATTTCATGTTATCATCTGTACCAGTGAATAAAACTCCACTTCCCTGACAATCCTGTCCACTTATCTCCAGCCAAGAGATGAGGTAAACTGAAAAGCCAGCAGGAGCTGACTTGTATTTGCCCACTAAAGGGTAGACAAAATACCCATAAACTCAGAAGCATCAATTGTTACTTGACTTTATGAGGTAGATTATAGTTGTCTAGGGTCTGAAAATTAATCTACCACATTTATTTAAGTAGGTTCTTGCCCAGCCCATATTTTTCACCCTTAAATGGTAACAAAGCTAACATTTCCAGTCACTTTGCATATCATTTCCTTTCTCTTTAACTCTTTTTCGAAGTGAGATGATTGATAGATTCTTCTTTGGCAATCACTTACTTTGGTAGATGATTTTCTTTTTCCTTTGAAGTCAATTTTGAGAGGAGTTGTACTGTGATGAGCTAATTAGCACAAAACCAGAGTATATAACCTTAATTAGGCATGATTATAGGCTCAGCGTAATGGGATGTCCTGAAACTGCACACTATGCAAATATTAGACTTTTCATTCTTCCCGTTACATCTGAAACCATTAAGCAAAGGATGTTTTGCAGTATGTACCACAGTCAATGCCAGGTGCGAGTCTTTCAACAAAAGCTTGGGTTTTTTTTTGTGTATACTAGTTGAAGAAGAGATAATAAGAGGAGTTTTAGAAAGAAAAATTCAAGAATCTGAAAAGTTGAATTGTGCCTGGAATGAGGTTTACAAACTGAGGAATTTTATAATTAAGTAAAACAATCCAGTCACCTTACCCAAACTGTACCTCATTTGGAATACTGTAGGCCCCACTGTGAATTATGCAAATCTTGAGAGATCTTTCAGATCCAGTAACCACTAAGAGTGCTGTAAAACTAATCTGGGGGTACTCAAGCTATTAGGATATAGGAAGACAGTGCATAAGTGAAATCTCAGTGAGTCCCCAAGTCCTAATTTTAGCCAGTTATTTTCATTTCCTTTACCACCTACCAAACCTTTTTTAAAAAAAATTCCTTTTTTGGAATGGTGAAAGTAAACAACAAAGTTGTGTTTCCCCTTCTTTACCTTAAATAACAATATCCAAGGATGTGGTACTCTCAGACATTTGAATATCTAACCACTGAATGGTATTGAGAAAGCCCATAATACATAACTCTTAGAATACATCAAGAGAGTTTATTTTTGTACTTAATCAGGTAAAAAAGTCATTTTGTTCTAGATATGGATGGAGACATTGGCAGGGCAGAAATCCAATAAGTATGAGTATTAGGCGAGTACCTGATTTTAATCTAATAGATCATCCATTCAGTAGAGAGGATAGTGAAAAAGGAGTTTATACAGCTATTCAAGTCTGAAATCTGTAACTTGGTGCTTAATGTATAAGTTAACATTACTATATTTTAGGCACACCTATTTATTGGCATTGAATCATTACAATAATGCTATAAGATAGTTATCATGATTAGACATTTTATAGACAAGTAAGATGAGGATCAGAGAAGTTCACAATGTCATCTGATTACATGTCTGGGAGCAGCAGAGCCAGGATTTAGATACACATCTAACTCCAACAACTGTGCTCTTGACCACTCTGCTGGGCTCATTAGTGCTTAGCAAGCCTTGATTGTTGTGTACAAAGGAGGCCCTGATTTAGGTGCTGAGTGTGTGGTATGGGTACAGGTGTTGTGAAAACAGAGGAGTAGAGAAGACAGAATTACACATGTGCAATTGTAATAAACACAGCCTGTATGATACATAAGATAATAGAGAAAAGTTAAGTATTAGATGGGAAAGAGCAAATAAAAGTTTAAATCCAGTTTTTGCCACTTGCTAGGTATAAGATTAGATCAATGAAATGTTCAACAGAAAACATTTAGTTGAATATGAAGTCTGTGAAAGGACTACTTTGAGAGATATTAAGTCGAGGATGGTGGTGCATGCCTATAATTCCAACACTTGGGAGACAGAGGCAGGAGGATTGCTGCAAGTTTGAGACCAGCAAGGGCTATATAGTGAGTTCAAGTTCAGCCTGAATTACCTTGTGAGACTTCATCTCAATAAAAGAAGAAAAGACAGAGATTAAGGAGAGTGGTGGTTGTGTGGTGACACATCCAGGTACTAGCAATAATGGAAACTGATAATGTCCCTCAGACTAGAAGGACCAGGGTAGGAAATGGTGTTACCAGATCTCAGTGAGAACTGGCATCCTGGAACTGGGAATTGGGGGTGGGCAGGTGAGTTCGCCTGATATGAAATATAGTTACTACCACATCAAGGCAAGGCCCTACCTCTGGAAGAGAGAAAGTAAAAATACTACCCTGAGTTCATTCTTGGGCTTTCTCATGTTTTGTTGTCTCTTATAAGCTGAACCCTCTGAGAAGCCAAGCTACCAGGGCACCCACAGAGCAAGGCCTGTGAGTGAAGGGGGCAGAGAATAACCTTAAACAAGTCAGGTGCCCTCTCCAAATTTCGGCCCACTTATTGGGATAGTGCTTACCATACTAATAACTGACTTTATAACTTTTACTTCCAACCTTTTACTTTGAAAACTTCAAAACTTGCAAATAATTTTTAACAATAGTACATATAGTACATATTTTAACAATAGTATATATTCTTTGCCTACATTCACAAATTGTTAACATTTTGCCACTGTTGTTTTATTCTTTTGCTACCAACACATTCACATATATTTTTGCTGAACCATTTGTGAGTTACTTGATGATATCCCAGTACTTAGACCCTGAATACTTAGGCATCAGCTAAAAACAAGGGTGCTTTTCTGCAGAATACAATGGCCAGACTCAGGAAACTTAACACTAGGAGCTATTAGTGAATATACTTCATTGTCAGCTTTTCTCTAGTGTCTCAATAATGTGTGCAATGGAGGATCACACACTGAATCATCGTATCTCTATTTGTCCTTAATCTAGAATGGTTTCCCAAGCTTTTCCTTTTATAATCTTTCTCGACATTTATATTTTTATGAAGGAATGTAGTTCCATGTTAGGAGTTTTGCAGAACATGAATTTGCCTGGTTATTTCTTCATTATTAGATTCAATTATAGCAATTTTGACAATGAGGCTGTAGAGGCATTGTGTTCTTCTCAGTGCATTATATCTGGGGGCAGATGATATCAGAATGTTCCCTCATAGGTGATCTTCAGCTGGGTCATTTGATTGAGGCAATAGCTACTAGATTTATCAATTATCTTATCTCCTTTGTAATTATTCTGTAATCTAATAAGTAACATATGCTAATAAACATCTTTTTTTAAACCAGCATTCATTTATCAAGTAGTTGTTATTTTTTTTTCAGTACCGGGGATTGAACTCAGGACCTTGAGCTTGCAAGGCAGGCACATTGCCACTGAGCTAAATCCCTGGCCCTAATCAAGTAGTTTTTACAACCATTACATTTTCTTGCTATGACAAAAATAGTTTCATAAAAGCATAATTAGGGAACTTGCTAAGATTTCTTTGAATCTCTCATCTCTTTTTTTATTAAACTATTTTCGGGCTGGGGATTTAGCTCAGTGGTGCCATACCTGCCTCTCACATGCAAGGTCCTGAGTTTGATCCCTGGTACCAGAAAAAAAAAAACTAAACTGTTCTCATTCATTTATCTATTCATTTAGCAAATGTTTACAGAATATTAATTTCATGCCTTGGCCTGTGAAATTTTTATCAGTATTTGCATGGATGCCTAAGCCATGATCTTTAGATGTCTCTTTCTTTGCTTCAATAAATTGCAGCACTGTCTTCTCATTGATTGTACAAAAATAAATAAATAAAACTTGAAAGTACTCATATGTTGAGTGGCCAGTCATCATAAGAGGCCTCTTACAAATCTGAGAATTATCTTATCTAATCCTTGCCATGGCCTTAAGAAGTAGATGCCATCATCTGAAGGCCTTTGGGCTCTCAGGAACAAGGCAACAGCTAGCTATTCCTCATGTTTGGATTCAAATCCAGCTCTCTTTGACTTCAAATATTTAAAGTAGTGATTAAGAGTATCACAGACTTCAAATCTTGGCTCTATCACTACTACAGGGAATTGTACAAGTCACCTTAGCTTTCAGTGTCTTGATTTCCTTCTTTTATAAGATGGGGAATATTATGGCTTCTATCTTGTATGGTTGTTACGAGACTTGAATAAAAGAAAGTTTGACAAATGTTTGAACAGTTCTTCACAGCAACACAGTATCTTTCAAGCTGTAAATCTGGTGTCATCCTAAACACCACCCTCCACTACTGATTATGGATTAGTTTCTGAGGGATGTTGTCTCCATGGCTTTCATTACCTTAGTTTAGATCAGAGGTTGATAAACTATGGTCCACTGGTCAAATCCAGTCTCCATCTGATTTTGCAAATAAAGTTTTATTAGAAAGCAGCCATACCATTTGTTTAAATGTAATCTATGGCTTCTTTAACCCTCAAATGACAGGGCTGAGTAGTGGAAACAGACACCATATGGTCTGCAAATCAGTATTTACTATCTGGACCTTATAGTAAACAATTTCCAACTCCTAGTATCCAGGGTGTTGGAATAGTCTCAGTCCCATTTTTCCTGGTCATGTCTTATCCCTTCTGAATCTGTCCTCCCTAGCCTCCTTCCTGTGGAGGGAAATATTTCCCTAAATTTGAACTCTATTGTACCAGTTTGTTTTTCGTGGTTCCTTAGCCCTCACTGCTAAGGTTGTCAGCCTCCATGTGTGTGCTGGTCATGTCTTCTGCTGTAACAAGCTGCAAAAGACTGTTTCAACCTTGGCACCTGCTGATCTTTAGGTCTTGTCCTCAGCACCCACCCTTGTCCTCGGCAAAGAGCTCAGGTTTTCCTTCCCCTGAGAACCTCTTTCTGATGTCCATAGGCTACACTGATCGCCTCTGCTCTTCTATGGCTTGTGCAATATCTCTAGTCTCCTATTTATCTCTCTCTACCATGATCATGGGTTTAGCTGCCTGCCCTGGACACAGTGTGGGCTCCTTCTAAATTTGAACAGATATATTTTTTTCACTTTTGAAATCTCTAGTGCTATTCTGAGACCTTGTTCTTAGTCTGTTCCCATTAGATTGTCATTGCCTGTTGTTATTAGAGCTGGGGTGTTAAGGCTTCTATGATGTTCTAAGGGAACAGAGAAAAGAAGAAAGTCCAGAGAGGCTTCCTGGAAGAGGAAATAGCTTAGCTAAGACCTAGAGGATGAGAAAGAAGTGCAAATGAGCTAATGGGGGAAAAGGAAGCTTGGGTAAGATGATGGAGCCTGAAAGATACAAGTTGGGATAATGGCAAGCTGAGGGTAGGGCATGTATGGGGTGCTGGAGGGTGGGCTGAAAAGGGAAGTATTAGGTCCCTGTTTTGCAAAATCTACTCTGCTGAGGGGAATAGACAACAGAAAGCCACAGAAGCCTAGGGAAGCCATGTGCCATGCTCCATGCTCAATTGCCTGTCCTCATGTTGCTTTGCCGGAGGCCTCTTAGGCATGCACTAGGCTTTTGTCTTCCTAAGTGCAGACAATTCCTGGCAGGCTATAGGTTCCCTACAAATGTTACTTTCATCATGGGAATGTATAAACACTGCCCAGATTTAAGGGTGGTGGGAGTCTTTGATGTTTAGCGTTTTATGGTATGCATTATAAATATTTGATATATTTAGAATTCCAAATATTTAATATAAATGAATATAGAATACTTATTCTAAATTCTAAATATTCTATATAATTTAGAATTCTAAATAATAATACTTATTAGGTGAGCTTTTGTCCTGTCTATGGCTTTTAGAAATCTAAGAACTCTGATCATACTTATTCTTAGTTTTTGGATTTTATGCTTAAAAATATTCCTATTAAAAAAAATTTATCCTTTTATAGAAGTTTTAATCTCTTGGGTAATTTTGGTTGATGTTTTCTAGATCTTCTCCAACTCAGTTTTGTTTTTGTTAAGGCTTTGAAGAGCATGTGTGTTCTTTTCGAATCTGCAAAACCAGAGGCAGTTTTTCCTGGCTCTTTTTTTGTGATTTTGGTACTTTCTGTGAACATAATGCTAAGTGGAGTTAAATGAAATAATCTCTTGCCCATGAAGCATACCACGGGTCCCTTAGAAAGATGATCTTTACAGGTGGGGTATGGAGTTCTTATTAATGATATTTGTGGACAAAGTCTGTCATCAGCTCAAAGGTTCAGAGGGCTGACAGCTTAGTGGTTTAGGGGATGTTGATGAAATGAATTGAGTGGCAAAAGATATCTGGATGATAGAATAAAACTGGGATGTAGGGAGACCACTGCACTCCAGGAAATTCTTTAAGTCTCCACTTAGTTATCCAGATCCTCAAAGTGAACACAAAGCTTCGGTTTCAAATTGAATACATTTTCCATCTATGGATTGGCTTGTTTTGTTCAGTTTTACTTTGAGTGTTTGAGGTTGTCTTTTCGACGTAACAGCTAAACCCACGGCTTCCTTTCTCGTAAAACCAAAACAAAAAGGCTTTCTACTCAGATGCTCTCTGTGTGAGCTAAAATGTAGTACATATCTGGGATCAAAGGTGTCTATATAAAGTCCTTGAATCTGTGTGGGTTCAAACACATTTCAAAGGTTCAGGATCCCGAAAGGTTTCGCTCTGCTTCCTGAAGACCCAACTCAGCTCCCATATGGCTATGGCTTGCCTTGGGCTCCGGAGGCACCAGGCTTGGCTGCAGCTGTTTCCCAAGACCTGGCCCTGCTCTGCCCTCTTTTCTCTTCTCTTCCTGCCTGCCTTCTGTAAAGGTAAGTGGAGTCTTGGAACATGAAGACAGAGGAAGTGTTTCTCTCACCTGCATTGCATTTCTTTCAGCACTCAAGGGCAGGGATTTCTAGCAAAGCCAGAAGTTCAAGGTAAGCCTCCAATCCCCTGGCTTGGATGGCTCTGTATTCCAAGGCAAGCAGGGCACAGCTAACAGCACCGAATAAGCAGAGGTATAGCTCATAGCAGAGTGCCAGGTTTCTGGCAGGGGCTTAGTGAACATATGTGAGTGGTAGGAGAGAGACATGAGCAATTTCAGACATATCTATAACATTTTGGAAGAAAATACTGTAAAAAAATGATTTAAGCAGGAAAAGACATTGTGCAGTCCTGAATATGTATGAGCTTCTTATTAGGGTAAGCCCAAGATTTCCCTCTTTAAAAAACTGATTTAATCAAATTGTGGAATTCTTTTCTATACAATTCAAGGCTTTGAGGTGTGCTCATTCATTAATTCTATAAACTAGTTGGCTAACTTGTTTAAAACCTCAGCAAGTCATGGGAAGAATGGAAGAATGCCTTCTTTTTTTTTTTTTTTTTGGTACCGTGCATCGAACTCAGTCGGGTCCTTGTGTTTGTGTGCAGCAGGCGGCGAAACCACTGAGCTAAATCCCTGGCCCCAAGAATGCCTTCTTTATTCCATTCAAAGTTTTAAGCTCCTCTTAATCCTATAAACTAGTTAGCTAATTATTAAGAAAATGAAAGAGTCGAAAACTGAAGAAAGAAAAAAAGTAGGAAAAGAAGAAAGACAAGAAAAGAAATAAAGAAAGAAACCATCAGTGTGTATAGCATAAGACTTACATGTGGATTTTGGATGCAGACCCTGTTTTCAAATGAAATAAAGCTCTATATAGACTGATACCAGGTTTGTTGGACGGCTTAAAATGATGAGTACTTCTGCTGAATCTCAATCTTATCCCTCTTGTGAGTTAGAAAAGCATGTGGTTTATATGAACTATGTGCTCAAGAGATATTTAATTTAGTTTTTGCTGGAAAAGAAATATTTACATATATTTTCTTATTTTACATACTTTGAACAAAATATTAGTACCTTTAGAAGTATTCCAGTTTCTTTCTTAGGGCTTTATCTCAACCAGTAACTAGGATCTTCCCATGGTGGATATTAAAAAATTAAGTGTGACTGGATTTAGTGGTGATAAAGTGGAGCTCACCTGGGGTAGAGGGCAGTAAGCTTGGTTTTCCTTAAACTCAGAGTCAATACAATAAATATAGAGCACTCATTTGGGCAGGAAACCACTCTTCATTCCTAGGAGTTTGTGAGACACAGGTAGAAGAGAGGGCAGTCTGATTAGCACACACAGGTTTTTAATAGGGTAGAGCTTGCTTTAACAGCACAGTGGATTTGCTATAGGGCATCTCTATGACAGGAAGAAATGAAGGTTGAGAAAGTCACTATACTGTCTCACTAGCTAGAGCTACTGGAATAACCATGACAATGACTCCTGACATACGTTCTCTCTTTTGAGGACAGCTGTTGTCCAGTACAGGCGGACAGAGGAAGGAACTATTGTCTCCAATATCGGATGATTTAGAGGTAGGATAGGTGTCTTGGAATCTCAATGATAGATCCAAGACATTGAATGTTAGTTATCACATTTGTTTTTATAATCAGTGCATCACTTGCAAGATTCAGAGAGGGATGATGTTAGTTACAAAAAGATCATGAGATAAAGCTGCTAAGTTTTAGATGATTTAAGATGCTTTGCATGGAAAGCTGGCCTCCCTTATCTTGTAGGAGCCAGAGGGAAAAGAAAGAACAAAGAAGCACGAGAGCATTCAAGTGACAGAGAGAGAGAGGAAGGAAGAGGTGGTGGGGATGGCAGGGGAACCCACAAAGTTAATAGTAGGGTTGCCTCAGCCCAGAGAGGAAGAGACCAGGTGCCCTTGGTTCCATGGCTTCCCTATTTATGAGCATCTGCTGCTCTACAACAGTAGTGCCAGGGGAGGGGTGGCAGGGCCCTGCTGCTCCTGGGTGATAGAGGTACAGGGTCAGTTAGACAAGGAGGCAGAATTTTTTGAGGCATGGGTTGAGATATTAGGCAAGACACTGTACTGAAACTCCTGAATTTCCCCTAGTACTCATTACAGTACCTGAATGATGTAGTTTTATTACAGCTGTATAATACCAGAGTTGGTAGGCACTTTGATATCATATGATCTAAACCCCTTAACTTTATGTGGGAAAAATGAGGGGAAGAGCAACTTGCTAAAATGACCTATTTCACGATAGAGCCACATCTTTTACTTGTCACATTTGTGTGTTTCCTGCCTTAACTGTCTTTTAAGAAACTATTTCCCAGCAAGGAAACATTCTGATGGAGAGTAACTGGCAGAGAGCTGAGAGATGTAGGAGACTCTAGGATGGGTGAAGAGGGAAGGGAAATGGTGGATTTGCTGGAGGGGGCCCTTTTAGGGCTTGGAGGTGAGGCTGGAGGATTCATCAGAGATAAACATTCCTGGGCCAGAAGTGTTGCCTGGGCCTGGCATGGACTTGCACTTGCTCACTGGGTTCCCTCTTTCTTTTCCATGCCAGCGATGCACGTGGCCCAGCCTGCAGTGGTGCTGGCCAGCAGCCGGGGTGTTGCCAGCTTTGAGTGTGAGTATGACTCTTTGCACGATGCCAATGAGGTCCGGGTGACTGTGCTGCGGCAGGCAGCCAGCCAGACCACTGAAGTCTGTGCGGCAACCTACATGGCAGAGAGGGAGCTGTCTTTCTTAGAAGACTCTGCCTGCACTGGTACCTCCAGCGGGAGCAAAGTGAACCTCACCATCCAAGGGCTGCGGGCTGTGGACACCGGGCTCTACATCTGCAAAGTGGAGCTCATGTACCCACCACCATACTTCGTGGGCATGGGCAACGGGACCCAGATTTATGTCATTGGTGAGCAAAGCCATTCCACTAAGCTGACACCTTTTGTGTCGCTGTCTTCTTTGTATGAAAATAATTTGGTTCCTTTATTTAATTAATTAATTAATTAATTAATTTATTTATTTATTTTTGGTTCCTTTATTTTAGATGACTCATTTGTAGGTCTGTGGAAAGGCTCCTTCAGAGTTGTCTATCATGGAGTAGCCTTGCTTTATGGGCAGTGACATAAATAGCATTCTGATTACAAAAGGAAAGGAGTTGGGGAAGGTGTTTATTTCTGCTGCCAGGTACTTGCTCTGTGACAACCACCATTAAGTTTGCCTTGTACCTTTAATATAACACTCTGGGGCAGTTGTCTCAAAGAGCCAGGCTTTTCCTGGATGACCAATGCAACTTAGGGCTGGGCAGCCAGGTCTGGAAGCTCTACCTTGTTTACTCACCAATAAGGGAAGTGGGCCCTAATGTTGAAACCAGTCTCAGGGAGGCTCTGTTGTGTTTCCTCTACAGACCCAGAACCATGCCCAGATTCTGACTTCCTCCTCTGGATCCTTGCAGCAGTCAGTTCAGGGCTGTTTTTTTACAGCTTCCTCATCACAGCTATTTCTTTGAGCAAAATGGTGAGTGTGTTGCCAACAGGGTGCCAAGTTTGGTGGGGATGTATTCAGTCATTCAGATCCACTAACCAAATCACCATGTCCGGGTTAATTTTGGGAGATGAAGCGATCCATAAAGAGGAGGAAGGACAGTGGCAAAGAACACACTAGAGCCCTGAACACTGGCCTTTAGGGTTTCAGGATGACTAATATGGGCATGAGCATTTTTGACATTGAATGTTTGTGTGCTTCTGAACAGGGTTTCAGTTTGAGTAACTGAACAATATGGGGCTGCTGTTTTGTTCTGCACCTTCATGACAGCTATATTTAAGTTCATCATCCAAAATACAAGATTAGTTGGGCAAAATGCTGCTAATAAGGACCACTGGGATGGAGTTTTATTCTTCTCCTAAATGTTCCTCTCCTTCATGTGAAAACCATCTCTTGGGGCCACCCTGTGCCTTCCTTATCTAAGCTGTAGCTACCCAGGGACTCCCTGTCCCTATTTTTCAGTCTCCTTGATGGGGACACCTTTCTTCCAGCCCAGTAATGAAAGTCCCTTTCCATCTACTATAGTTGTTGGTGGTAAAAGAGAAAGAGGTACAGAATCAGGCCTCTTAAAAATCCCGGTGAGCACCCTGTGCCTACATCACAAACTACTCTCTCCTTTCTTCTTTCTTCTCCTTTCTCATCTTCCCTACCACTTTCCTCCTCCTCCTGCTCCTCCTCCTCCTTCTCCTCCTCCTCCTCCTCCTCCCTGTCACTCTCTCCTCCAGTTTCTCTCCTCTCTCTTCTTCCTCGGTCTCTCTCTCTCTACACACACACACACACACACACACACACACACACACACACACACACACACCACAACTGAAAGAACCTACACTCAACTGACAGTGATGTTGTGTTGCTGTGTGTTCTTCCTACCTCATTTGCTATAGATGGCCACACAGACTAGCAGACTAGACCTCAGTTTACTGAGGTAATAAAGACTGGGAGCTAATGCAGACAGAAAAATAGTGATAAAAACCATGTGAAGAATGGAGACAAGAAATACAGCTCTCAGAGAAGATAACTATTAAGCTTCTTCCTCCACAGACAAGAGCGGGTCAATTTTGATGGCATTCTGGGTGTTGTGTTTTTTCAAAGTCTTTCTTTCTATCTTCCAGTCAGGGAAAATTGTTAGTATATTACATCCAAATCACTGAATTTCTTATCTAAAATGAATTTTAATGGTAGAATCAAGAAAATCTCCTGGAGTTTATAATTCTGTATGTTCTGAACATGTACTTTCTGTGGGGCAGGGACCCAAGATTTGCTGAATCTAATTATGGCTAGATGTATATATGTATTGTGTAGCTTTTATATTCTTTGGTAGTGATTACTGTTTCTTTTTATGTTTTCCAGCTAAAGAAAAGAAGCCCTCTTACAACAGGGGTTTATGTGAAAATGCCCCCAACAGAGCCTGAATGTGAAAAGCAATTCCAGCCTTATTTTATTCCTATCAATTGAGAGACCATTGTGAAGAAGAAAGAACATATTTCAATTTCTAAGAGCTGAGGCAATTCTAACTGTTTTTTACCTCTCCAGTTATTTTGTTTGTTTGTGTATTTTGGGGGGAATTCATCTCTCTTTAATATAAACTGGGAGCAGAACTCAAATTAAGCACATTACAATTTAAAGAAGAGGAGCAGGAAAGTAGAATGACAGTGTTTCTGTCACATCAAATCCAATTTTAGTAGAAGATCACTTGGGAGCAATAGAAGGAGGCAGCATTAGTAGCCAGGGTCAAGGAAATAAGTCTGGGAATGACATAATCCAAAGAAAGGGAAGGAAGGGAGTGGGGAGAGGACTACCATACACACCTTATATTTTTACCTGTGAGATGTTTATAGCTGAAGCGATCTTTTACATTTTATGCTGTATTATTTTTCTTACCATATGTATAATTATATGAAGATTTAAAAAATATTCACATGGCTATGTTTTAGTCAGTGATTCCAGAGGTTGTATTGTACCAATATGCATTTAATAGTATTATGCACTGGAGTCACATGTTCTTTTGTGTGTTTGCTGAGGATTGAATATAAACACTATGTGGCAGTGTTTTCCCACCATCGCTTCTGGGGAAGTTTAGTGGACGAGCTCAGGACACTAATATGCCAGGGAGAATGCAAGGTCCTCCCATGACTGGTTTGGAAACAGGATGAGGTTGTACCAGTACTCAGTTATTCTGAATTGGTGTTAACATGAGCTTTGGGCCTGTACAAAAGCTCCTTTCAATGATCTCCAAGGAAGCTGAAGCTGGGGTATCTGTGCTAACTTGACAGAACACTGTCAAGACAATGACTCACTTCAGGAGACCTGTAGGGATGACTTCCCAGAAGCTCCAGTCCCATGGGCCAAATTCCTTATACACATGGCTAATGCCACAGATGGAAGGCGCAGCAGGTGCCAGAATGGAGTGCATACATTTTTCCAAAAACGAACACTGTTGGTGTTTTTTAACTCAATATTTTCTATGAAAATGAAAACAAATGTATAATATTTTAAATTAAATAAAAGTCATTGGTAGTTGTTTTCTGGAGTTGTCTTTATCATGCTTGAATTGTAGTGTTTGAGTTTGGGTTTGATTGATTTATTTAGCAATTAGTGGAGTCTCTAATATGGACATACTGCAGCCAAATTGGAGAGACACAAAAGGGCAAATGGTGTTTTGTGAGGCAGCTATGTACCAGACCATTACTTTCTTTTCTTTTTTTTTTTTGGTACTGGGAATCGAACTTGGGTCCTTGCCCTTGCGCAGCAGGCGGCGAAACCACTGAGCTAAATCCCCGGCCCCTAGACCATTACTTTGAAGCCCTTCTTGCAGGGAATTCATCCTCTTACCTTTTGATTTCTTCTACTTGAGATATAATGTGGGTTAACATAGACACAGCAGTTCTTTAAAAATCACACGGTGTATTTTGCAACCCAAATCCTTCACCTTGTCTTTCTTACCCACAGCTTTTTCAGCTTGTTGCACACAATTACAGTTGCCATGACAACACTAGTGTTGTCAGCGATGCCCTTTGCAGCCATTTTGATTTATCTTCATGGTAAATGGAGCTTTTTCCTGTGCTTTACAAATAAACTATGTTGCAAATGTTTTTCAATATTGATGTCAACTGGCAAGACCTAGGCCTGGCCCACTGAGGTCTCTCTAATTCTTGGTTAACAAATGTGTGTCCTCAGCCACTTAAGATTTCTTATTCTTGACCTCCACGTCCTGCTGTTGTGCAATGATTCTCAGTGTGGTCATGGACCACCTGTAACTGAATACACTGGATTCTTTATTAAAAACACGGATTCAAGAGCTTACTCCTAGATGCACTGATTTACAATCTTTTGCTGTTGTGTTCAGAACTTTGCATTTCTGAGAAATTCTCTATTGCTTCTTATTACCCACCAAGTTTTTTTTTTTTTTGGTACCAGGGATTGAACTCGGGACCTTGTGCTTGCACGGCAGGTGCCGGAACCACTAAGCTAAATCCCCAGCCCTACCCACCAAGTTTTGAGAATTATTGCTTAGGCAGATTTCTCTATCTCTCTCTCTATTTCCATCTCTCTGCCTCTCCATTTCTCCTCTTTTATCTTTCCTCTGTGTCTCCATTTCTATCCTTCTTGCTGGATTTTGCCCTTCCCTCCCTCTCTCCCTTCTTCCTTCCTCCCTCCCTCTTCCCATCCACTCTCTCCTTCCTTCCTTCCTTTCTTTCTTCCTTCCTTCCTTCCTTCCTTCTCCCAAATGTGACAGTACCATAGTAAACATTTCATAAAGGTTTCTTAAATACAAATGAATAGATTTTTGAAAACAGAGTTATGATTGTTACTTCAAAGAGTCCCTACTGTGTGGAAGATTATGCTTCTTACTCTCAGCATTAGTTTGGCAGCCATTTGAAACATACAATGTAGGAGGCCCAGTGAACAGCATGATATCATTTCTAATACTCCAAATATCTTTATAGAGAGATCATTTTGTTCCATAGTTGGTGGTAGATCTGAATGACAGAGAGAGTCTTTTGAGGGACTCACAAGTACCTTTCAGACTATTAAATAATGGATTACTTTACATAAGTTTAGTACATCCTCCACTATCACCTGAAATTCTATCACTTGTTACTTAGGGTAAGCATTTCCTTCTTTGGTCTAAGTCTTGTAAAAATAAAATACTCCTTAACTCAAAGAAGTTTTCCCTACAGCAGAGAACTGAACAAAAAAAAGACCGTGACCTAGTGTTTCATTGAAAAATAAGAATACAACTATGAGGGTGGGTACCAAATGAAAGCTTTTCCTAATCTTCATTTTGTTTATGAGGGCAGAGCCATTGCCTGAAATTCTTAGGGAGGTGCACTCATCCAAATTACAGGACCACTCCCTCATGGAATTCCAAACTTCATTACCATTGCCATCTCTAGGAACAGGGTCTAGAGAAGCCCAAAGACTCCATGCATCTAAATACAGCTTGGTCCGCCATTTGGGGGAACCTGGGCCATAACCCTCTTCCCTGGAACCACTTATCCTAGGCATGAATGTGGATGGCAGGGAAGCAGGATAGAGCTACAGGGGCTGTAGGTCAGCTTCTCTTACATACCTCAACACATACCTCTGCTCATCTCTCTTCTTCCAACATTTCTGCCACTTCAATTTTCCCTCCTTTTTTCACCTCCCAATGTCTTATTCCACTCTTCTCATATCCATCAAGACTGATGTCAAGTTTTGTCTTTTCCGTCAGCAAATCTGATGGATTTTCACATGGATTTCTCTTCTGTTTCACAGCTATCCTTGGTTTCATCTCTAATAATTTCAAGTATGCATGTCTTTTCTGCCTTGTTTGACTGGGAGCACCTACAAGACAGGGTTCATCACAACTTTAGGTGTATAACAGATGCCAAAATAAATGGACCGAAGAGTTAAGAGCCTAAGATATCTGGGTCTATGGGAAGGTCCACTGTCTTCTACGTGATGCTTGTATTTTCTTAAGTGGCTTCAGCCTGATATCTTTCCCATTTGATCAGTAGAACCCTCTGTAGGTCAACTCATCTTAAACCTGGAATGTGAGCTCCGGCTGGCTACTCTAACTCATACACCTACTTCTTTCTCAAAATATACTTTCAATCTTGTGGGGTGTGTGTGTGTGTGTGTGTGTGTGTGTGTGAGATTCATTTTTATTCACTCTCTCACCCTCTTTTGAACTATGGGTGGTTGCTAAAACCGAGTATATTTTCATACCCAGGATGAGCCTTTTTCTACATCCACTGTTGATACACATGTAATTCAACTCAATGGGGACTGAACTTGCAAAATATCCATGTCTTTTGTTAAGTAGAGCAAAGCCAGTTGAGATGTTTAAGAATTTCTAAATTCAAATTATTATTTCAGAAGGTCCAAAAGGACTGGAAAAAAATGGATCTCTCTGTAAAGTTATTCTTCCTATCACCTTACCTCTCCTTCACACTTGGTTAGAGTCATGACTGTCTCCTTAGAGACCTTGTTTACTGTACACATTTTTTTCATGTTTCAGGCCAACTTTCCTCTGCTAGGTCCAGAAGTATGATGCATGTTGTTGATGGAGAGGGAGGAAAGTTTCTTCCTTTCCTCTTTTATATTTTATTAGTTATATAGCTGCAATAGAAGTTGGTGGGTTTCCCAGATTTAGCCAAAAACTCCACAAGACACAAAATACAAAACAAAACCTCATGTACTTAGTATTTGGTGCTGACTCCCTGTCATTGGGAAAGTTTATGCTTCTAAAGCAATAAGAACAAAAAGTGTGCTGGACACCCTTCATTAGAAGTCTCTGGGAAAAAACAGTTTGCACCTGTCACTCCTGTTTGAACTTCGACAGAATCTCTAGTGTCTACTCTTGGACACACTGGGATGGATGATCTGATACTGAGAGTTAGGCAGCTATTTACCTTCTAAGCACTTTTAAAGAAGCCAATCCACCCTGCTGTATATGATAAGGAGTTTGGCATTCAGACTCTCCTTGGTAATCTATGCTGTCATGAATACACTGTATTATAGATGTCCTTACATTTATTGTGCACAAACATCATCTGGAGCATTTAGAAAACTCCAGGGCCTCAGTTCTCAGTGTAAATAGTCTTCACATTTTAGAATTAAAAAAAAAAAGAATCAGAGACACTAGGAAACTTGTTCACGGTCACAGATCAGGGAAGGGTTTGAACCAGGCTGAGAAGGCATATTTCATCCAGTGCTGTATAGTTAGTAACACCAAATACTTCCTGTCCAGCAGTGTCCTTTTCAGTGGCTTCTGGAGCATCACAGCTGTCAACCCAGGATGCTGTCAGAAAACAATTTTCTTCTCACCTTACCCTAAATTTTCCAGTTAATCTTGGGGTGATGGTTACCAGTGTTGCTGGTCTGATGGTGGCTCCACCTTTTCTACCACTTTCTTGATCTGTTAGGACACTGGCAAGAGAAGCTCTGGTGACCCAGCCTGTCCCTAGTAACCTATAGAAGAATGCTGTCAGAGAAACATAACAAACCACTGCCCACTGGCTGTCAGCACAACTAAAGGATCACAGAGGGAGTTTCTAAAATCTGCTGGAAGTCACCACTGCATATCAACCATCAAGATGATTTGTGCTCTTTTTATCACACACAATCAGATTACCACAGCAATCTACAGTGTTTCAAAAACATGATGTTCGCCACACAAAACACTATCTATTTGAACAAAGAGAGAAAGCAGTCTCTGGGAAGAATTGTAGGAAATAGATTTCAGGAGGTGATTACAAGTTTTAGAAAGCAACATAAGCAATATCTCTAACACATGCAGCACTCCTCAGAAGGATGTTTACTTTTTCTTCCTCCTTCACCTTAACAGTGTTCTGGTCCCACAGCATTCATTCCACAGATATCTTATTTCCTTCAACTTGTTGAAAATTAGTTGTGCTTTTGTTCTTTGTAGTGAGCTGGCAACTTAAACACAGTCGTTAGTTTCCTGTAAGGATCTTTTTGCCCCTGGTATTTCAGTTTCCGTTAACCATAGTTGCATGTTAAGGACAGAAAGCCCAGATGTGTGAGTTAAGGCTAGCATTCTCATCGATTTCTTTCCTATGGAGGAGGCGGCCTTCCTGAGACAGTTCATGAGATCTTTATTCTTTATGAAGAGGGAAAGGAAACCCACTTATGAACCCTTTCATCCTTCACAAATGATGTCCCTGAGCTAAAGCAATTCCCCCAGTCTCCTGCAGAAGAGGTTTTGCCATTGTCTCCATTTTCAGATGACAAAACTGAGGTTCAGAAAGGTTTTAAAATTTGCCCCAAACCACACAGCTAGTAAATGACATCACTGATGTGTGATTCCAAAGCCTATGTTCTTTCAAAAGGACCATGTCTGAATTGTGAGAGCTACCTGCAAAAGGGAAAAAGAAAATGGAACAGACATTTCTCAGACAAAGAAGTAAAAGCAGCAAATATATGAAAAAATGTTCAACATCACTCGTCATTCAAGAGATGCAGACGAAAACAACACTGAGATTTCACCTCGCCCCAGAAAGGATGGCTGCTATCAAGAAATCAACAAATAACAAATGCTGGCTGGGTTGTGGGGAGAAAGGAACCCTTCTTCATTGTTGGTGGGAGTGCAGACTGATGCAACCACTGTGGAAGTCAGTATGGAGATACCTCAAAGAACTAGGACTAGAGGTCCCATTTGACCCAGCTATTCCCCTGCTAGGTATCTTCCCAAAAGAATTAAAGAATCATACCACAGTGATATATGTGCACCCATGTTCATAGCAGCATAGTTTGTAATAGCTAAAGCTTAGAAGCAGCCCAAGTGCCCATCAACTGGAAACTGGATAAAGAAAATGTGGTTTTTTAAATAAAATGGAGTACTACTCAGCCATAAAGAATGAAAAACTAGAGTCACTTATAGCTAAATGGATGCATATCGAGGCCATACTCTTAAGTGAAATAAATAGGACACACATGTGTAAATACTGAATAGTTTCTCTAGTGTGAGAAACTGAAAGTGTAAACAAGGGTTAAAATGATTAATTAAAATGAATAATTGATAATTTGAAATCAGAAAAAAGGTCCAAAGATGAAGGAGTGAAGGGAGGGGAAGGGGAAAGGAAAAGAGGGAAAGGAAAAACTATGAGAAAAGAAAAAAAAAAAGGAAATGAAATCTATGTAAATAGGGAAGGGCGGAGAGGGGGAAGGGCGGAGAGGGTGAAGGGCGCACAGGTAATGGGAAAAAAATAAGAACCAAGATACATCATGTACAGGTACAAGTACCCAATGATAAATGTAAACAAATTGTATACCTAAAATATACCAATAAAAGAACGAAAAAAAAAAAGAAAAAGAAAATGGAAAAAGAAAAGGGATTGAAGTGCTCCAGAAGTTAAGCATGGGTCAAGGGGGTTATAAACAAATACTGCAGCAAGCAAATATTGTTTTGTATAAATATTTTAAAGGTTTTCTGAAGGTATTGAGATTATCCCCAGTAGCTGAGAATTGGAGAGGGGAGCGGAGGGGAGAGAGTGAGAGAGATGAGAGAGAGAGAGATGCAGGAAGTTGAAGGCATTTAAAGGTAGTTCTGATCCACAGCCTTCACATTAGCTCCTTTCCATTCACTGATGCTGAAGCCTGTACCATGACATTATTGGTTGGCAGCTGTTATAGTTTCTCAAACTGATGCTTGGCCCAGATGTGGGGGAAGGTGGAAGTCTTCAAAATATCCATGGAGAAACACGTGATATGTAGCATGCTCCCTGCAAGTGGGGGTGATTCTTCGATCAAAACAGGCTGGAGATAATAGGAATGGAAATACAGGAGTTACCTTGCATGTGTGGCTATGAACCTAGGAATGGGGCTAGTGTGTAAAAGGATAATAATCATCTTGGAGCACAAGGTGAAAGCGTGGAGGAAGAAGAGGAAATAATCTGAGTGGAGGGTTTTGAAGACTGCTAGGAAATAGCAAGGAATTCACCTGAGGGGGGGAAAAGTAGATGAATAAAAGAAGAAGTAGACTCAAAGAATCCCTCAAATGGCAAATGAAGTGGATCAGTTATCTCTGAAAAAAATGCAGATGAGGCCCCATAACACAGGCCAGAGAAGATTTAGAAGCTGGGACAATTCCTCTAGAGCTGTGATGGAAGTAGTTATATGGAAGTAACTTCTTCCAGAGGTTCAAGTGTGGGAACATCTGGGAGCAGAATAGAAAAAGACTTTTCCTGCCTGGATTGGAGATTAAAGGCAATGGTTTCATTGTGGATGTGGGAGGTTGAGGCAAAGGTGTGTGTGTGGTGGGGAGAAGGTTGAATGTACGGGAGCAGCATCAAGAGTGAATTATTTAGTTCTTAGGAATTATTTAGTTCTTAGGAGTGTGCAAAGCTGAATAGCATGGGCTTCACTTGTGCCAATTTGAGTGTATGCCAAGTTTTCCATTTCTGCCTAAGAGGAGAGGACTGAAGGATGGCCTGAGGGCTCCATTCAAGATGTGAAGGGCTATCCTACGAAGGATGGACTAAATTTGTGTTTTGGGGTTTCTAGATCTCTCAGCCTTAGTCCCATAGAAGCACACGACAGAAAGAGGGATTGACATTATTTTTCTTCCTGTGTTAGGCTTTGACTCAGAGTCAGGGAAAAGATATTGGATTCTGTCATATTATAGGAGGGCAGCCCTGCTAGATCCTCATCATCAGATATGGTTATAAGGATGAATCAGAGGACTGGGTGGTGCTGGGGAAATGGACCTAGCTGAAGGTCTAGCTCCTGTGTGGCAGGCACCATTTCTCTGGACTACACTTGAGACTTGTGATGGGTTCAGCTTCCCTCAGGCAGGTGTTATGGTTCATAAAGGTTTAAGCCACCAGACATAATGCCAATTTTGTCATAAAGGCACATACATGGTTGTGGGTATATAATACCCATGTTTATTATTTAGAAGTATTTCTATTCATGAATTATTAATACTAATTTTATGAATTTTGTTATATTAAACAATGAGTACTTAGCAGAAAGATATCAAAAATGAAAGTATTGAATCTTTAATATTTATTGAGTGTTTATTTAAAAAGCATCAAAATTTTCAACATTGTTTTTTGGTGTACAAAGTCTAAAAGAGAACAACAGAAATAAATTCCTATATGAATGAAAATATATACAATGAAAATATCAATAGAACTCTATAAAAAAGTCTTTACTTCAATTATCACACCTATGGGAGTCTTCACACATAACAACAGCACATTCCATACACACTTATTGCTTACACTGACAGCAAATGTGTTTTGCTTTCTTGGCCTTTCTGTAGGACATTCTTGACATCTTGCTGGTCTTGCTGTTTTTACAGGACGTTCTTATTATATTATACAATGTATAGTTAATAAGAGCATAAAGTATCAATAAAGTATTAGATTCTTAATATGTATTGCATGTTTAGAATAAACAATATTTTCACATCAGCTGTGTACTTGCTTACAAAACCTAAAAGATAACTTCAGAATAAATTCCTATATGAACTACAATGAAAATACCAATAGAGCTGTACAACACAAATAATCTTTGCTTCAATTGTTATACCCAAGGCAGTCTTCACACATGACAACTGCATGTCCCATGCACAGGTCTTACTTACACTGACAGCACATGTGCTTACTTTCTCTTCTTGTGTGGCAGGCTGTTCTTGTCACCTCTCTTGTCTTCCTGTTTTATCAGGAACTTTTTGCTATATTGTACAACATGCACTTAGGAGGAAAATAAGATATCAATAAAATAAAATAAAATATCAAATATGTAATGAGTGCTTAGAATAGATATCAACATTTTCACATCAGCTGTTTACTTCCTTATATAACCTAAATGATAATATCAGAAATAAAAACTTATGTGAATTACAATGTAAATACAAATAAAAGTCTATCACAGAAATGATCTTTGCTTCAACTGTCATATCCAAGGCAGTCTTTACGCCTGAAAACTGCATTTTCCATACACAAGGTTTGCTTACAATGATAGCATGCATGTTTTGTTTTCCTCTCCTTTCTTGTAGGGCACAGTTGACACTGTTCTAGTTTTCTTGTTGTTGCAGTAGGTCCTTGTGATGCTGTACGTGCCTGTTCACATGTCAGCTCACCAGTGTGCTTCACAATTTTTTGTGTAGTTCCCTGGGCAGAAACATTTTGTTTTCCCTCTCTTGTAAATGATCTCTTATGAGTTCCAGTCCCAATCCTCTAAGAAAATTTCTGTGTGGTATTTTGCACTTGTTATTTTCTGTGTAAACTATCAAACTATTTGTGTCATGCATGTTTAGGATCAAATAAAACACAAAGATTGACCAATACTTTGTGTTTTGAGTGATGTCACAGTTGCTGCATAACTCACAAACAACATCTACTCTGCCTTTGGTTTTGTTGTAGAAAGTTAGCATCTCAGATTTGCATTTTGTTGAGGTTTCCCTATCAATATTTCCATTATGGTGCAATGTTGATATCAGCAGTACCAGTTTGTTTTTCTTTGCCATATATGAGGCCAATGTTGTATCTTTTTGAAGTTCAAAGATTTTAATATACAATTCTTTGTTTTGAAATTGCAACATTTCATTTGGAATTTCTGCTTTGTACCTGTGTTAAGTTCCTACACGGGTTAATTTGTGCTCTTTTAGCAAATGTAATATCAATTGGAAACTGATAAACCAATTGTCAAATGTTATATTCCTATTAGTTTGGGAGATGGGAACAACAAGTCTGTTCACAACATCATTTGGTTTATTACTATATGAATAAAGACCTAGACTGAGTTCCAGGATAAATTTCTAAATGAAAGTATAATATGTCTTTGTACCTACAAGGGCATAAATTTTTATGCTATATTTTGGGTTTTTTTGGCGTATACTGCTGAAGCTACAGTGACCATGAAATGCTGCAAGATGTTCCTCAATAGTCATGTATTCAGATGGTGTGTCAATTGTTTGACAATTATCCCCAAATCTTTCAAATAATGAGCAGATAGCAGCCAGATTATCAGTTCTTTTTCTTTCTTGGTGGGTGATTTTGGCATCAAACCTCAGGCAATTTTTATTTTTTGGTACTGGGGATCGAACTTGGAACCTTGTGCTTGCAAGGCAGGCAGTGGAACCACTGAGCTAAATCCTCAGCATCTCAGGCAATCTTGGAGGAAACCAAATTTCCTCAGTGTCATTGTTATTCTACAAACCTCAAGCTTATACTCATCTGGTTTCCTTGAGTCTTCACATTCTTGCATTACCATGACGAAGCTCTGCTAAGTATAGCAGACCTATTAATGCTTTCAGTTCAGCTAGTGAAGTGCCATAATAAATACATTTTGGAGTATGGCTATCAGTGCAAACAAAACGTTTTACTTGTATTTCAGCGTTTGCGTATTTTACATTTTGTAGCATTTCTTCTGTTACAAACAATTTCCAACACTGAATGACAGTGCTGGCATTCTCTCCAATAGGTTTCACTCCTGCCCAAATTGTCACTATATTTTTGTACCCAGTTCTAACATTGGAACGTTTTGTTTGGTTGCGGTACTATTTTGTACCATTTTGACTGGTCAAGTATGTGCTCATAGTGCTATTTTCTTCATCATCTGAACAAGGAGGTTCTCATTTCCTGCATCTGTCTCGGTCTGTTCTTGCCCCATTTCATTGTCACAGGAACTTTGCCTCACATGGCCAAAGTCAAAGTCATTATTATCTTCATCATCCATGCCCGAGTCACCTGATGATTCACTTTCCCCCTCCTCCAAAGCTTGCAAATCTGTTTTTTCATTTGGCATTGTACTGAATTTGACTTCTTTTACCTGAAAAATCAAAAGAAAAAAGTTTTTAAAAACATATCCTACATGTATAGAAATTTAGCAATGAATATTTCATGAGTAAAACTCACCTGTTGCTGCTTTGGAGCTCCTGGTACACACCTTGCAGTTCATCTGCTAATGGGTGAACGGACAGAAGGGTTTTAGCTTTCCCCAGGTGCAGCTATTGTGAGTCACACCCACATTCCATTATGGTAAAATACATGTTTACATAACAGAAGAGTGGTGTGGGTGTTACTCCCTGTGATGCTCAGGTAAACATACACAAAACCTTCTGGTTAGAGCATTATGTGGCTAAAAATCTCGATTTGACACTTTGTACACATTCGTACACCTTGCTGTTCATCAAACCAAATGGGTAAACACAAAGATGGTTTCCTATATGCTCCAGGTGCAGCTATTGACATGCACAGCCAGCTACTATTATGCTAAAGTATAAATTTACAGTAGAAAAATATGAGATGGGTTGTTGTAACCCAATGTTATGTCCTGGTAGGTGGGTGCCATGCAGGAAAGGTTATAGTAGGAAATACCTCAAATCAGAGACTTTTGATCTTCTGATAGGGCAATTGGTTTACACTAGGATTCCCATCAACATTTGGAGTTACAGGGAGTAGGAATCCCACAACAAGGAGGAAGGTTAGGAAGGGTGTCAGGGAGAATTAGAATGCTTTGCAAGTAAACTGCAACCAGTATTGAGTTGAACTCCATAAATTGGGATGACTTCATTCTCCTGATGATCTTGCCTGGAATTATTGCCAAAGACTGGGTTTGGGACCAACTATGCAGCCACTGTTCCGACCCATACTTTTAAACACATTTAAAAATTCTAGCAAGCCGTGGATAGTAATCAAAGTTACCACTATAACTCTGGGGATTTTGACCACTTTCTACCTTTCCTACGACTCTGCTCCAGTGTCAATTCTTTGTAAAGCCTTCTCAAACCTCAGACTGCTACCCTCTTCTGCATTTAATCCTTCACTTGTTTAGCTCTTACTGCTCTGAAATATTAATGTTTATGGCCTTGTCTTTTCTCCAGATCTGCCCAACACTTAGGACCTTATTATTTGTATTTTTCCCAAATAATTCTTCCAAGATCTCACCATGGTAAGTAGCATAAATAGATTTGAATTTGGATCAATTTGGGCTCTTTTCCTGAAATTCTGTACTCAGTGCTGTACCCTTCAGGATACTGGCACACGTTTCAGTAGGAGGAGAACAAGGTGGCATTATGAGACTAGTTAGATATATCAGAAATTTCTTGGCAGTTCTGGAAGTGGGGCCTCACTGCTTCCACCATCAGGAATTGCCATCTTCTTCAGTGTATTATGAACAGTGGGTTAAATTAGTCTTGATGAATCTGACTTTTGACAACTGTCCTAACATTACTGCTTTTATTCAGTAGTTGCTGGACTATTTCTGTCTAACTTGGCTGCCTAACCTACAAAATGTTTCAAATCAGATGCCTTTTTTGTCTAGTGAAACTGAGAGAATTATTTTATAATCACACTCTGGAAAAAAAATAGTCAATGGAAATTTTAAATAAAAGAGAACATGATTGAAACAGAAGTTTAAAGTCATGAATTGGAAAACATGCAGCAATAGCTTTATCCACTAGCCTGTACAGTATTCTGTGAACATCTGTGGAAATTTATAGATATTAAATTAGATGCAGGCCACTTTTTCTGCTTGCAGAACAAACAGAAACTTAATTGAAAACCACATAGTAATTTCATAAAACAAAATATGATGTCTATTCCCTTCAAGTTCTAAATATATATACAATGTAAAGAAAATTACTTGCTTTGGTGTTTGAATGAAAAGACTTTTGTTAATACTTTTACCAAATATGTGCATGTATAAGATAGTTAAGAAAGTAAACGTAATCACCTATTCCAGAGTCTCAATTATTTTCAAGAGTGATTATAATAGGAATATATGTTTAATGTATAAAGCTAGTTTTACTTGGTCTATACTCTAATGTTAACTATTTTCCTTGTATAGATTTATGTCTGTGTTCAATTCCATAAAAATTACTGGTCATTGGCCTTCCCAGAGAATCTAGAGGGTGAATGCAGAAGAGTTGTTGCAATTATGGAAATAATTTATAATACATCCTGGGTGGAAGGTGGGAAGCCAGTCAAGTCCTTTCCATGGGCCTGTCATGGGGTATGCTACACTCTGCATTATGTAGTAATATAGGCCATAAGTAATCTCAACTGATACATCATATATCTTTGTAAATATTCTTTTGTGCCTCTAAACCTCCATTGGCTTTAAGGACTTGGTGAGACTCTGTATCTCCAAGATCTTCTAGATTGTACAGCCCAAAGAACTATCAGTAGAATTTGGAGTGACCTTCATAAACTGTGGATATTTTCAGTTATAAACAAGATGAATTTCTATTTAGAACAAGTGCAGAGAAGTGTGCTTTGGAAAGAAAAGCAAATTACAGAAATACCAGGTGATAAGAGCCTGGCTATGTGTGAACACATCAGTAAAAGACTTAGCAATGAGTATCAGTGCTTAATGTTGTTCAACTTAAGCAAATCTAGGGGTGTGGGGGTATTGTATAAGCAGTTTGTGATCTGTAGGAAGATCAAGGTAATTCCCTGGAGATTCTCCTCGCTGTGCATACCTGATATAAGAATAAACTGTACTCTAGAATTCTGTCTATTTAAGAACAAATGTCAAGCACAGAATTCTACTAAAGGAGTCCCCCGAGTGGAAGGAGGGAAGCTGAACTGGCTGTGGTCCATGGCAGAGGAGAGGGATGGCTAGAGAGGGATGGCTAAAGAGGCACATGTCTCCTTGTTGGATGATTTGAGATATATGTGTCAATCACAGAAAAGAGGACTATGGCTCTGTCCATATGTTTCCCACATTTCAGTTTGAAAGAAGAAAATTAAGTCATCTTAGAAGTTAGACAATGACCACTCGAATAGGTGTTCTACATTTTGCTTTAAGTTGCTATTAGGTAATAAAGACCTGAGTTACCATGTTTATAGCAGGACAGTTTGTAAGAGCTAAATCTTGGAAATAGCCCAGATGCCTGTCATCAGATGAATGGACAAAGAAAATATAGTTTTTACATATAATGGAGTATTACAATGCCATGAAGAAGGATGAACTTGAGATATTTTTAGGTAAATGGATGAACCTTGAGAACATAATTTTAAGAGAAATACACAGCTGCTTAAATATTGCATTGTTTCTTTTGTGTGAGAAGCTGAAAGGGTAAATAAGGACCAAAATGGATGAATAGATTTTGCATTAGATGGGAAAGTAGGAAGAAAATGTTCAGATGGGAAGGGGAACAAGGGAAGGGGGGAAAGAAGGAAGGGAAAAAGAAAAAAAAGAGGATAGAAGGAAAACATAGAAACAAACTTTTGTGAATAAGAAGGGGTGAAGGGAAGGGAGGGGGAAGAGGAAAAAAAGAAGCATCAAGATGTATTATGCATAGGTACAAATTCCTATGATGAATGTTATTTTTTGTATATCAAATGTGTATCAATAAAATTAATTTTTAAAAAATCAAGTCTCAGTCAAGGCCCAGGGTTTTTTTGGTTTTTTTTTGTACCGGAGATTGAACTCGGATCCTTGCACTTGTGAGGCAGGCAGTGGAACCACTGAGCTAAATCCCTGGCCCTAGGCCTAGAGTTTTTAAAGAATGTTCTCCTTTCTGGTATCATTGGACTGTAGCCCATGACTGCTGTATGCCCTGTTCTAGAAATAGAGGCCCTGTGTTTTTGGGTTTGAGACTTAATAAATGATTTTAAATGTATTATTTTTTAAAAAGACCTGAATGTAGAGTTCATGCCTTTACAGTTACTATCTTGGTTTCATAATTGTTTTACAAAGAGAAATTAGAATGGTTAACAGTGTGTAGAAAGGAGATTCTGGATAACACAGATAGCTAACCTGATTCTTAGCCCCCTCACTAGTTAGCTGCCAGTTTCAACCAGCCATTTAACTTCTCAGGATAAGAATTTTTTCACTATCTTCGATCAAAGGACACATTTTTTTTTGCTTTAAAAGTATTTTCATGCACACTGCTGAAATGTAATGGTCAAAAAAAACCTTTCTGACCACCATAACTGCCCTAAGAAGTATATAATGCCAGATGGATTCTTACTTATAGATGAGAAGGTCCAGGTTTAAAGCTGTTAATTAATTTGGTGAAGAAACAAGGTCATCTAAGCTTCAGTCTTTCTTATAGGATATTTTCGTTTGCTCCATCTATTTTGGCTTCATTTTATTGTGATACTGTCTCTATAATGTATTTGATAAGGACTCAATACAATTATTTTCTTGTAAATTTTAAAATGAGAAAATAAAATTTATTCAACACAAGCTATATTGAAAGGTCTTCTTGCTAGAACATTAATTTTGTTAATGAATAAAAGGCAAGGTATTTGATTGCTAATAGATGCTCTTTTCCTCTCCTTTACCCCCAAATCTCAGAGCTTTGCTATCTGTAAGGAGCTGAATATATCAACTCCACAACAAAAAAGATGTGCAACCACATACTTGGAACAGTCAGAATGGGTTTGGTGAGGTATGCTAATCAAGAGAGGAAAGGAGCACAATTCATTTCTGAATTGGTTGTCAAATTCTTCTTGTAAGTGACACGATTGAAACTGCCAATTGGCTTTGCAAACTGCTGAATCCATATTTCTACATCTGTGAAAGCTCAGTAAATGAGACCTTCTCAGCAGAGCAGGAGGGTTTCGCCAGCAAGAAATTTCATGAGGTGTTGTGTCCTGTGGCCAGCCATCATTTCTCAAAACTCCGCTTTCTGTTTCACCTGTTGAATTATAGTGTGATTGATAGGGATCTTCACTCAAACTCAGATTTGCTTCATATGTTATCTCCTTAGCAAATCTGGACAGGGCAATACTTTTTAAAAACACCGTCACATTGTTAGCATGGAATCACTCAACACTACAGCACAACAGGGCTCCAAAAGTCATTTAAAGTCCCTTCTCTTAGGTGCAGCCAGTTTTCCCACACTGAATCATTGTCATAAAGTAATCTAAGAACCCTTCTCTTCATCTCTGTGACATATTTCACAGGAAGTTCTTCACAATTGCTTTCTACATTGCCACTCAAAATCTCAAGGCTCACTATACTATAAAATGATGTCATGAATCAGAAAATGTATACTAGGAATTATAACAAAAAATCTTCATTTTCTTTGAGTGGGAGGATTTATTTTGCCACCTTTGGCATTAATAGATGAGCCGAAGCATTGTTCTACCTTTCCCAAGGGAAGAGGCAGCTCATGGAAGGTTATCAATGTTTGAGCAATGTGGAGTTGAAGTTCATCCACTTGGATTCAATCTTGGGATGGCCTTGTAGACATTTCCAGTCTTCTATAAGGATGTTCTGGGGAGTACAGTGTATTTAATATTGTATAGGGGACAGAAAGCATTGAAAATCATGTTTATTTTTCTTTTGGGTGCTTTCTTTACTTCCAGACATTATGTCTTCCTCCAAAACATACTTTTAATCCCAGACCAGCTACAGCTACATAAATAAACATATTGTATAAGTGGGAGAACACCATTTAAACTAATGCAGATAGAGCCAACTTAAACAATAGGTGTATAGAACTAGTAGAATGGCATTTTGCCACTTAATGAATTACGAGAAACAGATGTAAGTTGTTTTTTAAAGGACATATTCAAGGACTTGTTCAATTTATCATGAATTTGCAAAAGGACTTTAGACTATTTAGAGAAAAGCCACTAACTCATTTGTGCACATACATGCATTTGATAACTCTATTATATAATTTGAAGGCTTTTCTTATCCAACAACTCACTTACCATTAGAGGTACTTTATGCTTTTGCTGGGTCAGGGCTGAGAAAATGGGGAATTTAGTTAGTATCTACTATAGGAGGTCACAAAATTATTTTCTTCATGTGGGACTTACTAACAATTTTCTTAGAACATATAGAATGATGATTGTTATGCATTAGAGATTATTAATAATTACAAGCATCCTGAGGCCAAGCCTATACCTTATATTTGTGCTGCATCTCCCATAGTACCTAGCAAAGTGCTAACAGAGCAACAGATTCACTATGCTTGATAAGAATATGTTGTGCAAACATTCTTGATAACATCTCTGTCCCAATAAACTTGCATAGTGTCTGATCATTTACTTCGCATAGCCATTCAATAATGGTTTATTTGGAGCTGAAAGGCTAGAAAGAAGCAAAGGCATGAGATTTTATGGGGAGGAAGAGAAGGACTGGGATGGGGTCTAGTGAGGTGAGAAATGTTAAAGGGAGTAAATGAGGGATGGTCACTTGGCAATTTGTGTCTGCTCAAGAAGAGGTCTGAATTAAGTGAATATTTACAACCCTGAAAATCTATTTAGTCCAAGACCAGAATTATGAGATAAACTATTTTGATTTCAGGATCAGAAATGGTGGAGGTATAGACCATGCTAAAAATGTACAATTGAACATTTGTAAGACATGGCTTGGCTACCTCCTGGCTAGAGTCCCTGGAAAGCATAGATGAGGAATCTGTGGGTGCTATTTAATGATCAGCCATTTATGAGTAGGAATGACCTTGATTCTATGGCTACCCTGAAGCTGTGATATCTACACCAATTTTATAAAGTTTTTGTTTATCTTAACAACCACTTTTAGCTGGGAATGTTAGCCTCCTTGACATAGAAATCTACTGGTTTCATAACCTTTGGAAGTCCATCTGGTTTCAAATCCTAGAGTAGAAGAGAGCAAAGAAAGAATAGAGGAGAGCAGCACTGGTCAATTTTGCTGAGATTTAATCATGCTTTGAGATTCCCTAGGAAAGCTTTTACCAAGAAAGCTACACTGGAAAAGTCATCAGCCACCATCACTGATTATACATATATTGGAAGAGTCCAAGGTATCTCTGTCTAGCTGCAAAGTTGTCAGACAAATTCTGGGACACTGGTGTTTAGTTCAGAGTCAGTGATGATAACTGTGAGCTTCTTATTGACTGTTTGATGAAGAAGATATAAAATGGGTAACTCAGAAAGGATGCCCTGTCCAGGAAACTTCAGGAGAAATGAAGTTCATCACACTATATGGGTTCATTACACTAAAAGGAGACATGTCATTAGTCTACTGATTCTAGAATAATCAAGATATATCCATAAAAAACACCATTTCTGTAAATTTAGCAAAATATGTGTGTATGCATGCATAAGAAAAACCCTTCAGAATCTTCAAAGATAATAATTATGAACATTTAATGCTTAATATTCACTAAAATTATTTTAAATCCTTAAAATTGAATTATTTATTTTATCTTCTTAAGATCATCATGAAGTTGGAACTATTATCACCTTCATTCGTGAGAAAGTTGAGGTGCAATGCAGTTAAGTACTTTGTCCATCATCAGCTGGTTAAGCAGAAGAGGTAGGTAGACTGGCTCTGTGTTAGACATAATTCTAGAGATGATGAGGTAAACAGCTTGGGCAAAAGAAAAGAAGTGGAAGGCTTTTTTCTTTGCAACTGAAGGTCAGAATAACGGACCTGTATCACAGACAGATATGGCTATGACCTATATGACTATGTGGACATTCAGGAGAAAAAGAATATTTCAGAGATAAGACTATTTAATTGTGAGTTATCTAAATAAACATGAGGAGGGTTATCTAGATCCAGGACATGCTCAGAAGATTTCTATTCTTGTCTCAGAATGTAGCTAATGATCTAATAATTAATTTCTAATAACTTATTAGAAATCTTGGGCCTGTGATTTTTCCTTTTCTAGTTGCTGTCTTTAAAAAGTAGAGGCATGGATTTGTTAGTCTTTTAGTGTCTACAGAGCTCTTGGTATTCTGTTAGAAGTAAATAGTAAAAATTGATCTCTCTTCAGTTCTCTTGACTTTATGTTTAATGAGTGTAGTACAAAAATCATCTGTCCATAAATGTATAATAGGTAATGTGAAATAGGAAGAAAAGGGGCAAAGGGGAAGGAAGTGGGCGGGCTAGAGGAAAGGATAGAAGGGAATGGGATTAATAGGAGAAAATGGAAAAATAGGACAAAATCTTTGTAAATAGGGAGGAATGGAGGGGTTGAAGGGAGGGCTGGGCAAGGGTGAAAAATAAGAACCAAGAGAGACTACGTAAAGGTGCAAATTTCCAATGATGAATGTCATTATATTGTATACCTAAAATGTACCCATGATTAGAATGAATAATTGATAATGCAAAATAGGAAGAAAAGGTCCAAAGGGGTAGGGGTAGTGGGAGGGGCAGGGGAAAGGAAAGAAGGGAAAGGTAAAATGATGAGAAATGGAAATAAAGTCTTTGTAAATAGGGAAGGGTGGAGGGGGTGAAGGGAGGGCTAGGAATGGGGAAAAAATAAGAACCAAGGTGCATTATGCAAAGGTACAATTCCTAATGAGAAATGTAATTGTGTTGTATACCTACAATGTACCAATAAAAGAATTTAATAAAAAAACAAAAAAAAATCATCTGTCCACCCAGCCAAATATAGCTAGGATTTAAAACAGCAAGGAAGGTATTCCCATCAGGCATTTGGGATTAATATTGAAATAAGCTCCAATATCACAACTCTGTCATTTGTGATTAAGTATTGAAATGATATCTCATCTCTATGTTCTTGCTTTGCATCTTAAATTTCAAACCCCATTTTTAAGAGAAAGTGACACAGCAGGATTTGTAGGTAGGTGGTAAGTTAGTACTTTAAAGCAGCAACTGCTAACAAACTGAAATGTGAAATCCTGTCACTTTCACACAAGAAGAGATGCAGAAACCATCTTTGAAGTGCATCACACTTCAGTGTGTGGCTGTGACAGACAGGATCCAAGATGGCTGCCCACTCAGAAGGCCCCACACCTTCTCCAACTCATCCTCAGCCTCCAGTAGTGAAGCCGTTGTTATTCAGATATTTCTCAATGTAATATCTCCTCCTCAGAATTATCAAAAGGAATTTTAAGAATATTTTTAGCAACAAGAACTCTGAGGTGAAAAATAATGAGGACCTAGGGCTGTTGAAAACTGTTGTCAATTTCCGTTCACACCCTTATATGCCTGGTTGTAGAACAGCTGCCAAGAGCAAATTTTTCACTTTGAAACATAGCAGCTCAGATTTCACAGTGGCCCTAGGCATTCAAAACTGTGAATGCCTTTACAGTCCTTGTGAAACCACACAAAGCAGCTGTCTGCCTTCCAAGGTTAGCTCTCTGGTGAAAAGGATTGGACAATTTTAGGGTAGATCTTTGGAGCAAGGTGAGAAAATGGATCTGGAGAAAAAGCTATGATTAAGGACCCATTCTTAGTTCACAGATTGTGGATTTAAATAGTTTTTCTGTCTTTCTGCCTTTGAACTAGCCCAATAAAGCAAAGGAAGGGAGTTGTTTCAGGCTTCATTAGATATGCTGGTCACTCAGCCAGCTAGCCGTATTGAAAGAGCCCGCTGTGTGCCATGTATGACATGCATTGCCTCAGGTGCCTCAAAGGCACTTAGCTGGCAAGGAATAATATTTAATGAACAATTATTGAATTCTTCCAAATTGTGAAATGGATTCCAACTGGAGTTGCTCATAGAGGGTGATGCCAAAACAACACCCTATGGACACAGAGCAGGTATGAGACTCTTGGGGAAGGATTACGTATTTAACAATTTTCTTCATTTTAGTAACCCAAATTCAGATTTTCATTTCTGACTGCAAACTTTATTCTGCTACTCTAGTGGAAAGAAATCTTAATCTTAGTCCTTTCTGGGGTTTCCCCATGTCTCCCCAGGATTGCGTCACACTTCTGGATCTTGTACAATGTAAAGACACTGGGGTAGGGTGCTTTTAGGGCCCCTGACACTTGTCCACTTCCATATTTCTGTCTTCTCCACACTTCAGGAATGATAACTCTCAACCACTCCTACATTCAGCTTAAGAAAGGGTGATATTGGATGAGGCTTTTGTGGTCTCATTGGTCTGTAGCCAGTTCTTCCCGTCTCTGAGGTCTTGCTGCCTAAGGACTGAGACATAGGCTCCCTTTGCACCTAGACCGACCCCCCCGCCCTTTTTCTCCCTTCCCCTCCTCCCTTTCCCCACTGGGGATTCTCTTTAGGGACTGAGGGAAATTTTTCTTTGTTCAAGATCTTTGAGATCTTCCCTAATCCTGAGGACTCCTGTTGAACACAAGGCAGAAAGACTAATGGGATAGTTCTATTTTTTTCCCTGATACTTTCTTCCCCTGAGGCAATTAGGAACAAAGGCAATTTATGAAAACATGGGAGAAGGGTAAAAAGAATTGAAAGAGGATAATGCAAAGAAGAATAAAAAACAAATGATTGCTTCAAAATATAATCCTTCATAATGTTTGCACTTTTTTGGTGGGAAGTTGGTACTTCCACACATAACACATCTTAATTCCTTTTTTCATCCCCTTTCCCATCTCTCTTTCACATGTACTAATGAACTAAAAGGAAGAAAGAAAAGTAATTAAAAAATTGTCCTTCATCAAACCCTATGGATTTAAATGTATATACTTATCAAAATTCCAGCAAGGGGAGGGGGCAAAGGGGATGAGTAGGTAAAACAAATCCATCTTCTATGGGATTGAGAAGGAATAGCTGTGCATTCTTAATGGTGCTTTACAAAATTTAACAAAAGCATAGCTGTTAAAATGATGGGATAAGATGGATGGCCCCACTGTATAGTAGATGATGATCAAATAACTTCTGAGGAATTTGGAATGTAGGATATTTTTGGAGGGGAGAGGAGTAGAAGAAGAGAAAATTTCTCTAAAATAATTTGTACTTCTTATAAAGGTAGAACCACTGACTCAGAGGACATTAGCTAAGAAAGATTGTTAACATACACATAGTTCCATCATGTAATTTTTAAAAGGATGGATAAGTTTAAAGTTTTGTTTCATATTGTACAAGGTAAAAATGGAAGTAAAGCCATCCTTGGAGTTCTTGTCCCTGAAAGAACTCTCTAGGGTGTTCCTATATAGTACAATCAGATTGAAAAATTTGGTTAATTTAAGAATAAGAACAATAAAAGAACATCTTCATCAATGTCAGTATAGCACTGTATAAATGAGTTTCAAACACAAAACTTGTTTGTCAGTCTAACTCTTCATTGGCAGTCTCCTCCCAGGAACTTGAGATGTCATCTAAGGACTTATGTTGGATGCAGTGAATCACTATTGTGTTCTCAGACTCAGAAGCCTGGGCCAGCTGCAGGGCCAGATGGCCCAGTGGCCCCCTGAGTCCTATCCTGCTGGCCAGAGAGAACCAGAAACACTGCAGGGAGAGAAAGAGAGAAATTAGAGCCAGTAGCTGTTATAAGTCCAACTGTTGATCCGATTCCAGACATGAGCACAGTGGTAGTCTGGCTGCCAAAAGAATAACATATTCTAGATGGAGAGATCCACCAAGGATCTGATAGTTTGTGTCAATACATGCGTGTTGTCTCAGGAGCATTCAGAGGAAGGTGAAGCTCAGAGTGATTTTTTTTTCAGTATTATTTAAAGGAATGTATTTTATGACTTTGTTATAACTTTGCTACTCAAAGTATGGTTCATTGGTGTTGCCCACTGCGTTAGAAATACAGAATCCCAGGCCCTACTGCAAACCCAGTAACTCAGATTCTGCATTTTAACAAGACTCCCAGGTGATCCGCCTGCACTTTAAGACTGAAAAGCATAGTAGAAAACAACATCAGCTCCTAGTACTGGGTCAATAGGATTGAACAGAAAATTTAGCTGGGGCCAGCATTAGGGAAGCCAAGAAGACCAAACTGATATAGGGCTGGGTTGTAGATCCAATCCTGTCCCTTCTCTCTGTGTGAACCCAGGAAAAATCATACTCTCTCTTTAGATATCAAGTTCCTCTTCTTTAAAATGAGAAGAATGATATCTGACTTGTTTACTTCAGGATTGTAGTGAGGATTGAATGAGATACTTCATCAGGAAAATGATCTGTAAAGTATAATGCACTTTCTAGATGTGAGAGGATAAAAATCGTAGCTATTCAGCTCTACCTAAAATGGAATCTGGGCCTTTTTTGACTTATGAAATGAGTCATCTAGCCACTCTAAGTCAACTAGGAAGAAGATGTACTTGACAGGCAGGCAAAAGATGTATGTATATATTTAGAGATGAACACAGAATTCTGACTGTAAAAGTGGGTTCAGGAAGGCACTATTGATGAAGCTAGCAGTGGTTTTCAACCTGCTCATTAGAACAACCCAGGGGTTATAAAAAATGCTACCACTGGGGTCCTAAAGCTGACCAACTGACTTGGAACCACCAGGCTTGCACAATAGATACTAATTTTTAAAAAGCTTCTTACATGATTCTAAGGTGTAACTAGGGCTAAGAATCACAGATATAGTGCTAGAGCCGAGCATATTGTCATATACCACTGAACATTTCTTGTCATCACCAACTGTGGAATAAAATGGGGACAAGGAAATACTTCTGCTTCCCCTCTCCATCATGTTTCAAGAATCTGTCTTAAAGTAATTCATTTTAGAATTAAAACTTGGCATATATTGAAGAAGATGATAGTCTCATTTTACATCACCATGAATTCTGGACACCAGGAATTCTTTAGGCTGTCTCTTGTGATGCAATGAGGTGAAGCAGGGGATTAGAGTTCCAGTTTCTTAGGTTTCAAAAATGGGAGCTACTGAAAGAGGGATGCAAGGAACTAAGGAATGGGCATTTGGACTCAGGGCAAGCCCAAACAAAAGCCACCAATTATTGGGTAGGGAAAAGTGGATGACTGAGTCAGGTAAGTGCTTGAATATTCCTCAGGCAACAATCTGTTGGGCACAGTGAGCTCTCTGGAGCCAAATCAGCCTTCTGATGACTTCCATCTTTGTCTGGCGTCACCAAGGACATGCACTTGGTCCATCTCTTTCCACTCCAGGGACCAGTTCCTTTCTGACTAGGGATCCAGCTTAGCTGAGGATATAACTGTCTTCTCTTATTCCATTGGTGAGAATGTGGTCAGGAAGTCTCCATCTTAGTTCCTTAGGATGGAAATGGTCTGCCAAAAGGAGAAGCCAGAGTGTAGTGGTTACAGTCTGGATACTACCTAGAGTGCTTCACATGCTAAAGCATGAGGCACAGGGACATTGGCTATGTGAAGTGTCAGTCCCGATCTCACATGTATGCAGATTACTCTTTCCTCAACATCCTTAGCTTATCTCTCTATGTACTCAACTGATCCCATAGATCTTCTTGGTTCCCTTTTGTCAGTATGAACTCGTCTTGTTGACAGAGGATCCCATCCCCTCACCATCACCTAAGCCTGGCTGTTCAAACATCAGACGTCAGAAGTGACACTGGCTCAGAGCACTGGACTTTCAGCCTGTCCAAAGTGGTGGTGGCAGCAGCACACTTTCTTTTCATGCTCTGGGTTGTTAACTCAGCCTCTCCCAGCCTTTTCTCAGGGGAATCTCTCCTACTAAAAATGAATGGATCCAGGAAAGAGATTTCCTTTAATGAAACATATTTACTAGAAAGGGAAAAGAAAGCTTCATTTTCTCTAATTTTTACCCTGTAAAGAGAAAAGGAAAGAAAAGCCTTTCCAGGGCATTTTTACTTTTATTTCATTTATCTCCCAATTCCAAATCTTTTTACCCCTTGCTGTTGTTCTAAAGGAGTTCTGAGAAAGAAGCCACCATTTCTTTGGCCTTGAGAACCAGATGCTGGATTTGGTGAAGAGATGTCTTCTCAGGTAGAATGGGGGTCGCAGGTTCCCTGTTGGAAAGTTTCCAGGAGCATTATTTGATAGGAAGAGGTTTTTAGTCTAGAAGGGTATTATCAGATTTGATCTCCAAAAAGTGGTAATTAACTGACTTTGCTTTAATTTTTTAAAAACAGGATATTACTGCTCAGGTGTGTTAGACTTGTGGTATCACTGGGTGTTCTCCTTAACTTTAGTGCTGGCACAAGCTATAGAATCACATTCTCAGACATTGCCTATGCCTTCTTCCTGTATCAGATTGGGCTCTATAGAGTATGGAATCCAGCTGATGGTCTGCAAATTCACTGAATATGCAGCCTGGGCAGTGAAATTGTGAAATATACTTTGTTGATCCTCAAAAGTTCCAAGGAAAATTTTATTTTAAGTCCATGATTGCAATCCTCATTTTCATGGGGCCTTTCTTGATTTTGTGAAATAATCAGTTCCTTCATCTGTCTTTCACTTCTCATTAGAAAGTGCTGATACTGCTTTAAATGTTTTGTAATCTCGTTACTCTACGTGACTTCTACACAGTGCCTTCTTATTTTTCTTCCTGTTATTTTCATTTGTGAGCATTTACAGGGTGTTAGGTGTCAGTGCTAGCAAACCCCAACCATAGGTCTTCAATCTGTTCATGGTGGGGCTCCTGGATCTTTACAACTCTCAGGCAGCTCTGTGGTTTCCCAAAATTCCATTCAGTAAGGAAGAGTCCCCTCCTCTGCTCTGTTTTTATTGTGGCCTTTTCCTCCCACTTGTGAACATAAGACTTAAGGACAATGCAAAGCGGCTCCTTGTTACCAAAACCTGAGGCCTCATGCTTTCTAGAAAACCCACAAAGATGTAGTGCTGATCTCATGAGCCTTTCTGCCTTTTCAAATCCTCCTTATGATATAAGAATAAAAGTCTCTAAGCCCATATCTTACATTTTAATCCTTTTTTCCATTTTTTTCTTAAATGTCAGCATTTACTTTTCAAACTCTACTGTAAAGGGGGTTATCATCTTTAATTTATCAACCTTTTCCTCAACTCAAAGAACAGATTCAGGACCTCAATCTTTCCTAGGAGCAGTTGCCAAAAATAGATGGATTAGAGGCTGCTGCTTTCTTCAGACTCAGAAATCCCATGATGAAGACTGGACTGGTTATTTTCACGTTAACTTGACAAGGCTACACAGTGTCCAACTATGTGGTCAAACATTATTCTGGATGAGGCTATAAGAATGTTTTGTGATGAGATTAGCATTTAAATCAGTCACATGATTAAATCAGATTGCCTTCTCTAACGAGAACAGACTTTAACCAATCAGATTAGGGCCTAAATACAAAGAGAAGAGTGAACCACGCTAAAGTAAGTAAGAGTTTCTATTTGATGGCCTTTGAACTGGGAACAGGTTCTTTCCCTTCCTTTGGATTTAAACTGAAGCCTCAGCTCTTCCTGAGTCTCAAGTTTGCTGGTCTGTAGAGTGAAATTACTCTCTTTCTTAATTCTCAAGCCCTTGAATTTAGACTAGAGCTATACCATTGGCTCTCCTGTATCTCCAGTTTGTCAACTCCAAATTTTGGGACTCATGCATCTCCAAAATTGCATGAGTCAATTCCTAATTACCTATCTATCTATCTATCTATCTATCTATCTATCTATCTATCTGTCTATCTAACTCCTATTTCTCTGGACAATTCTAATGTAAAGATATAATTGCCTAGACATCACAACACCTCTTGTTATTCAAAGAGAAATCTTGATTTTTAGGTTTTCATGATAAGCACAGTTGAGAGAGCATATATCTAAATATATGAACACTCAGTCTAATATATAGACTTGGTTTTGAGGTCTAGTTTCTAATTCTATCTTTGCCTCCAAGAAGCTATGTAATTAGAGACTAATTACTTCTTTTACTATTTTCTCATCTATACTCTATGTGAAGGAATCATAGTAGATTACTCAATTTTCTCTTTAATTTCTAAATCTTGTAGTTTTATTTTATTTAGTTTTAATTTTTAAATTGTATATATTTAAACTATATAACATGATGTTCTGATATACATAGAAATGATCACTTGAGCTCAGGAGTTGGAGACCAGCCTGGGCAGTATAGTGGGACCCCAAATCAGTTATCTGACAGCCATAAGTTCAGAGGCAGGACAGGTTCCGGGCATGGTGCAATCCTGTGTTAGCCCTTATGCAAGATTGCAGCAGTAGTTCCTAGCAGTAGGAGAGATGAGAAAACATCTCCCAAGTCCTCAACAGGTCCTTCCTCATATCTCATTGACTATAACTGGATCACATGCCCTCTTCTAAAGCAGCTACTGACAGGGGAATGGAACTATCATGACTGGCTAAGCAATGGATTGACAGACGATAGCCTATTCATTAAAAACAGCCCTTGGCCTGTTTTTATATGACTCATGAAGTAAAAGAAGTTTTTATATATTTAAAGCAATATAAAAAACAAAAACATAATCCACAAAGAATACATGACAGGGATCCATGTAGCTGCAAATTCTAAAATATTTACTATCTTGCTCTTTATAGAAAAAAATTTGAGTTTTGTGGTTTAAATAAATCAGGATCTACATCCAGAGGAGGGAATGGAGGCCCTGTATTGCATGGAGGGTGGGCATGGATGTCTGAACAAAAGCTGAGCTCTGTTAGAAGGAAGAGGGAGCCAATGGATGTTATTGGGTAGGCGGCGTCAACTGGGTCTACTTCTATTCTTCTCATTCTCTCTTCTTCTCCAAGATGTGGTTTATAGCTCTACACTGCCAACTGAAGCATTTGTTGGCAATACACAATTGGGTCAGAGATTGACAGGTCAAGAACAGTGATCACAAATCTGCTAAGTATGAACTCTATAGATACAATCTCTCAGAATTAAAGTTTCCATATGGGAAGTGTTTTCTTCCTGAATATTTTGTTTTATCTGTTTACAAACCAATTTCCAGGTTATGGTCAACTCTTCTCTGTGGAGATCTGGTCAGAATATTTTCAGAACATAAACACGATATTCTCTCTTTAGCACAAACTGACACATATATATGCATGCTGAAACATGGGAAGACACCCTGAGCTGCTTTCTCAGAGAACACTCAACATGTAAGAGATTAAACTTGTACACACTATTAAGATAGTTCCTAAATGGAAAAGCTAATTATAGTCCCCAGCTCAGTTTTAGGTGAGTACAGGTTGTATTGGGACTAACTGAGCTTGCACTTAACTGATAAAACTTCTAATTAAAATCGTGTTCCCTTTTCTGAGAGCCCTACTGAGTGTAATTGATTGTTATCTACCCCCAGAAACAAAGCAGACTCTGTAAATACCCTTTGAGAACATGGTCTTTGAGCACTCTTTATGGCTTAAAAAAGGTTGTGCTGTGGATCTGCATTCACAGACATGAAGAATTGAATACCAATAAGCACTTCTTTGAGGTCTGCCATTAACTTTAGCACATCATTTCATATACTGCAGTGCTATAAATTCTTAAAACTAACTCAGGATGTCATCCATGTCCCTCTGCATAGCTGGCAGGAGCAGTGTGAGTGAAACACAGCCTGGCTGTGCCCCCAGAAATTCAGAGTTGAAATTTATTTTGCATCTTCTGGATATGTTAGAGAATGATATGGATTTTCCTTGCCTTATAATAAGACTTTCAAAGAGAAAGTAAGTATTAAGCTGTTAAAGAGATTAGTTATAAGGGAAAGCAGCTTCTAATTATTTATTAGTTCATTCAACAAATTATTTGTTACACCAATCTGCAGCAGGACCAGTTTCGAGGTATGAAGTTTCACAAGGGGAAAATCAGACAAAGATCTCTACTGTCAAATAGTTTACATTCTAGTAGGCCAGAAACAAGCTTTGAAATTGCAGTGTCTATATAATATTCATAGCTATGAATGGAAAAGAACCAAGGAAGTGAGTGTAGGTAGAAAAGAGACTTCTAAGAACTGTGAAGCACTTAATGCAGTATGGTTGATGAGGAAGAGACTGAAAAAGAAGAGTGAAAACTGAGGAAATCCAGGAACATAAGGGGCTTTGTAAATAAACAACTTCAAAGGAGAGAAAATGCACAAGTTCATTAGAGATGGACAGGTCAAGTACAAGGAGGGTTGAGAATTAACTACTAAATTTTATTTCTTAGAAGTCCTTGTTAATCCTGATAACAGTACTTTTGATGGAGGATTGGGGAGAGAGAACTTGACTGAAGTATGTTCAGGGAAGACTGAGACTAGAGGAAATAAATTGAAGGTTAAAGTCCAATTAAAGCAGCATTCTATAAAAGATATTAGTTACACGGCTCATTAATTTTGCAATACCAAATGTGTGACTACAGTTGAAAGCTACAGACTGTTAGAGAAAAATCATAGCCTTTATTAGTAAGTCAAAGTTCTTTATCTTTCACTTAGAATTTTATACAAAGATTGTATTAGAATACTAAGTTATTTGCAGTAACAAAGGCCAAAATAGCAATAGATAAAAAAATGGAAATTTATTTCTGTCTTAATGATCTGAGTGAAATGACTCAGAGAGAACAAGGATGTTGGGGCCCTGGCTCCTTGTTGCTCTACCATGCTCAAACAATGGCTTCCATCTTGTGATCCAAAATGGTTGTTCTAACTTCCTGACTTCTACAGGCAACAGGCAGAAATATAAAGGGTCGAAGACTGTATTTCTTTCTTTTAAAGCCATGACTTGTAAGTTCCACATCATCTTCTCTCACTTCTTGTTGGCCAGAATGCAGTCACAAAGCCATACCAGGCTGTAAGAAAGGCTGAGAAATGTAGTCTTCGGCTGCAGTTATATGATCAGTTAATTTTTTTTTTTGGTACTGGGAATCTAACCCAAGACCTTGTGCTTGCGAGACAAGTGCAGTGCCACTGAGCTAAACCCCTGGCCCCGATCAGTTAAATTTTATGAAGATACAATTTGCAACTTCTGCCACAAGGATTCTTTTGAAAGCAACTGAATTGTGACTATGGAGTGAAAATTTTGTACATTTTTTCTGTACCATTAACTGGAATATAACTATAGTAAAAAATAATAAATAATAAATTGTGGGGTTTTATTTAAACTTTAGTTTTTCCTCATTAGGAATTAGCCCAAGGTCATGCTGGTCATTATCTGTGCTATGAGTCTTTTCTTTGTGTCCAGTTTGTACTGTGTATCTACTAATTGTGTAAAATTCTTGTTTTCTAAAAGTATACTTGTTTATATTTTATAGTGTAAAAGTGCCTTAGGGCAATTACTGTTTAACAAGGTACAACTTCTCCTGATTTTTCTGTATAATTTTGAAAGCTTCCTGTTGCTTCTATCATATTTGGTTTCAGTATCTCCCCAAATAATCCTTTCTAATTTAATTCTATGAGACCAAAATTATCCTGACATCCAAACCAGACAGGTATTACTATACAACTATAGATGAAGATCCTTTGTTAATATAGATGCAAAAATCCTCAAACACTTGCAAACTGAATATGGTAGCAAACAAGGAAGATTATACATGAGAATAAAATGGGACTTATTCCAGGAATGCAAAGTTGGTTCAGCATCCAAAAATCAATGTAATGCACCTTATTAATAAGATAAAAGATTATGTCAACTGACAGAAAAAAGTATCTAACAAAGTCCAATACTGTTGTATGATTAAAAAAAACACTCAACAAACTAGGAAGAGCAGGAAACTTCTATAAATGTTATATATGTTAATGTTATATATGACAAAGGCATTGGTAACATATCTAATGGTGAAAATATGAAAGTTTTTCTCCTAAGAACAGAAACAAAACAAAGATACCTCTTATTGCCACTTCTAGTCAGTGTTCTGATAGTTTTAATCAAAGTGACTAAGCAAGAAAAGGAAATAGGACATGATCATATATAGAGAAAATCCCAGAGGATCCACTATTAGCACCATTAGCGCTAATATATGAATACAGCAAGGTTAAAGGACAAAAACACAGTATACAAAAATCAGTTGTTTCCACTAAAAGGTTTGCAGCTGTCCTTTTTTTGGCAGAAGCAGTGTTATAGCTTGTCTCCCATATAGATGGCCCCCGAAAGCCTCACGTGGTAATGGGTGGGGCTTTTTCAGAGGTGGCTGGATCTAGAGTGTGAGATGCTGGAATTGATTCATGGTACAACGCTAGGCTCAGGGGCAGAAAGACACTGTTAAGAGCCCTTGTTGCTTTGTTTTTTGTTTTTTGGGATTTTTTTTGCTAACTTGTGGGTGCCATGAACTGTTCTCCTCTGTGATGCCTCTCTGCCAAGCCACCCTGCCTTGGAGCCAGCCAATTACGGATTGAAACCTCTACAAACTGTGAGCTAAACTAACCTTTCCCCCTTTAACTTTGGGTGTTGGGTATTTTGCCTTAGCAATAAGAAAGTAATTAATACAAGCAATGACTTTCTGATAGAGTTCCAAATGAAGAAGATTCTTGTCACTCTGTCAGATGTTTCCTGTATAGCACTGTAAAACCCCCCTCTACCTGTAATGCCTTCGTCTTTTCTGTTTAATTTCAAGCTCACATGGAGTAGCCTAGTGGTCTTCTGATGTTTGACCATGGAGGAGGTGTACTTTTAACAAAGTTTCACTTGTTTGTAGAGAAATGAGAAAAACATAGTTGACGTGATGCACTTTTAACTCAATGTAAAGAATTGTCTTTACATTGAGAATATAGTCGTCCTATTTTTTTGATGTCAAGTATGTTCTTTCTATGAATTTGTCATGATAAATTTTACTAGGATCTTTGTTGTTTTAAAAAATATATTTATTAAATTTATTACTTGATAAGGTTAAAGTTAACAAAGGTTAATTGATAAAGATGAATTAATTTATTTTTGAAAATTCATTTAAAAAAATGAAGTCTGGAAACTACATGTGAAAGCTACATTAACTGGGTTTACTACGTGTTCAAGGCTGTCTAACTTTCTCTTACCTGTATTTAAATTCATTTCTCCTCTCATCTTCCTTTTTATCTTTTCTTAGTTTATCTTACAAGCTTGTCTCCTCAATTCTCTTATTTGTTATCCTAGAAAAATGTTACAGTGGGTAGAACTAGAAAGTAGCTCAAAGGATTCAAGATTGTTTTGCTTGTAGCCTTGAGGTCATTCCTCGACAAGAGCGAAGTTGTAACCTGAAGGACATGAACCTTAAATATTTTAGTGGTCAAAATAGAAAGAATCAATTTTAAGTGGGTGAGAATTTGGTTAAGCAACAAAGAGAAATTCATAAAATAGAGCAAATTAACCTCAGAACTGAGATCTAGCATGGAATTTCTGTCCCTGTGGAATCCTTGCCAGGTCAGCTCATGTCTACTACAGTTTTAGACATCAAGGCTGGGCCTGATAACTTCTGAACAGTCATTCCGGTCATCTGATTATGAAATATTTGGATGACCTGCCCCAAATTTCCATAAGGTTTTTATGTGACTGTGTGTGCTCTTGAACTTTCCAAGTTCCTTAAGTAGGACCTATAAATTAGCACTGACCCATGGGCTTAAAAAATGTTCTCTGTAAATAAAAATGTGACAAAAATTCACAGCACTATAATTTAAAATGTCATCTAAAATATTTTGATTTGTATTCCTTCTATGTGTCAAACACTTTAAAATTATTTTTAAACTATTTTTAAGAACAGCTTTAGGTTCACAATAAAATTGAGTAGAAATTACAGATTTCCCATATATTCCCTGTTCCCATGTATGCTCAACTTTCCCTACAATCCACATGCATCTGTTACAATTGATGAATTTACACTGAGACATTATTTCCCAAAGTTCATAGTTTATATTAGGAAGATTCATTCTTGATAGTTGTACATTCAATGGGTTTGAACAAGTGTATTCACCAGTTTAAAAAAAAATTTAACTACTTTAAAAAAAATTTAATTTTTTTGCAGTACTGGGGATTGAACCCAGGGCCTTCTTACTGAGCTGCATTCCCAGCCCTTTTTAAATTTAAATGTAAATTTTAATTAATTTATTTATTTCCAGTACCAGGGATTGAACTAAGGACCTTGTTCTTGTGAGGCAGGCATGGCGCCACTGAGCTAAATCCCCCCCTTTTAAAAAATGATTTCCTTTAAAATTTTGAGACAGGGTCTTCTTATCTGTTATTTACTTCAACAATTTCATAATTATCTTTTCATAATAATAAAAGGTAGCAAAGATTCTTCAAGAAAGCCAGTAAAACTTCAGGAGAGCTTGCAGTGATATGTATTTTCATAGCATTGGACTTAGAAATTTCAGCAAAGTTTCTTTTCTTTGGTCTTGAATAGCACTCTGCTTTGCCAAAAAAAAAAAAAAAAAATCTTTATTTGTAAAAGAAAAGCAGTGGTGGCACACAGAGGTTAACCATCATGCACAGGGTAATATAATTAGCATTAGAAGTCTGTTTTCCTCACTCCTAGCCTGCTGTTTTGTTCATAGCATCAAAACCATTTTCAGAATTTCTGTCCTAAAAAAAGGTCAACTTTAAAAATTAATATTCAAGTGAGGTGAAACAAGTGATAGCCTCTCTCTGAAAAATCTTTTCAGTTCTGTTGAAGGGTGTTATAATTTAGTTTGCAGAAGCAAAGCTCCTATACTGCAGATTTCAACAAATACTGTTTGATTATCCATAGGGCATAACATGGGGTTACAACAACCCATCCTATACTTTTCTACAGTACATTTGTACTTTAAAATAACAGTAGTAAGCTGTGAGTCTCAGTATCTGAACCTGGGGGGATACAGGAAGGAATCTTTGTGTTTACCTACTGATAGGATGAACAACAAGGTGTTTACACCTGTGCAAAAGTGTCAAACTGGGATTCTTACCCATGTGAAAATCTGTATAGTAGTTTCTGTGTATGTTTCCTAGAGCATCACAGGGGGTAAAATACACCCACATAATTCTTCCAAGAAGTTTTCTTTTGATTTTTTTGGTAGAAGTAGCCCAATTCATACAATGGCACATGAAAAACCAGATTTGCAAGTTTTGGAGGAGGTCAAAAGTGAATCATCAAATGACTCTTCCATGGATGATGAAGATGATGATGACTTTGACATTGGCCATGTGAGCCAAAGTTGCTGTTACAGTGAAATGGAGCAAAAATCAACTGCACAGGGAATGCAGACATCCTTGATTCAGATGATGAAGAAAACAGCAATGGGTGCACATATTTGACTAGTGGACATGGCACAAAATGGACACATAAACAAATGGAATGATCCAATGTTAGAACTAGATCTAAAAGTATAGTGAGGATCTTTGCAGAGGTGAAACTTATTGTATGGAATACCAGCACTGCCATTCAATATTAGAAATTGTTTGTAATAGATAAAATGCTACAAGATGTTGGGAAATACACAAATGCTGCAATACAAGTAAAACGTTCTGTATGCACCAATAGTCATATTAAAAAATGTGTTTATTATGACACTTCATTAGCTGAAATGAAAGCATTCATAGGTCTGCTGTACTTAGCAGAGCTTCCTCATGATAATGCAGGAATGTAGAAGACTTCAGGCTTGAGGTTTGTAGAATAACAATGACACTGAGGAGATTTGGTCTCCTTCAAAATTACATGAGGTTTGATGATAAAATCACCCACCAAGAAAGAAAAAGAACTGATAATCTGGCTATTATCTGGTCATTGAAAGATTTGGAGGTAATTGCCAAGCAATTTACACATCATCTGAATACATGACTTTTGATGAACATCTTGCAGCATTTCATGGTCACTGTAGCTTCAGGCATTATATGCCAAAAAACCCTCCAAAGTATGGCATAAAAATTTATGCCCTTATAGATACAAAAACACATTATACTTTCATTTAGAAATTTATCCTGGAACTCAACTACCAGGTCCTTATTCCTATAGTAATAAACCAAATCCTGTTGTTAAAAGACTTGTTACTCTCATCTCCCAAATTAATCAGAATGTGGCATTTGACAATTAGTTTACTTGTTTCCAATTGACATTACATTTGATAAAAGAGCACAAATTAACCAGTGTAGGAACTTAACATAGGTACAAAGCAGAAATTCCAAATGAAATGTTGCAATTTCAAAAAAAAATTGTATTTTAAAATCTTTGAATTTCAAAAAGATAGAACATTGGCCTCATATATGGTAAAGAAAAACAAACCGGTACTGCTGATGTCAACTTTGCACCATGATGGAAATATTGACAGGGAAACCTCGACAAAGTGCAAGTCTGAGATGCTAACTTTCTACAAAGGCAGAGTAGATGTTCAGGAGCTGTGCAGCAACTCTGATGTCACTCAAAACACAAAGTATTGGCCAATGGTTGTGTTTTATTTGATCTTACAGATGTGTGGCATAAATGGTTTGATAGTTTACAAAGAAAATAACAAGTGCGAAATACCACACAGAAATTTTCTTAGAGGATTGGGACAGGAACTAATAAGACTTTTTTTTTTTTTGTACTGTGGCTCAAACTTGGGACCTTGTGCTTTCAAGGAAGGGGGTGGAAACACTGACCTAAATCTCCGACCCTGGAACTCATAAGAGATCATTTACAGGAGAGGGAAAACAAAATGTTTCTGCCCAGGGAACTTCACACAAAAAATGGGGAGCACACTGGTGAGCTGACAGGTGAACAGGCAGGTACAGCATCACAAAGACCTATTGCAACAACAAGAAAACTAGAACAATGTCAACTGTGCCCTACAAGAAAGGAGAGGAAAACAAAACATGCATGCTATCAGTGTAAATGATACCTGTGTACGGAAAATGCTGTTTTCATGTGTGAAAACTGCCTTGGGTGTGACAGTGGTAGCAAAGATCATTTCTGTGGTAGACTTTTATTTGTATTTATATTATAGTTCACATAGGTTTTTATTTCTGATGCTATCATTTAGGTTATATAAGGAAGTAAACAGCTGATGTGAAAATGTTGATGTCTATTCTAAGCACTCATTGCATATTTGATATTTTATTTTATTTTATTGATATCTTATTTTCCTGCTAAGTGCATATTGTACAATATAGCAAAAAGTTCCTGATAAAACAGGAAGACAAGAGAGGTGACAAGAACAGCCTGCCACACAAGAAGGGAAAGTAAGCATATGTGCTGTCAGTGTAAGTAAGACCTGTGCATGGGACATGCACTTGTCATGTGTGAAGACTGCCTTGTGTGTGACAGTTGAAGCAAAGATTATTTGTGTTGTACAGTTCTATTGGTATTTTCATTGTAGTTCATATAGGAATTTATTTCTGAAGTTATTGTTTAGGTTTTGTAAGCAAGTACACATCTGATGTGAAAATGTTGATGTTTATTCTAAACATGCAATACATATTAAGAATCCTTTATTTTGTTGATATTTTATGTTCCTGTTAAGTGCACATTGTATAATATAATATGAACCTCCTGCCAAAACAGCAAAACCAACGAGATGTCAAGAATGTCCTACAGAAAGGCCAAGAAAGCAAAACACATTTGCTGTCAGTGTAAGCAATAAGTGTGTATGGAATATGCTGTTGTTTTGTATGAAGACTGCCTTAGGTATGATAATTTAAGTAGACTTTTTTGTAGAGTTCTATTGATATTTTTCATGGTAGTTCACATAGGAATTTATTTCTGTTGTTCTTTTTTAGGCTTTGTACTAAAAACAGTCAATGTTGAAAATTTTGATGCTTTTTAAAATAAATACTGTATTTAAATTAAAAATTCAGTACTTTATGATATTTTTTTCTGTTAAGTACGTATTATTTAATATAATAAAATTCATAAAATTAATATGAATAATTCATGAATAGAAATACTTCTAAATAATAAACATGGGTATTATATACCTACCACAATGAGCCTTTAACACAAAATTGCCATGATGCTTTGTCATCTGTGTTCATAGACTTGTGGACTGCTGGAGCCCAGGGACTTTAGAGAGCATTCCTACCTCCTCCTCTTCCTACTATCATCTCCCCAACCCCATATACTCTTCCCACCTCCACAGAATTCTTTCTGCAAGTGAAACCTTTCATAAGAATCCAGTGTAAGAAGCAGTTTTAAGTGGAGCCTCTCTCCTTGAGTTGGGAGCAGGTGTTGGAATCCAACTTCCTCATTCCATTTCCCTACCTCAGGGCCCCAGCATGAGTCAGCACGGCTCTTTGGTGAGCAATTTTAAGCCCAAAAGTCCAGACTTTTACTTTTATTTCTGAAGAAATTTAAAACACATCTTTATTTTCTTAAGTTATCCCTTGAACAAATTCTTGAAAGAGTGTGTAGAAGGTAAGAATAATCTCTTGCAACTTTGAAAATTTCCTTATTTTGACCCATTACTTGGCTCAGGCTATGTAAGTTGAAAATAATTTTCCTTTGAAACTTTGAAAGCATATCTTCACTAGCATGGAAGTCAGATGCCAGTATTAGGTGGGACAAAACTGTGGACATCCAATAGGATTATAAGAAGTATAGTCACTTAGATAATATTGATGAAATAGGGATGAAATGGGGAAAAAAGTCATGTAGCAAGGAACGAACAAGGATTTTCAGGAAAGGAATAGGCTAGGGAGGTTTTATCCCCACCCAAGGTGATTGATGCATATTTAGAATATCAGTCACTGCTGCTTATCCCTAGGGGAAGTATGTGAGTGTAGTTGTTCCTCTTTTTTCCTGAAGCCTGACCTTGTGCTTCCAGACTCAATTGTCTGAGGGCCCAGCCCTGTCTAACTGCCTGTAATATTTATAACTAACTTAGCTAACTATGATAATGCCACAGTCATTGCTTTGCTGAGAATACAGCTCCCCACGATCCTAAACCTGGTGCCAACAAAGCACCAAAAAAAAAAAAAGGACAAAGTTTAGCATAACAAAAAAGCTTATATGGGAAAAAAGATGGAAAAGAAAGAGGATAGACAGGTACGGTGAGGTGGTAGGGTGCTTCAGAGCTGAAAGCCTGTGAGCTCTTATCCCTGGCTCTTTTTTGGGGGGACTAGTGTCTTTCCCATCCTCTAGGTGGGTGCTTGTAGATATCTGATGTGTTCCTTTGACTGTCTTTGATCCTAATCTAGACCTTCTGGCCATTTGGTTTCTTTCCTTCCCTTTTTAATGAATAAATGAAGGAGGAGGGCTTATTAGGAAGGCAGCTTACTTAATGATTTAAGTAAATGGGACATGTGTACATGTGCGTATTTGGTGCACTATTATACTGATGTTAAAGTGAGAACATACATACATATATGCATAGATGTGTGTGTGCATATGTGTGTGTCTTACATATTAAGTAAAAGTCCTTAAGTGGCTGTCTCTTATTGCCCTTGCATTTTGTCAGGTGGGTGAGGGGAGCTGGCTTTCTTGGTAATTGTGTTGCTTGGTTCCTCTCCCAAGTCTAGCTAGCTTTTCCTTCCTTGGTCTTTCTAATTGTCCTTACTGCAGAGTCTACCTGTGAGGGCAGAAACTGTTTTTGGTGGTGGAGGCAGAAATTATTTTTAGTAAGTTTTTCTATTGATCTTAATAAAGCTCAATGAGGTCTTTATATTATCTTTTCTCTACCTACAGTGCCACTATAGTGGAGACTTTCAGCAAGGTTAAGGAAAATAAACCATTTTGAAATATCCCAGAGCATTCTGTTATTCTTAACAAGGAGAAACTATTTTACCAGAACCTAACTTACTGGAGTTTTATCAGAGCCTTCACTATTGTGGATATATCTATATCTATATCTATATCTATATATTGATATATAGATATAGATATATATATAAATATATATGTTGATATATATAAATATATATATATCTATGTGTATATATATATACAGAATGTACTAAAAAATGTATACAGTTCAAGAAAAGAAGAATTTATATAGGACCTCCAAATGATATAGGTGAAATAATATAACTCCCAATCTGGTAAATATCAGATACCCCGAGTTTGCTTTCCCCAAAATTGAAGAATGAATTCTAAGGAACAGCAGAGGTTTAGAGTAGGAAATATTTATTGAGGGGGAAATATATAGCTCCTGAGAGAGACAAGAGTGGATCTGAATGGGTTGCTGGAGACCTCACTTCACAGGGGAGGTTTTATAGAGCACAGTCAGGAGGTGGGTACAATGTGAGACAAAATTATAATCAACCAGTGAGATTATAAGTATAGCCCCTTAGGTAATATTGATCCAATGGGGAAGCAAGTCACGTAGCAAGTGTACATGGAAAGAACTAAGAACTTTTTTTAGGAAAGGATGGATCTGGAGGTCTTGGTCATCTCCTGGAGTGACTGATGTCTAGTTATTGGGCCAGGTGTTACTATTTATCTTCTTCCTTAGGAAAGTATGTAGGCCTGGTTATTTCATCTTTATCTTGAGGCCTGGCCTTAAACAGATGAAGGTCCAGCCGCAGTTGTAAACTGTTTTTATCTTTTCCATTGACTCTCTTGAGGGCCTGGCCTTATCTGACTGCCAGTAATATTTCTACCTAACTTAGCTGTCTATAATAAAATAGTATGATGTTTTTTCAGCAGATAGTATTACTCTTGTATGGGGGACCCTAGAGGATGTTGTATATCACAGAAAACCCACTACACTATTCACAGATGACATGATTGTCTATGTAGAAAATCTGAAAGAATCAGCAAGAAAACTTCAAGAATTAATTAGCAAGTTTGCAGGATACAAGTTTAATGTACAAAAGCCAAGTGGTTTCCTATATACCAGCAATTAATAAGTGGAATGTGAAATTAAAAACGTATTACTATATATATAAGTATCCTCCCAGATGAAAAAACTTAGGTATAAATCTATGCAATAAGTTCTATATGGAGAAAACTACAAAACACAGATGTAAGATATAAAAGAAGAAATAAATGGATATTCTATGTTCATGGATAGAAAGGCTTAATGTAACTGAGATGTCATTCCTCCCACCTTGATCTATAGATTCAACACAATCTCAAGAAAATTGTCTTGTGAATGTTGATAAGCTGATTCTAAAGCTTATATAGGGAGGCAGAGATCCCAAACAACCAACTCAATATTTTTGGAGAAGAACAAATTTGGAGGACTAACATTACCTACTGGACTTATTATAAAGGTAAATAAGACAATGTGGTATTAGTGAAATAATTGACAACTAGATCAATAAAACAAATAGAGAGCCAAGATGTGTTTAACTAATTTTTGACAAAAAAGTAAGGCAATATCATGGTAAAGGTAGTCTTTTCAACAAATAGTGTTAGAACAACTGGACATTCATGCATACCCCTCCTCAAATCTAAACACAGACCTTAAAATTTATTTTAAGCAGATAATAAACCTAAATGTAAAATGCAAAACCCTAAAAGTCAACATAAGAGAAAATCTAGATAACTTTGGATATGGTGATGATATTTTAGATACATTATCAAAGGCATGGTCTATGAGGCAATAATCAATAAACTAGATGTTACTAAAATTAAAAGCTTTTGCTAACTAAAAGACAGTCAAGAGAATAAAATAAGCCACAGATATAGTAAATGCATGTCACTGGCAGAAAATATTTGCAAGAAATCTGATAAAGGATGTTATAATGTACAAATAACTTTCAAAATTCAACAGTAAGAAAATGAGAAATCCATCCAATATTGGGCAATACGTCATTAAGGAATTACAAATTAAGTCAACAATGAGACACCACTCTGTAGCATCTATTAAAATGTTCAAATCCAAAGCACTGACACCACCAAATGCTGGTGAGGATGTGGTGCAAGAGGAACTCTCATTTATTTCTGGTTGCAATGAAAAATGGTATAGCTTCTTTTTTTTTTCTGGTACCAGGGATTGAACATGGGACCTTGCAGTTGCGAGACAGGCAGCAGAACCACTGAGCTAAATCCCTGGCCCTCATAACTTTTTATATGTACATATAAACATGCATAATTTTCATTGCATAAATGTGTGATGAATAGCTTTTTACCGCCATACCACACTTTTCTCCATAACCTGGATTAACACTGAGAGGTATCATTTTTTAATTTTTCTCCATAATAATGTAGTTTCCTACATATGTACATTTTTGTACATTTTGCACAGCATACATATTTTGCCTTTCTCATCTAACAGTACTTTACGGAATCACAAATGGTACATTTTAGTCCTGACCCTGCTTTTTATAAATTGTGTGTTCCCGGGCAGGTTAAGTAACCTTTCTGGCACAAGTTTTCCCACCAAAACATGAGGACAGCTGCCGCTTTCTCCCAGGACTATTGTGAGAACAAAATGACTTCATATACATATAGAGCTGTAAACATAGAGCCTGGTAAATAGTAACTTCTAAGCAAGTGTTACCCAATCTTATGCCCCATACAAGGAAAGCAAGTTCTTCCCTTTCCCTTTTGGTTATGGCCTTTGGCCCAAGGATTTGTAATTCATCCAATGCCTGAGTACCTACTGAGGGACCTTGGGTACCCTGGATTATGTTTGGTTCAGAGCAACATTTCTGGGAACCAATGACCTGATTTGAATCTGTGCTCTGTCACTTTATGGCTATGTTACTTTGGAGGGGTTGTTTAATGTATCTGTGCTTCAGTGGCCACATCTTTAAAGTGAGAATAACAGCAGTACCCACCCATCACACCTTTTCAGGTATAAATGAGATGATGGATGTGATACTCTTGGAACAGTGTCTGATACACAGAAGGACCTCAATAGGCACAAGCCAGAGAAGCGTGAGGGCATGAGCTTTGAGGTTCTTTGGCCTAGTTCTGCCATTTGCTGTCTATTGGACTCTGAGTAAGTTCTTATAAGCCTTCTAGAACCCAAAGTTGATCTGAGAAATGGGGAATATCCACTTCTAAGCAGTGATTGGAGAACAAATAAGGTAACTCATGAATGGAGATGGTGTGTAGTAAGTGGTCAGTTCAGCCCAGTTTCCCTTGCTTATGTTATGCTCTAATCATCCTTTATGAGTTATTTTGATACCAAACACTGTCTTACCAATGAATTTTCAGCATATAGGTTTGCATGAATTGGGGCATTCCTACATCCATCTTCGGGTGGTCCTGACAAATCCCAGAGGCCCCAGGGTCCTTCTTGGATCTCAGCTGTCCATTCTGCCTTGTTTTGTTTCTTTCCTATGTGTGTGAGTATGTATTTTACTTAGTCATCTTGCTTTGTAGGCACAGATTTACTGCTGGTCAGGCATGCTGGGCAGGATGACTGAGAAATGTGACTCCAGCTAGGGGATGCGGGGATGCGACTGAGATGAGGAGATGGAGCTCACTGTCAGTTGGCTTTCCGGCCCTTGCCAGGATTTTGCAATCCCCCAAAGACAACTCAGTTTCCTCCTCCAATCTTGGCATGAATGCTCTGCCACTTCCCCCAGGGCAAAACAATGACAAAATATGCAGTTTTTGAGGCAATCATCTCTTTCAATGCAAACCAAAACTGTCTTAAGAAAGCCACCAAGGATGGGTTGGGGATTAAGCTCAGTGGTGCTGCCGCCTGCCCCGCTAGCGCAAAGGCCCGAGTTCGATCCCTGGTATCAAAAAAAAAAAAAAAAAAAAAAAAAAAAGCCAAGCGACTGGTATCATATCAGATAGTTTGTCCATCTCTTTTTGCTGATATTCTTGCTTCTGTTGGAAAAAAATAGGAACTCACTACGATTGCTCTCTGGGCCTGTGCCAAAAGTTGTTAAAAAGAATATAAAAATTTCTTGCTCCTCATATTACCCGCACGCCTATGAAGTCAGTTTATCCTCTCCCCATCCCCACAAAGGAACAAAAGCGTTAGCACAGCCATGGGCTTTGGGTATTAAGCATGATTCAGCAGTGCCCTCTAGTGGTTCTGTTTGGGAACTATAGAGGGAAAGATTTTGGGACTGCAGAGATGGGAAAAATCTTGGGATTGCAGAGCATATCATTTATAATTTATATAATTAATGTATAATTTATGACATAATTCTGCAGAGCATTATAATTTAAAAAATATAAATAATTTAAAAATGCATAATAATATGAGCTATTTTGTTCCCACTTTGTTTAGTTACACAGAACTAATTTAGATTTTTCTCATTACTTTTCATTCAGTTTTTGAGGCAATCCAGGTGAACAAATAAAAACTGCATTTTTGCACCTGGGTAGCAGGAGTCATTGGAATGTTCTACTTGGGTTACACTTCTGTTGGTCTCCACTTAAGTGGGACAACTCCAGGACATGGTGACCACTTCTGCTCTTTCATCAACCACTTTACCAGTCCAATTATTTAAACACAGGATGACCAAAAATTGTGTACTTTTCATTATTTTTAATAAGATAATATAACAGGATGTATAAAAATGACAATTTTATCAAATTTATTCAATACAAGAATTGACTGGTTGAAATGAGCCCTATCCCAGTGCCCTTGGGGTGGTCAGTAGGTAAAAAAATGTGCTGGCCCAGTGAGCTCCTGGTAAACTGCCGTGGAGTGAGCATTGCTGAACAGAATTCTGTATTGAACCACAAGCTGTTCTGTTTAGATATTAGCTCCTCTGCTAGAGAGGCCAAGGATTTGTACTAGTCACAAAAGGGATCAGCCCAGCTAATTACAAATAGGTCAAGTGCTCTGCTTTCTTCATCAGCTATCCTGGAAAGCTGAGTTACTTCATATTCCTTATATGGATGAAAAGGCTTCCTATAACTGGAAACTAACCAATTTTGTACTTTGTACCAAATTTCCCTCTTTTGATGCCTAAAAAGGCACATCAGGGTCATTATCACAATTTGCTTAGAAAAACAGGTAGGCTGAACTGCTGTTGATGAATAGAATCCTTACATCAGAGCACTGCTTTTTTTAAAAATTAGTGAACATTGACAATATGTACTTATGTAGTTGAGCCACTGGAGACTATTGTGTGTAATGGAAAATAGGGAGTTGAATTTGTGGGTTTCAACCTCTTGCCACGAGGCATAACTGATTCCTAACATGAGAAAATATGAGACAAACCTAAATTGGGAGATATTGCACAAAATAACAAATTAAGACTCCTCAAACATTTCAAGGCCACGACAATGAAAGACTGAGGAACTGTTACATGTTGGTGGAGACCAAAGAGACATGAGAACTGAAGACACTTTGGAATCTTATGTTGGATTTAGGGGAGAAAGAACACATCAATGGAAAAATTGGTGAAATTTGAGTATAGTTTGTAGTTTAGTTATTGTATCATATCAATGTTGATTTCTTAGTCTTGATTATTGTGTTATGGGTATGAAAAATATTAACTTGAAGGCAAACTCCGGAGGGAGTAATTGTGTACCTTTTCTGTAAGCCTTAAAGTTCACTCAAAATAAAATAATGTAAAAATTAAAAAGAAACAAGAGAATTGAATTTTAATAATATAGTGTACTTAATATATCCGAGGTATTATTTCAACATATAATCAGTATAAAATTAATGAGAGATTAAAAAATATTCATGCTGCCTTCAAAAATCTGGTGTGTAGTTTTCACTGGGCATTTTGGTATCCATGTTCCAGGGCCCAGTGGTCACATGAGTCCTGGGGCTGCCATATTCGACAGCACAAGGTTAATGTCCTCCAGAACCCAGTGATTTCTTGGCAATACTTTTCTGGGATCTGGTCCTCTGCCAGCTTTGGTGTTGGTCCTTGCCTCATAAACTCTTAGTATCATCAAGGGTGACTAATTTCTTGGAGGAGGGCCCAGGTTTACTAAATTCTGGGTATGTTGGTGGTCAGTCTAAGGAAAAAGAGTCTTAATATATAGAGAGAATATGACCCTTTCTAGGGAATGAACTGTTCACAGTCTTAGAGCTGTCTAAAATGTGGAATATGTCAAAATTTTAAGAGATATAAGCAAAAATGACTTCAAATGATTCTTAGACATGGTATTAAATGTTACAAGGTGGGAATATTTTTTTCCATTTTGATTCTATTTCATTGGATTATATTAAGAAGTAAGTAGAATTTAATGTTCTTATAGCTTTAAAGCCTCCCTAACACTAGGTACCCCTACCCCAGCACCTGATTAGAATTTACTGCATCATTTGTTTTAATTTTCTTTCTTTTGAGACAGAATCTCACTATGTAGCCCAGGCTGGCCTTGAATTCACAGCGATCCTCCTGCCTCAGGCTCCTGAGCCCTGGGATTACAGGGTTGTGCCACAATGGCCAGCCGATTTTCTTTGATATCACCTTTTATTAATGGCAAATATTACTGACTATTCATTTAATTACTGACATGAAATTTCCTTCATTTTTAAAGAAAAGTATGCATATAAGAACAAATTTACAAAAATGCAAATATGAAAATAACCACAGCCCAATGGCATGGAAAAATAGCAAAAACAGAGAAATAAACATCACAAACCAAACAACTGTTCTCCAGGGAGTACAAGAATGTTTGAAATATGGAGAGATCAGGTCTTCATTTCAGATGTGCCTCCTTTTAGAGGGCTCTAAGAAAAAAGCACAGGGAGGAGGTATGGGTTGTTCTCAGTAAGTCAACCAACTTATTAAATCTTTCCTTAGAAAATCTGCTTTTCTTTTCAGACCCCTCTCTTCTGGCTGCTTATCTCTTTGTCCTCTGTCTACTTTCCCCCTCCTGTCATTTCTCTATTCCTCCTTTTATCTCTCACTTGTTGTTGTTGTTGTTGCAATTTTGGGGATTTAACTCAAGGTCTTCATACTAAGCTACACCCTGAGGCCTTTTTAATTTTTTAAAATTTCGAAACAGAGTCTTGCTAAGTGGCTAAGTTGTCCAGGCTGAGCTTACACTTGAGATCTTCTTGCCTGGCCTTGCCAAGTGCTGCAGTTCAGGCCTGCACTACCACAGTGGGCTCATCTCCCACCTTCTGGACCAAGTTCTGGCTCTTTTCACCCACCAAGAACAGCCAGCTTAAGTAGGGTGTTTGGCCATCTGACCAAGCAGAGTGCTGCGTCTGACACCTTGTGCTTCCAGCCGATGTCTTCAAAAGGACCCAGTACATGCACACATTCCTCTTGGACATTTTGAAACCCTTTAAAATTATATTGTCAATTTCTGGCTTCAAATTCTTCTGGGCAATTGGAAGGTACAATTTCTATAAAGGGAAATTTTCTCATGACTTTTTATACTTTACTCTCTTGGACAAGAAAGGTGTATCCTGTTTTACCTATTTTATATGCTGATAAGACAGCAAATTGAAACTAAAAATCTGACTTGAGTAATTTATGTCCTTGAACGATTGCTATTATTGCCCTAAATTCTGGGAGTATCTAGGCAAAACCCTGCCAACACAAAACTAAATAAATATACCCAACACAGCAACTTGGATATGATTTTGGGAAAAGTAATTACTATTTTCTTTTTTTCAGCCACCATTATGGATAGAATTTCATGGGAAGGGAAGATTTAAGGGAGTTTTTTCTACTATGAGTTAATATGAGAAAATGTTTCAACTTCAGACCTAAAAATAATGACAAGTTCTGTGTTTAGCTTTATTCACACTTTTCATCTCCTTTCTCACATTCCACATTAGCTATCTTCTTTCTATATTCAGCTTTTGAAGCACAACTACTATGAAATAGCTTTAAGTTTTTACTAAGTCTTACAGGTACACAAAGAAAATGATTAAATTTTTTTTTTTAAGTAAACAACTTCCATTTTCAAAGCATAACCACCACTAAAACTTGTGCCACAAAACCTCATTCCACCCCCACCCTTGAGCACTTAAGCGTTTGTCTAGCTCCAGTGGTTGACCAGCTAGCAACGGAAGCCACCCAGCCAAGGAGGCCACCTTTTGATTCACTCAGGCACCCTGGGTTGATTCATTGGTTGTGTGAATGGGTCGTTGTAGGAGGCAAGGCATGTGGATAGACGAGGGGCACCAAGTTGAGTCCTATTTCTCTGCTACTTAATGGCAGGGGTAGCTAGGCTTATTGGGCAAATAAAATATATTTGATACTGGTGATGTTCTTTACTTGTCTTAGCTTATTCACTTCCCTTAACAAAATAATGAAACAGGCTTCTCATTACCTTCACTTGCCTGAGGACCTGAGGCCAGTAAAAAAGGAGAGCTTGGGTTCCAACCCAGAAGGCCTGGCCCTGGAAGCTGGCTCCTCATCTGCATGCAGCCAGCACAGACAGTGGCCTCTCTGAATGAAGCACATTGCTCCAACAGTTTGTAGACTAGCAAGCATCTGGGAAAGGAATTCAATTTTCTGTTTTGAAATCAGTTGTATTTCACTGGAAAGATTCCTGAGCACTGAGTATAATAAAAAGCATTTGAGACTACAACAAAGCTTCTAATTTTATATTCTGAAGGAAAAACTCACTTGTATAAACTATGGTTAAGAAAATGGCACCTCAGTAAATCAAGTAAAACTGAAAAACCCTGGAACTTGAAACTAAAATGAGACAGTATAAAAGAAATGGCTCCAATGGTGAGGCTTCTGTTTCTTCTGATTTTCCATTTCTGAGGGTGAGATCTCTAAAACTAGCAATTTGGTTTTGATTTTCTTTGAGTTTGTATTTTAATCATCCCCAAACCTACTTGATACTTTTACATTCATTCTAGGGCATTGAGTTCCAAAAAACAAATTTCAGAAGAGAATTGTATTACTTTTTAATAATTACAATAGAAACTTGTGTCCAGACAATATTTATTTCCATGGGGAGAAAAATTAAATGTCATTTCCTGTGGCTCTTTCTTTTCTTTGCTCTCTATTGCTGTTTAGACTTTCCTTATTTACTTAGGGTAGTGGCCAGCAACAATCAAAAAGATTAATGCTTAGCAAGAGGATTGTATAAATTAAGTTGTTTGTGTGTTGTTCAAAGAGAACCTGGAGTCTCCAAGGCTCTTTAAATAATCTTGTGGGAGTGACCTTTAAGAATCCAGAACTCTTATCTTACCTTGTTTCATTCTTTTCTTACTCTGTTCATATCAGCTAAATTTATCAGGGAGTTTTCATATCTCTTTACCCAGTTATTCTTGTATGGCATCGTTGTGTGAGAAGAGATGACACATCAAGGCCTAAAATGTCAAGCCCTCGATTAGAAATAAAGCTATATTCCAAAACTTGGCAGGATGGTGTGCAGTAGGTCAACCATAGGGTAAATGCCCAAACTGGCTGGCTAGTAAATATATGTACTATTTCATTGCCCTAAATAAAGGATCTGATGGTATATACTGATGAATAATAAGAAAATGGTGATGTCACCTTAGAATTAATATATATAAAGATATATATATATATAAATATATATATCTTCATTATGCTGGAATAATGGATTGACTTAGGTTTCTTGGTCTAGTGGAGAGAGAAAGCATCCTCCCCTCAACTTTTTCAAAAAGGAAGTCTTTATCTTAGGGACAATGGGAGTGGGTGTATTAATTTTCTAAGACTGGTACAACAGTTACACAACAGAAATCTCTCACAGTCCTGGGGTCTGCAGGTCCAAGATGATGGAGTTATTTTCTTCTCTGTGGCTTATATGTGACCATCTTCTATGTCTTCACAAGTCATGCCTCTTTGTGTCTGTGTCCTAAACCCTTCTTCATAAGGACAACAGTCTTATTGAATTAGGTTCTCCTCCACTTTAAAGGCCTTAACTTCAAATGCAGCTACATTTTGAGGTGATGTGTGTTATGAATTTTGAAGGTAGCACAATTTAGCCCGTAACAGCAAGAAACCTCATTTACTCTAGGCTGGTAAAGAAGGGACAGTTTCTTCATTGGGTTGTTACCATCTTCATCATTATCAAACTCATGCCTCCTGTTCTATCTGTTCCCTTCATTTTCTCAAGAAAGAGTCTAGCTAGCATCAGTCACTGATATAGTAGAACAATTTTAAGCCATGGAATTTGCATTTGATGGCCTATCCATATCAGTGTATTGAAAGGCTCTACTCCTAGTATAACAATATTTAACCAGACACTTGCTGAATTCTTCCCTTTACAAAATTGGCCCTTCAATCAATTATATAATTCCTTTTGCCCTGAGGAAATAGTAAGTTCAAGTAGGGGTAACTAGAGTTTCATAAATAGACTATTTGCAAAGTGTGATCAGGGTTAAAGAAAACTAATAAGAGAGGGAGAAATGTGGGCTGGGCATTTAGCTCAGTGGTTCCACCTCCTGCCTCGCAAACACAAGGAGTTTGATCCCCGGTACCAAAAAAAAAAAAAAAAAAAAAGAGAGAGGGAGAAATGTCCCCAGGAAGGAAACATCAGGAAGCCATTGCCACCTCTGGAGCTGAAAGTTAAGGTGCTGGAGTAGCTCTAAAGGTGGGAGGAAATTCCCTGATAGCCACTGAGGTTTCCAATGGAGGCAGCCAGGGAATGAATACTCTTAACTTTATGTTCCCCCTGCACTTCAGCCTTGGCCAGAGCTCCAACAGCTGAAAGCAAATGGAAGCCAGAGGCTGAGAAAGTTGATGAAGGCTTCAAGGGTCAGCTCCCAAAGCACAGAGGAGGCTGGAAAAGGCTCCTTCTCTTTCCACAATTTTCACTGATTGTCACAGCAGAGGGAACTGAGCACAGAATGATGCAAGATCCTTGAACAGGAAGACGGTGAGTGCTGATGCAGTCTTCTGTTTTCTCATTGTCTAATGTGAATGATGACATGACTTCCAAAAAGCTTCTGTTAATCACTTTTGATTTATATTCTATGTCCTATACCAATGAATTTTGATACCGTGCCTTGAACATTACCCCCCCCCCCCCCATGTTGAGGGAAGCATCTTCCCATATGTTCAGACTGCTGCTATTTCTGTCTGGTCAACATTCCTTTCCTTCTTTTTGGTAACAGAGGTTCTTGGAAGAAAGAGCTTTAGAATGAAGTGAATATGAGACAGAGAGAGAGCGAGAGGGAGAGAGTATGAATTTCTGGATCTAGCTGTATCTAAAGATAAATTCTCTTGGATTTACTCTTTAGTTTCATGAGTCAATAACTCCTTTTCTTCTCTTAAGCCATTTTGGGTTACTGTCACTTGCAAAGGAGATTCCTGATCAATGTATTCTCTGCTATCTTAAAATCAATATTGCTTTATGTTGGGTTCCACATATCTTGTTTATTACATCATGGTCTAGGTTCTGTTCTGTGCTTTTATGTTGCATGATAATGATTAGCATTGTTGAAAATACATTTGTTGGCAGAAAAATAAAATTCTTTATAGGCTTTCGCCTGCCATCGTTTCTTAGGAATTAAAGCCGTCTATCAATTATAAAGAATATTACTTATCTGATGAAATGATACAAAATGTAGACACTGGCTGCTGTAGTCAGGGTTTGCAAGTGAATAGATTTAATATGGGACACATAATTTATAGGATTATTTTATAATATTCACCCAAAAAAGTCAAACAGAGGAGATCTGCTCATGGACTAGAGACCCAAAGAATCCAGCCGAGGGTCTGGATCCCACAGCAATGTCCTGCACAAGTCCAGCTAAAAGCCTAGAGCCCAAGGCAATGTCCTCCACGAATCCAGACAGAGGCCTAGAGCCCACGGCAATGTCTTATGCAAGTCCCTATCGAGGATCTGCACCGGGAAGGCCCAAAGGCCAGTGGTGGAAGCCAGAAACCTGGGCTGGTGGGGTAGAGGATCTGTGTCTCTAGGCTGAGGGATCTGCACTGGAGTCAGGAAGTGACACTCAAGACAGAAACCAGATCTCTCTTGAAGAGAACGGCAGTCATTCCCAAGGAAAGGCAGGATTTGAGCTCCTTTGACAGGAGAACAACCAAGTTTGCATCAGGAAAACCAGCTGCGGCAAGCTTCTCTAAGAAAATCAACAGCCCACAATCTTCCCTTCCAGTTCTCTTTTTATGCTGTTGGCAACAATCCTCAGGTGAGTCTTCCATGCCCAGAACCAGGCTGATTCAGTTCAGTTGCGCATTTCAAGATGATTGTTAGTTAATCCACCACAGTGGCTATCTGCAGGAATAGGTAGCATGAAATTTAGTTTTTAGTATAAGCAACAAGGATGCTGGAGTGATAAAAACTAGCACGGTTAGAAGTTGGTACTGTTCCTTACACATCTTTAAGTCACCTTAAATACATTCAAGGGTTCTCTTCCTTAGTCCAGGAAGAATTAGCAGAATAGTTCCAATTACATTTCCTATTTGTGTTGCGAGTGTCTCTTGCAGGATATAAATGATTTTCAAGACTGGACTATTCTAGTCTGTACTCTGGCATGTTACTGTTGAGGTTTTGTCCATTTGTTATGAAACACTATAAACAAATAAAAACCAAAATTCATTGGATCATTCAAAAGATTCCAAATACCTATGGGAAAGATAGAGCAACAGCTGGATACTCGAAGTTTATGTAGATATAGTTTATAATGTTGATGCATTTATGCGCCTGGATTTGAGGTCCTAACTGGAGCTTCAGTGGGGGCCCTTACTTCCATGGAAATGTCCCATAAGGTGAGGATCAAGCTTCCCAGGAGGGTGCTATGTGGTCCTGAGGCCACTTGATGTGTTGCATGATTTCTGATATTTATTACCTAATTTTTCACCTTCAGAAGAGTGAATTAGCACTCACGCCCATCAGCTGTCAGTGAAAATGCTCACTACTGATACCAAGACTGAGCATTAGGTTTTATTTAATATCTTTTAAATATCATTGACTATTTAAAAAAATATCATTTGAGCATTGTTGCCAATTTGGTAGGAAAAAAGGTATCTTGTAATTTTATGCATCTCCTACGATTTTGTGTAGGAGTGAGTTTTTTTTTCCTTAATGTGGATTTTGAACTTTTGCCTTTTTTTTAGTGAATTGTTTGATTAGGCTTTAAAAATCTACTTCAAAGAAAGAAGAATGTTCATCTTATTATTAGTGACTTGTATAAAGTTTTAACCATTAATCGTTTTGGTCATTTGCTGTCAAAAATATTTTTCCCTTCATCTTTTACTTTGAATTATACATTTTTGATGCATGAAAATTTGTTTTTTTAATCAATTAAACATATAAGGTTTTTCCTTTATATTTTACTTTTTCCTTTGAGTTTTTGAAGTTTAGATATACATCCTTCACCTCTAGACCATTATATTATATTATAATTGTATTATAAAGTATATCATTGATATACTTTCCCCAAATGTCTTTAGTATCTTTTAAACATATGACCATTGTTAAAAAAAAGATAATGCACAGAATGAGAATCCCTGAGGAATAACTGAGTTTATCTTTCCAAAAAGTGAAAGTATTTCTTCATACTTCCTTCCTTCCTTCCTTCCTTCCTTTTTTCATTTTTTCTTTGTGAGATTGTGAGATGGAATCTTGCTGTGTTGGTCAGGCTGACCTCAAACTGGGATCAAATGATCCTCCTGCCTCAGCTTCCTGAGTAGCTGAGACTATAGGTGCACACAACCACACCTGGCTAGAGTGTACTTCTCAATTCTAAATTTTCTTCATTCTTTTTCATGGTTTTAGATTTTTTTGTTACATTTATTTCTGAATCAAAAATTTATTTTGCCATATTATTTGAGGTAGGGCTCTAACTCTCCATTTTTCTAAATGTTTGGCTAAATTATTTCTAACTTTTAATTTATTGAAAGATACGTTTCTCCCATGGACTTGAAATTCTCCAAACTTATCATTTTACCAAATTCTTATGTTACTTGGATTTGTGTCTAGATTTTGGATTCATTTTAATTGATTCTTACAACTGTTCTTAGGTCCAACCCCTGACAAAACAATCTGTGGACTAATTTCGTATCACACACCCTTAATCCCAGGATCACACACCCTAGATCCAGCTACCTCTGAAAAGCTCCACTTATGACCACATGAGGCCGGGGAGGAGGATCTGGACACAAGCCATAACAAGGAGTAAAAGAAAATTACCAGTAATAGCATTAGGTAAGAGTAACAGAAAAGAACAAATGGGAAAAAGGGAAAAATTCAAAAGAAGGAAAAACCCCAAAACCAACAAAGAAAAAGAGAAAATAAGTCTAAAAAATTCCTCCCAGGGCCAAGGATTCCTCCCAGGGCCAGGGATTTAGCTCAGTGGTCCCGGTGCCTGCCTTGAAAGCGCAAGGTCCAGAGTTTGATCCCAGGCACCAAAGAAAATTCCTCCCTCTATTTGTTTTTTCCTTTTTCTTTTTGGTACTGGGGATCGAACTCAGGTCCTTGAGCTTGCGCAGCAGGCAGAGAAACCACTGAGCTAAATCCCCGGCAGGTCGGTTTTTTAAAAATTTTTTTTTTCCTCCCTGTATTTGAATGAGTGGTTTCTTTCCAGAGTCTGCAGTATTGGAGTCCACCAGATATGGAGGAGAGAGAACAAATCACTACAAAGTCCTGTTTTGTTTCCCCACTCATTTTTTGTGTGTGAATGTTCAGTTCTGTCCTGCCTTTCCTCTGGGCCTGGTCAGTCAATGATGTCTGCCCCATGGCTATATTCACTCCAGCCTCTACCAGTCCCTCTGTGCACCCCAAGTCACTATATTCTCTGCCTAGCTTACAGCCTGGGGGGTTGTGAGGTGCCTTCCTTACTCCAGAGGGCTCTCTGTTCATATATCCTAGGCTATGTCAACTGTCCAAGCTGAGGAATATCCCTGATCACGTTGTCAGATGGGGAAAGCAAACAGACAGACCATTGAGCCCCATGCTGGATATAGACAGTGGAGCAATGGTGTGTGTGTGTGTGTGTGTGTGTGTGTGTGTAGTAACCTGCTGGACTTAATGCCAACACTTTCAGACACAGCTCCCTCAGAAAACCACACGTGACTGACCTGGCTTTTCACCATACAGAGTGAGACCACTTTCTGGCTGGAGCTAGCCACTGTTTAAACTTCTAGCATGCACCCTGTCTGCATCTGTCTCTTACGGCCATCCTTTAACCACACCCTGTGATAGGGTGACCATGGAAACCATGAGGTGTAGTTATTCTGTGGCTACTGCTTCCTGGAGCAGGTTATAGGTTAGTCTTAAACAATGAACCAAATGGCTCTTGATAAATCACTCTCAAATATGGAAGGTGCTGCAATGGATTTTTTCCCCAACTCTAACCTGTCATTGAGAAGGAGTTACTTGTAGAGAAAGGCTGAAAGCTGCTTTTGCAGTTTACTATAAGAGGGGGCTTCTCTTGGGGCCTGTCAGGCCAGTCCACTGTTTCTCCTTGGGGCTGCTGACCCTCTCTGGGCTTACTTTGTGTCTGTGGAGACAGGTCCCCTTCCCTGAGCCTGGGTTAGTGGTCCAGCCGGCTTCCTTCTTTTCCCTGCATTGCCTTTAGTTTCTCTAGTTTCTTTGTGATTGATTTCTAGTTTTCCTGTTGCTCATTTAGTTTTTTGGTACCAGGGATTGAACTTAGGATCTTGCACTTGTGAGGCAGGTATGGTGCCACTGAGCTAAATCCCCAGCCCACCTCATTCTTAATTCTCAGACCTTTTTTCCTTTTCTCTTTTCTAAGTTATTCTTTTCTAGGTGGTGTGAGTGCAGGTCCATAGTAGCTGCCAAATTTTACACCATTGTCTTCCTTCTTCACTAAACTCTGAATCCTAATACATTTTCAGTTTATCATCTTGGTAATCAATCACATTGGAGCAAATATCTGATAATATTTTCTCTTTTTAAAAAAGATAGAATGATTTCTTCTAAATACTTGGTGAATATTGAAAAACAGGACAGGTAGTTTGTTCCTCCAAACCTCAGGGGAGCCCTTTAGGGTTTTATATCAGATACAATAATGCCTAGTGATATGTGGCAGCAAACTTTCATCTGGTTACGAAGCATCCTACTAGTTCTCATGTAGTAACAGATTTATTTTTCTTTTTCAAAAATCATACAAAGATGTTGAAATTATTGAAGACTTTTTTTTAGTATCTACTGAGATGACGTATTTTGTCTCTTTAAGTTAATGATATGTAGATTTCTTACTATTGAAGAATCTTTGTAATTCAAGAATAAATTCTATTTGTTGATTAGTTCCTTAAAAGCCACTTTCATTTAGTATTTAATTTAGATTTTCAGAAAATCTATATTCATATATGAGATTGGTCTGTGAATCTCTTTTTGAATTACCTTTGTTAAAGTTTGTATTAACATTATATCATCTTCATAAAGTAAACTCAAGCACTCAATTTTTGCCTCTAGTACTCCAGACTAGTTTAAATAGCCTGGACATTTTCTATGTTTTGAAAGTCATTAGAAAACTCATTCATAGAATGCACTAAACTCAGACTTGTCATATGAGTTTCTTAGTTCTACTTCTTAGTACTTCTTAGTACTACTTCTTAGTTCTATTTTCTGCCAAGTTTCTTACTTCAGTTTTTAAATTTCTTTGTCAACTTTCTGTGTCCCAAAAAGTTTGCCATTTTAACCACATTCTATGGACTTTTTTTTTTTTGGTACTGGGGATCGAACTTGGGACCTTGCGCTTGCGAGGCAGGTGGTGGAACAACTGAGCAGAATCCCTGGCCCTAACCACATTTTAAAAAGTTACATGGCATTGGTTGTATTTTCTTTAAAATTAAAGGCAATCTCATCAGTTTTTTTTTTACATTGTGAATGTATATTCTCCTTTCCTCATGCTAAAGGTCTGGCTCAAATTGGTAACTTTTAAAATAAAAATAGCATTTTGAGTTTTAAAAAAATATTGTTTTCGGTTTCCTGATTCAATATTTTTCTGTTTTAAAAATATATTGAGTCTATACTTCTGATTTAGAAAACCTTATTTATTCTTTTTATATCTCTTGATTTAAATGACTAGTTCATCAGTATCATTTTATTCTTACTTAACTTTGAAAAATATTTTCTGCCAATCTGATAGGCCAACACAACACTTGCTTTTGACATTGCTTCAAGTGGAAGACATCTATTTTGCTAGCACAGACTATGTATGGCAGAGGGGGCAGCCTCCACGGGTGGCCATGGCAGCTTTTATGGTCATGATAAAAACCATGTAAATCTAAGGGCTTATTTCAGAATACTGAGCCCAGATCTGGTTTATTGTTTTTTTTTTTTTTTTAACTCTTCCAAAGAATTTTTAATATCTGGTAACAAATCTGGTTTGTGGCTAAACAAGGGAGAATTATTTCTGTTATCTGCAGCTGAAACCTAACTAATACATTGATTTTATCAAACATTAAATTTTCAGGTTGACTACTTCTGGATATATACTCTGTTCTATTAAATTATCTATATTTTGCCAGTATAAAATGACCTAATTATTGTAACTTTATAATATGGTTTAACATATGGTGGGCCCAGTAATCATCTGCATTCTTTTTTTTAAATTAAAAGTGTATTTTCGGCCTGGGGATTTAGCTCAGTGGTGCTGCGCCTCCCTCGCAAGTGCAAGGTCCACAGTTCAATCCCCAGTACCAAAAAAAAGTATTTTCAGCATGAACTTTATACCATGTTGACAATTTCCTCATAGTTTTTATTTTGTCTTCTCCCATGTTCCTTGGGGATTTTGAGTCAGTATTCCATTTTAAGAAACAGCTTATTCTCTGACCTGGGACTCCAAGTCTGGCTCATAATATCTTCATGATAAACTAGTACAGCAGTTATGAGATAATTCTAAAGATTTAAGGTGGGTATTTGGATAATAAAATGTAAATTAATATTCATGACTTTATAACTGTACCTGTCAAAACTTTGCTTTTGCTTTTATTCCAAATGACTTATGAAAAGCTTCTACTGATGAGATGTGGTCACTTCAGTGCATCGACACTCAGGGGAATGATTAATGGTTAACTGAAGTGAGGCTTTGTCTGAGGTTATTTATAGCTGCATTCTTTAGGCATAGGGAAATCTAAACTTTAGAGGCTGAGCTAGAACCAAGATTCCAGGTAAACTTCTGCAAGCCCAGGACCTTTGTTTCTCTTATATTTTTCCAGACACTTGTAAGACCAACTGATCTAGAAGCAAGTATATTTGAGTTCTGGTTCTAAATCTGGCTTAACTAATTTGGGCAAAGCATTTAATTTTTCAGAGATAGGCTTCCTTTCTAACAAAATGGGGATGACAGTATCCGTTCTACACCAGTCTTTAGTTTTTAACATATATTGTGTGTGCAGGTGTCATGAATGCTGTACTATGCCAGAACACACGAATTTTCTGCCTTTCATTGTGTCTGTTTCCTGCCTCAATTTCCATGGGATTTTGGTCTCTTTGTCACTTTATCTTCTCCACCAACCTGATTTTTCTTGACACAGCACAAATCCCAAAGAGTTACTCATTTACCTATCTCAGTTATCTTTCTTTGTGATTTTCTGCCAAATTCTATTAACCTTTGTGAGATTCTTGCCCTTCTTTTCAAGTAGTTCATCACTGAAGAATCAAACTCTTTATATGTTAATTTCTTATATCTACAAAAGCCTATTCAAGACATAAAACAGTGATTAAGAAATAAAAATGGATATTGATAAAAATAAGAGATTAGTTTTTTACATCTGGATATTTTCATAGCATCTAGAATTGCATCTGCTAAAGCTCCATTTGGCTTTTTAAAAATAAAATTGCTTATGAAAGCTATGACTTATTAGTCTGTAGGGTGCTCCTGGGATTTCCAAGTAGTAAGATAGAGGTCTGGGCACTCAATACTATACACAATCAAAATCAAAATAGAATTTAAGAAGTGGGATGGCTGGGAAGGAGGAACTGGTGAAAATTTGAAAATTATTATTGGGTTCACTTGGAGAAAAGTTAGATGACAATGAATATTAAAAACAAACAAGGATCTTGCCTGGTTGTAATATAAAGCTCATTTTTAAGCTATTTCATCACTTTTGCCCTTTGTGGTTTAGGTATTCTTCTGATGGATAAGGTAATTTTAGGAAACTTTAAGGAAGAAAAAAATCACACACCTTCATAGTGTTTATCCCTGTTATTAGAGTGGTACATGGTCATAGGAAAAAATTTCAGAAGTATAGAAAAAGAAAAGGAAAAAGGATCATTTGTAATACTAGTATGTTAATTAGCAAATTAAGATTCTGGTGCTATCCTTTTATTTTCTCTATATATGGTTTCCATTTTTCATAAATTTGACATAAGATTTTGAACATTAAGGTTGTACATGATGGGTGATCAGAAATGTGGTGAATGTTTAAATTTTAAAAATTGATTACAATAAAACACACACTGCAATTAATCCCCCTTAAAATACTTCCCCCCACTTTGAATGCATTTATTCCATCATTATTACTACTTTTGGAAGCAGTCCTGGAAGTTCTCTTTTGTGTGTGTGTTTTATGAGATATAATAAAAAATACAGTAAATGCTGCTGCTGAGTGCCATCCAATGGAAAGGCAGGTACATAAAAATATTATGTGTGTCCTCAGCCACCTTATTCACCAGATCTGGCACCATGCAACTTCTGGCTTTTCCTCAAAGTCAAAATGACCATGACAGGTAATCTTTTTGAATGGATTCAGGACAACAAGGCAGCCATGATAGCACAACTTAAGACATGCATGAAAAAGAACATCCAGAATGGCCTCAGAAAGTGAAAAGCGATTGCATGAACCTGTAGGCTGGTCCCCAACCAACTTGACAATTGTAGATTCCATGTCTTTACTCAACTACCACCAATTTGGATCTGGCTCTGCCTTGTATGCCTTCTGCATGGGACAATAGAAGTGCCAGTCAAACAACAGACCTGACCTTGGACAAGGCAAAACTCTGGAATAGGGGATTCAACATAGCTAACTAGAAAAGGAGTCATATCATAGAAGGCAAGGAAAGATCCACTGAGAAGGAAGGCTCTGGAAGATCCAACATGGCTGAGTAGAGGAGGAGCCACATTGAAGGGACTCAGAGAACATCAACTACAAACACAAAGAATAGGAGAAACTATCATAAAAGGAAAGAAACATAAGAAATGGAGTAACAAAACACAACGCACTATGTCTGAATTCTGATTTGAAGATTCTAACCCAAAGAACACTGTTTGGAGACAATTGTAGAACAATCCACAAGAGAGAACTACACTGGGACTGAGAGAATGAGTGGCAGTTGGAACTTATAAGGAAAATGCGGGATATTGCTTCCAGAGTGGCCTTCCACAGTCAACAGTTGGTGAGTGACCTCAGTCCAGTGCCCAAGGCCACAATTGTGGAATTAGAGGTAGCAGGAACACAATTGTAGGGAAAGGCTCAGTGTTCAAACCTGGGTCCCAGAGTAGTCCCTTTACTCCAAGCCATGCTCCATACTGTCAAGTTCTCAGAGTGGATGAGGAAAGCATAACCAAAGAAGAGACCCAGTGGTTTTAGAGCAGGCTGGAGGGAGTTCTGCTGAGGGGGTGGAGCTGGTGAACAGCTACAGAACTCCAAACAAATATGACAAAGAAAGGAGCTCACCAAGGCATATCCTTATTAAATTACCAATTATCCAGCAAAAACCCAGAGAATTTTAAAAGCTGAGAAAAACAAAAGATCACATATAAAGATAAACCAAGTAGAATCACAGCAGACTTCTTGACACAAACTCTAAAAGCCAGAAGAGCTTGGAGTGAAGTATTTCAAATCCTAAGAGCAAATAACTTCCAACCCAGATTAACTTATCCAGCAAAGCTATCCTTCAAAGTAGATGGAGAAATAAGGTATTTCCATGAAAAAGACTAGCTCAAAAGATATATGCGTGCTAAACCAGCACTTGAGAAAATACTTAAGAATATTCTTTTTTTTTTTTTAAACCTCGGATTGAACTCAGGACCTTGCACTGTGAGGCAGGCACGATGCCACTGAGCTAAATCCCTGGCACTTAAGAATATTCTTGACAGAAATCACAAAACTAACACAACTAAAAACACAGAGTAAAGTCAGTGTATATACAGCAACAAAAAAAGTCTGGAAAAGAAAAATAAAGGATTCAACATCAGATAAAGAAGGCAATGATAGTAAATAATCAAAAGAACTCAGTAATGTCTCTCAACATTAATGCCTCAACTCCCCAGTTAAAAGACACAGATTGGCAGACTGGATAAAAAATAGAATCCAACAGCTTTTTGTATTTAAGAAACTCATCTAGTCCCAAAAGATACTCATAGACTAAAATTTTAAGGGTGGATAACAATATTTCAAGCACCAGCACTCTGACAACAAGCAGGGATAGCAACTCTAACATCAGATATGGTAAACTTCAAGCTAAAACTAATTAGAAGAGGCAAAGAAGGTCACTACATACTAGTTAAGGGAACAATCCAACAAGAAGATATAACATTGATAAACACATATGTACCAAATACCAGAGCCCCTATCTTTATAAAACAAAAACTGTTGAAATTAAAAGACCAAATGAATACTAACACAATCATAGTAGGGGATTTTAACACCTCACTTTCACAAGATAGATCAACTAAACAAAAAAGCCAATGAAGAAATACCAGAGCTGAATCATACCCTTGACCATATGGACTTAATAGATATCTACACAGTATTCCACCCCTCTACAACAGAGTATACATTTTTTTCAGCAGCACATGGTACTTTTTCCAACATAGATCATAAACTAGTCCACAAGCCTGCTTACATAAATGTAAAAGAATTGAAATTACCCATGCATACTATCAGACCACTGTGTAATGAAAATAGAAATCAATGACAGAAGAAATTTTGAAAAAGATAAAAGCTCCTGGAAAAGTAACAACATACTCCTAAATAACTAATGAGTCACAGAAGAAATCAAAGAAGAAATTAAAAAATCTGGAAGTTAATGACAATAACTGTACAACTCAACAAAACCTTTGGGACACTATGAAAGCAATTCTAAGAGAAAAATTCATCGCAATAAATGCTCACATAAGGAAAAAAGAGCAAGCTCAAATAACCTTATGAGAAATCTAAAGATAGCTGAGAAACAACAACCAACCAGTTCCAAACTGAAATTGAGGGAAATTATAAAGATGAGAGTGGAAATCAATGAAATTGGGACTAAAAACAGTTTAAAAAAACTGAATTGAAGAGCTGGTTCTTTGAAAGAATAATAAAATAGATAAGCTCTTAGCCAGACTCACCAAGAGAAAGAAAAGACTCACATCAATGGAATTAGAAATGAAAAAGATGAAATCACAACAGCTACTATCAGAATCCAGAAGATAGTAACTAATTTGAAAAATTTTATTTCAACAAATTAGCAAATTTTGAAGAAAAAGACAGGTTCTTAGATGCATACAAATTACTAAAACTAACCAAAGATGACATAAATATTCTAACAGCCCAGTAACAAGCAATGAAATAGATAAAATAATAAACAACCTACCACCTAAAAAAAGCTCAAGGCCTGATGGATTCACTGCCGAATTCTACAAAACTTTTAAGGATATTATATCACCAATACTCCTCAAGCTCTTCAAAGAAATTGAAAGGGAAAAAATGCTCTCAAATTCTTCTATGGAAGCCAGTATCACCTTGATCCCAAAACTGAACAAAGACTCAACTGAAAAAGTAAACTATAGGCCTGTGATGGTGAACCATTTAGAGACCTAGTGCCAAACTGCAACCCAAAACCTACTTATTTATCCCTAAGTGTCAACACTGTAATTAAACCTGAATGCTGAGGTTTTGGTTAGAAAAAGTAACTCTACATTAACATCTTTTGTCTTAAAAGAAAAACACAATAACATGCATGCTGTAGGTTCACCACCACTGCTATAAGTCAATTCCCTTAATGAACATAGATGCAAAAATCTTTAACAAGATTTTAGCAAATATAATAAAGCACATTGTCAAAAAGATCATACGTTATGATCAAGTAGGTTTCATCCCAGAGATGCAAGGATGGTTCACAATATGCAAGTCAATAAATATAATACATCACATAAACAAAAGCAAGGTAAAAAACCATATGATCATATCAGTAGATGCAGGAAAGGCTTTTAAAAAATCCAACACCCCTTCATGATAGAAACCTTGAAGAAAACAGATATAAGAACCATACTTGAATATGATAAAAGCTATTTATAACAGGGGGACAGTGAGGGTTAAAGAGAAAAATGACAATAGAGACTTGCATAATGCCTAAGCACATAGGGGGCTGGGAGATCAGTGCCTCAGAGTAAGCAAAGACAAAGACACTCCAAGTTATCCATTATTTATTGGGTACGCCAATAATTGGCGAGAGTATCAGATGTTGATGAGGATCTTATGCTGCTGAGGATTTTAGGTCGTGAGGACCTTATGTTGATGAAGGTGGTAAGGACAGCATTCTTAAAATATTAGGTGGGCCAAAATAGCAGGCTAATAAAAAACTTGTCTCTCAGGTGAAATCTTTCTCTCTCTCTCTCTCTCTCTTTTTTTTTTTACTACTTGGTTCTTGAAGAACCAGGATAACTTCAGCCGATGTACTCTTGCCCTTGAGCGTCACAGCATCATAAGACCATAGAAGCGTCAACTTGTGACTGGAGGCGAAATGGAGTTGTTTCCACATGCCATAGCCAGCTTGCGGGCAAGGTGGCATTGGGCCTTAGGGAGCTATAGTCGTACTTTAATTATGAAATGATTTCCCCCAAAGTGTACGTAGAATGGCTCCCAACAAAGAATGACGGGAAAAATGTTTGAAATGAGGGTGAGTATTTTGAGAGGAATTAATGGCAGTATTTTTTTTTACTGTAATACATTTAAAAAAATTTAGACACATCATATTTTTAATTATATCTGGTATATGTTATGCATATAACTTGCTTTTTTCCACTTACTGTATCATAAACATTTTCTTGTGAGGCCATGAAATTCTTGGCTTGTTTCTCTGACAATAAATTTTTGTTTGTTTGTTTGTTTTTTGGTACTGGGGATCGAACTCGGGACCTTGTGCTTGTGAGGTAGGCGCTGGAACAACTGAGCTAAATCCCCAGCCCCTCAAAATTACATTTTTGAAAGTGTTGGATATTGTTGAATGTGGTTTTCTTTTCCTTCTTCCTTTTTCATGGCTTGAAAGATGCAGTTATTTTTCTTCTTAAAGAGAGAAAGAAAATTTCCAGTTTATACCAGTAGGTGTCATCCATTCATGCAAAGCACACCCGATGTGGAATTTGCAAACAGCAACAAAGTTTCTCTGAGGATTTTTGTTTGCGAAGGGAATTGATTGCAAACAGAAGCATTTGTGAACCGAGGTATTACCGTATATATATTCAAATTTTCAGTGTTATCTTCTAAAGAAGGGCTTAAGAATGGATAGTTGATGAGTCAAACTAGATCTTGATTTATGTTTTGTTTGTCATTTGTAATGTTGGTTCACATTGTATTTATTTTCCAATATATATTTTTATTAGCATATATTCATTTAAAAATTAATGCACTAGTTGGTTTTTTGTGGAGTTTCATACATGCATACAATACATTTTGATCATATCCATGCCCCCTTATCCTCTCTTACACCTCCTTCCAACCTCCCCCTCATTCTCTTTCTCTTGCCTTGTCTCCCTCTGCTTTCATGTAGCTGTCTCTTCTGCCGCCTCCTTATTCTTTTGTGGATTCCACATATCAGGGAAACATGATATACTTGTCTTTCTGAGTCTGGCTTATCTGCTTAATATGATGATTTCCAGTACTACCATTTTCCTACAAATGACATGATTTCATTCTTTTTTATGGCTGAATATTCCATTGGGTATGTACACCACATCTTTATCTATTCATTCATTGATAGGCACCTAGGCCGATTTTATACCTTGGCTGTTGTGAATTGTGCCTCAATAACAAGGATTCACAAGTATTTCTAAAATACGACTTTAATACCTTTGGATATGGCTGAGTCATATGGTAGTTCCATTGATAGTTTTTTTTGAGGAACTTCCATACTGATTTTCATATTGCCATACTAATTTACATTCCTACCAGCAGTGTTCCATCCTCAACAGCATGTATTGTTTTTTGTATTCTTTTCTTTCTTTCTTTTTTTTTCTTTTGGTATCAGGGATCGAACTCGGGTCCTTGAGCCTGCACAGCAAGTGGCGAAACCATTGAGCTAAATCCCCGGCCCCTGTTTTTTGTATTCTTGATGATAACTATTATTATTGGGGTGGAATGTTAATGTAGCTTTGCATTTGTGTTTGCTAAAGACATTGAACATTTTTCCACATAATTATTGGCCATTTGGATTTCTTCTTTTTAGAAGTATCTGTTCAGTTCATTTGGCCATTTTTTTTAAAGTTCTTTTATTGGTACATTTTAGGTATACAATTCATTTACATTTATCATTGGGTACTTGTACTTGTACATGATGTATCTTGGTACTTATTTTTTCCCCATTACCTGTGCTCCATTCACCCTTCCCTATTTACATAGACACCATTACCTGTGGACCCTCCACCCTTCCCTATTTACATAGATATTATTTCCATTTTTTTTTCTTTTCTCATACTTTTTCCTTTCCCTCTTTTCCTTTCCCCTTTCCCTCCTTTCACCCCTTTGTCTTTGGACATTTTTTCCTATTTCAAATTATCAATTATTCATTTTAATCATTTTAACCCTTGTTTATACTATCAGGTTCTCACACTAGAGAAACTATTCGGTATTTACACGTGTGTTCTATTTATTTCACTTAAGAGTATGGCCTCAATATGCATCCATTTAGCTATAAATGACTCTAGTTTTTCATTCTATATGGCTGAGTAGTACTCCATTTTATAAAAAAAAAATCACATTTTCTTTATCCAGTTTCCAGTTGATGGGCACTTGGGCTGCTTCCAAGCTTTAGCTATTACAAACTGTGCAGCTATGAACATGGGTGCA
>NW_004624765.1:12343539-12380531 GCF_000247695.1 Heterocephalus glaber | reverse complement strand
CTGCTTGTAGGATTTTGTTTTTCTGTTGGGTTTCTGGGATCTTGACTATTATATGTCTAGATGTAGAGTTTTTTTGATCATGGCTAGTTTGAGTTCTATATTCCTCACTTCTCTGTATGTCCAATTCTCTACCTCTGTCTGGGAAGTTTTCCACTATAACTTCTAGGAACAGTTTTTTTGTGTCAATTGTGCTTTCTTCTGTTTTTTCATGGACTTCTATCAGTCTTATGTTATTCTTCTTTGCATTGTCTAGCAGCTGCTGGATTGATTTCTCATGGTCCCTTGCTATTTTTAAGAAATCTCTGTTTTCATGGTCTTTAACCGTGATCCTGTCTTGTATATCTGATATTCTATCTTCAGATTCCCTTAATCTGCTGTGGATACTTTCAATGGAGTTTTTAATTCTCCTGAATATCTGTTTGAATCTGTTTCATGGATTCCATTTCTTTCTTATGTTGGGCAATCATGGTTTCCATTTCTTTCTTATGCTGGGTATTCATGGCTTCCAGTATGTTTCTGAACTCATCTATTTTTTTTTTATCTGTTTCTGTTCTAGAGCCTCTAATCATGTCTTTCACTCTACTCACCCTCTCTGTTACTATCTGGGAGACTATCTCTGCTTTGAATTTTTCAAGAGCCTCATTCATCTGTTTTGTTACTTCCTGTGCTATCAGTTCAGGGTGTCCAGGTGGTTGGTTATCAGACTTTTCCATCTCATTTCCCCCAGGGTTTACCCTTGGTGGGGTGGAAGTCTGAGTTTGCACCTTGCTTAAATGTCTTCTCATTTTTGTTCTTGGTACTGTGCTTGGTTTAACTCCTGGGTTGATACTTCGAAATTGCTTATTGTAAGTATCTTTGTTGCTTGTGATTAGAACCCTTATGGAATGATTGCTTCTCAGAGGTGTCTTCCAGACACCTGGTCTTTGAGTTTTGAGTCTCTAATGATTCTAAGGCTATCGCATTTTCCTTATACTAGGAAGGATCACTGACTAGATCAATAACACCTTACCCCAAGTAATACAATAAGCAACACCACTGCATCAAGTACATGTTAGAAAATGACATTTTGTGGTAGTTATTAATCTATCACCTTATCTGTGTGAATTAAATCAAGATCGAGGACCAACTCAACATATACTGAATAAACTCTTCAATATAACAATTATTACCCTTCAGGATGGGGAGTTAGAAGGAGTTGGGGAGGGAGGGATAGATAGGTAGAAGGATAGGGGAAGGTTAGCAGTGAGGCCAGAGGACACAGGCAAGAGAAGGAAAAAGAGAATAGTAGGAAAATAAAGAAGTCCGAATGAGGGCCAGAACAGGGACAAAAAGGGAGATGAACAATATGGGAGAGCAAGAGAGTGAGTGTAAGAGAGAGAGAAAGGAAAGAGAAAAGAAAAAATAAAAGAAAAAAAAGGAGAGAAAACCAAATAATTGCAGAGAGTAGGAAAAAAATTATAGATAGGAGAAAAAGAAAAGAAAAGAGAAAAAAACAAACCAATAATACTAATTTTGGAAATAAAAAATGAAAATGAAAATGAAGGGCCTCTTTCTCTGCTGTCACAATAGACAACGCAGGTAGCAGTGTGCAGATGTAAGTCAATGAGTCTCGGCAAGCCAGTCACAGACCTGTGAGATTCAGGGAGATTTCTGGCTGCAAGTCACAAGTTGAGCTCCCTGTCCTCCCGTAGGGTTGAACTCTGCAGGACTGTACTGCAGGTTCCAGCTGCCCTTCCCCCGAAGATAGTCCTGGTTCTGATCGAAGTGATGATGACTCCAACTTACCCAGTACAGTGGTCTGGTGGTCCGGCGTCCTCCGCATCTTTGAAGTGTGGAACCAGGTTTCAGTACAGCCAAGAGGCCAGAGGAGCGGGGGGGGTGGGTGTCAAGTTGTCCAGTGGATTGTTGCTGGTTGGCGGGCTGTATCGGCATGTTCCACGTGGCTTGGGACCTTGCTATGGCATCTGCAGACCTGCCTGTCTGAACGGGGCTCCATTTGCCCATTTTTGATTGGATTATTTGTTTTTTTGCAGTTGAGTTTCTTGAGTTCTTCATATTTTGGATATTAACCCAGAAGAGTAGCTGGCAAAGTTTATCTCTCATTTGTATCTCAATATATTTAAATTTTTTAATAAGTTGTAAAATTTAAAAATTGGGGTATTTCCCACAAAGACTAGACTTTCATGTGCATTTGGAGGAAGTCAGAAGGCCTGGCTCCATTGCATCTATATTCCCTCCTGGCTTGCATGCTGGCCTTTTGCCTGTTGGCGTCTGCCACACCCATTTCCATATGAATTTGTGGGTCTTTTGAGTTATAGTCTTCTGAGAATGATTATTTACTTACTTCAACTCTTGCCATTAGGATTCCAGAAACTTTTGAAATAGTTTGTAGAATCATTTGAAGAGACATAAGAAAAGTCAGGTCAATATTTTCGTTCATTTAATTTTTCAGTTAAGAAGTGGATGAATCTGCTTGATTACTCAGGAGGAGTATGTAGGATGAGGAAAGCACAGAACTGAAGCTCAAATTCTGGGAACATCAATGTTGATAATCAGGAACAGAGAGGCATTAGAACCAACAAAGGAGACCAGGTGAAGAGATGGTTGTAAGAGATGGAAAAGAAAAAGGGAAAGTGATAATTGTGACCATACTCAGGGACCAAACAGGGGCTTCATTGAAGTGTTTCAATTAGGAAGACAAAGGTTTTCTTCAGAGAGTTAGACTTTCAATTTGCTACAGAGTAGTAGGCCTGAGAAGAAGCATGCAAAGTCACCTAGAATGAGCAGAAGGGAGCTCTTAGATCCAATAACTCAATCAGAATAGGTGGTACCATTTCAAGATCAAGTAAGTACAACATCAAACATACAGTGGAAAAGTATAATTGTTTTTCTGAGCTTTATGGATTACTTAATAACTTTCTGAAAACTTAACTTTTTAATAAATGAAACAATATTTGGCTCTTAAAATTGAATGGTCTTTTGTTTGATGATTAAGGATGGGCAAATGATGAGATGGTAGATGAGTTGAGAGGATAAATTATTATATTCATTGAATTAATTGCAGTGTGAAATACAAACACACCCTCATAATTTTCTGCATTCATTTTATGATTTTAAAAGCAAAATGGTCATTGGTGAGCATTCCCGAGGGTGTATCGTTCCTTCAGCAGTCAGGGATTCTTCAAACACTCATTCATTCAATGGACAGTTATGGGGTATTCATTATGTCCCCGGCACTATGTTAGGCATTGCAGAAACGGCTGCAAAGAAAGCCTTGCAATCCTTGTTATGACACTCCTCACAGTCCAAGAGGGGCTGCAAGAGTGTGAAAGGAATGTGAAAGTTGTCAGAATGCAAATAGAGTCATTTGTACCAACTCCACCCAACAAAGTAAATAAAATTGATAAAGGCAGGATGTTTTTGAGACAGGATCTCGCTATGTATGTTCGTGGACTTGAGCTCACTATGTAGCCCAGGCTGGCCTCGAACTTGCGGTGATCCTCCTGCCTCAGGCTCCTGGGATTACAGGCCTGGCAAGGAAGAATTCTTATATGTTTGCCTTATAGTGACTATCACAAGAGAATTTGCTAGAACCATAGTCTTACACAGAGGCCACCACAACTGTGTACACAACTACTTCTACTAGCCTATCTGCCCAACAACTGTCTGCTCAACCTCAAATGGTTGCCACATTTGTCATTTGTCATTGTGGCCAAGGATTGGGGTTTCAAAACACCTAATGTGATCTTGTTCATTTTTGTCCTTAAAAATTTTCCTTTGCCAACAACTTCTTTGAATATGTTCAGAGTTTACTATGGCAATGCTTTGCAATGATAGTAAATATCCTTATTCCTTGGAGATTCTCTCTCTGAGTTTTTTCTATTTAAGTGGAGAAAAGAAAACAGACCATTATGGTTATATTATGAGTCCTAGGACAGAAGACACAGAGGGATATTGGGAGGATGCAGTCATCAAATGGACACTAGTCATAGGAGTGGTCAGTGGTGAATGAAATGGGTTGGGCAAGTCTTCCTCTTCAATGAACTAAACTGATGGGTGCGTAAGCAAAGGCCTGAAGAACAGTGGGATTTCTGCAGCAGATTGGAGGCCAAGGGAGTGAGGGGCAAAAGTAGGGACAAGTAGAAGGCTCTGGCAACAGGACAAAGAAATAGCTTGAGGAGGTTGGAGAATTCCATGTCATTCAGTATTATTAAAGAGTTTGGTGCAGGAAGAAGACAGAATAAATGCAGCAAGAGATGAGGCTGAATTGGATTAAGAGCTGCCCTTTGCAAAGGATCTTGTAAGAAGTTTGATCCTCATTTAAGACCCACAGAAAGTCAATTGATGGTGCACAGCAGGGGAGTGCCGGTGGCTTAGACTTATATTTACCAAGATTACTCAAATTGTAATGTGCAGACAGATGGAAACAGGAAAACCAGGAGAGAGAGGCTGGAAACTGATCAAAGGTGATGACTCTCACAAGAAAGAAAGAAAAAATACGTAGGAAAGAGCTAGGAAGTAGACTAATTAGGGCCCGTTGTGAATAAGTAGAAGAGAGAGGGGTAGGTGGTGGTGCTGCTCCACATTAGACAAGGTAGGAGTAGAAACTTCTTCTTTTTGGTATTGAGGATTGAACCCAGGGCCTGACGGTGAGCCACACCCCTATCTATCCCTTTTTCTTTTGTAAATTTTGAGACAGGGTCTCAGTCTCTAAATTGCCCAGGCTGGGCTTTAATTTGTGATTCTTCCACCTCAGGCTCTCAAGAGTGCTGGGATTATAGGCTTGTATCACCACTTCTGACTAAAACCGTTCTGATTAGTAAGGAAACTACTTTTCCTGTGTTTTCCTGTTTCAGAATGGCAAAACATGGTTAAAGGAAGCACTGACACTTTTGGGGGGCTTTTAAGCCCCAGTGTTTGGGCTTAATGGCTCTGATGTGTCAGTTCCTGCACTCATGCAAACGCTGCTTGCAATAGATATTAAGGCACAAGGAAGTTGTTCACCTGCGGGACAGGAGAACAGCGAGCATGCTGCCTTAGAAACTCTGGTGCCCCACAAGGCAAGAAATAATAAACACTCTACCTTTAATGTAACAAACTTTCCATTCCCCACCCTGAGCCCAGGCAGCTGCACACACAAATCAAAACCTTCTTAAGTCATGGAATGAAAAAAAAGATAAAATAAAGTAAAAGCAAACAAAGAGCACTTCCTGTAAAGTGAATGGAAATTTTTGCCCAGTTTATTTTCCAGGCATAAGAAAAGCAATTCTGAATATGTAAAACCACGACTAATTGTATTCTTAACTGAGGTTTTTGAGAAGTTTAGATCTTGGAAAGGAACACCTTAAGGGGACTTTGACATAAAACACCATTTACATAGAAGTGAGTCCTCTTCTGCCCTTATCACCAAATATCCTATAAACCAAGAAGCACGATGATTGGGAAAAGGCAAACAGATTCCTATCACACAGAAGCTCACATATCTAGCTGAACTAAAGCTGAATTCAACCATGACTTCTGCACCTTTTCTCCCCTTGAGGTAGGACTGTTGCACCTAAATCTTATTAGAAAATTTTTTTAATCCAAATAATTAGGAACTTCCTTTAGGACCTAAGTACCCTTCCTCCATGAAGTTATGAGATCAAAAAAGCGATGTTAGGAATAATGTATGGTCAGATAAACAAGGGCCCGAGTGTAGTATGGTGATGAAGAGGGGTTCAAAGCTTCATGGTATGGGTTTAACCCACTCCATCCCTTATTGGCTACGTGACCCTGGGCTGATTACTTCATCTTTCTGTCATTTTTCTCATCTGTGACATGGGAGTAATAATGAGATAGCCCTGGTACAAGTATTGTGAGAACTGAATGAAACACGGTGAATATGCTCAGTGAATGTTCATGGAGCATATGAATGCTCCTGTATCTTCCCCTGTGAAACAGCAGTGAAGCTCTACAATTTGGGGCAGTGTGGTTCTCATGAAGTGAAAGTTCCTCATACTCAGCTTCAGAGCTCAGCGTCAAGTGGGTTAGAAAATTTCAGTGCACTGAACTAAATTTCTGTCCACTTCCTGTCCATTTGCTGGCAAAGGACTCAAGCGCAATGCGGGTGAGGAAAGGAAAGGAAAAGGGAGGGAAGGAAAGGGAGGATGTCAGTAGCTAGTTCCCAGGAGTCCTGGTGGCACAGTCTATGCTCAGGCTAGCTCAGCTTCTCATGAGTTTCTTCCAACCCAATGCTGAGCTGCAAGAGCCTTGCAAAACACTTGGGGAAGCCTCAGCAGCTTGGAAATCACAGGAAAAGCCTCCTTCTGCCTTTCAAACCCTCCAGAATTCCTAATTATGATGCTATAGCCCTGGACCTGCTTCTGAGCCTGGACACTGTGGATTCATACCTTGGTTGCTTGGCCCTTTGATGGCAGCTTCTCCCCTGGATGTGGTCTCTGCGGCCTGAAAGTCAGACTCTCCAGACCTCAGCCTGGACTCAGCATCCTGGAAACCAGCTCAGACCTCTGGGTGGCAGGACTGGCAGCCTTGGCATGAATGGCTCCATTTGGTCAAGAGTGAGGGCTCTGGAGCCACAATCTCCAAATCCAAGCACTGATACTAACTATATGATTCAGGCCAGGTCAGGTATTTTAATATAGACATAGAATATAAATGTACAAATAGTAATCATTTACGTACATATAAAACATAATATAAATATAATATTAACTATATTCATAGTATATTTTATACATATTAAATTACAAACTTGTATTATTTTGCATTTAATTTTATATATGTTTTTGCATTAAGATGTATTTCATAGGACACATTTAAGTCCATATAAATATAGTTATGTTCTTTTCGTTGTTGTTATTTTTTGCTAATCTCCCTACAGGGATAGAGGGAAAATCACAGGCATCTCAACTTCCTAGCTTTCATCTGACCCTACAGGCACAGCACCCCAGTTCCTACAGATTGTATAGATTGTTGTAAGAGGCAGAGCAGGATTTAAATAAGCTCAACCTGATCACCTCATTGGGAAAATTGCAATCTACAGAGAATGCATTGCTGTAAGAGGCACAGCAGGATTTAAATAAGCTAAACCTGATCACCTCATTGGGAAAATTGCAATCTACAGAGAATGCTATATAAATATTTCTTAAATTCTTGTGATGCTCCTCTTTCAGATATCTTTCTAGCAATTTCTGCAATAATTTCATTTAGTTTTTGTCACATTTCAAAGGCTTTCTCATCTCTGGAGCAAATAGCCCAAGATAAAAATGTGTCAAAATATACATCTTATTCATCATATGGGCATTTGCAGATCTTGATATCACCAATAACTATTGATCCTGGGAGATGCTTCCGAGTGAAGTGGCTCTGAAAACAATAGGCTTTGTCTTTTTAAATTTGTTTTCTTGGAAATAGAATAAGGGTAAAGTTTTCCTCTGTCTTCACAATCGTCAATAATCCATAGATTAAATGTTTTACTCCCATAATCAATATTTTCCCCATCTAGCCATTGAGATAAACGAAGAGACTCCTCCTTGGCTTGATGGTAAGTGTGACACTTACCAACTCCCACAGAAGCCACATCCTTTTCAGCAAATAAAAAACATCTGAGAATATGAACTCACTGTCAGTTTGAATACTGAAGGAGAGGACTGAAGTTGCTTCTGGCAGACATGAAGTCAAGTCTCTGGTATTTCTTTGCCTTCTGCTTCCAATTTGAAGTCCTAGCAGGTGAGTGGTCTACTGAATATTTCTTATTAAGTTATATCTCAAGTAAGCATTAAGAAAAATCAAAAGTAGAAAAATCAGGTACCAGATAGGAAGTGGTTTTGTTTGTTGAGGAACACTTTTAGTATAGCCCAAGCACATGGCTAAAAGTAGAGTGTCATCTGTTTTGATAGAATTGAGTTTGCATTGTTGCCTTTGATACTGTGTTTTAAGATGAAAAGATATGTTTCAATAGACCATTAATTTTTAAATTACCTGCTTGGAATTACCAGTAGGTAAAGTAGAAGAGTAGCTTACTGTTCTGGGAGAAAGATAAAAGGCAAAATGACTTGTGTCAACAGAATGAAAATTAAATAGCCCTAGCACTTGGGCTAGGAATTCTTCTCTGATAGAAAATAAAAAGGAAGGGCTTCAAAAAGGATTTTGATTTTAATCTTATCTAGATAGTCCATTTTCTGAGATCCTTAAGTTGCCATAGACTTTTTATTGACTATGTATCAGGCTCTCCTGAGAGGCCAGGAGGAATGGATGATTAAAAATTGTCTGCAGCCCCTCCAGACATTAAAATAGTCATTCAAAAGTCTTTGATTATTTTCTCTTGGATGATATACATCAGATTCTACATGAACATTTTGAATAATGCTATCTACAATATAAGTTAATATACATGCTTCTATTGCTTTTTACTCCACACACTTTGTGTTACTTTTCTAACTCTGGGCCCTGTTAGTGAAGTTGGAAAAAGAAAAGTGAAATTATATTAAATAGGGGTGCTCTATTAACAGAAAATGGGAGGGCAGAGCTTTTAGTGGACATGATCTCATCTAGAAATACATTTTCAGTGGTTCAAAGAAACAGACATTACTTTTCTCTCCAAAAAAATTTCAAAACCCAAACTGGATTGATCCAACATTTGATCTTGTGCTGCGGTAAATGCTCTTAAGAGGAATGAGGAATGAGGAATTAGGGTCTGCTTGTAACAAAGCCCAAGAGGAGTTTTGGGCTAATTGCTTGTTTATGCGTTTTCTACAACCTCATGAACGTCTTTCACAGCATAAGCAACATATGAATATCCCTAGAACTGAAATTAATTCATTCACTCATCTACTAATTCATTCATCTGTTCATCACGTAGCCCTGAGCACTTGCCATTGTGCCAGGTGCCAGGTGTACAATGATGGGCTCAACAAGATCACTTCTTGTTCTCTTGAAACAAAGTGAGTACTAGGGAGAGAAATTACTTAAGCAATCCCATGAATTAAGGATAATTACAGGCAAAACTCAGCTCTAGAGAGAACGTGACAAGGAGTATGACTAGATTGGATGGGTGTGTGATGGGGATGGGGAGCAAGGTTATTGAAGTCTTTTCTGAAGAAGTGGTACTTGAATTGAGATTTAAAGGACAAGTAGGAATCAATGGAAGAATAGCGTGAAGGTGGGGAAGAGCATTGTATGGTGTGGAGGAAGCAATACTTCTGTCAGGAGGGAGGAAGGTGAGATTAGAGAGCTGGAAGAAGGGAGATGTATCTGAACTCAGAATGGGAAGAGGGTGGGGATGATGCAACATGAGGCTGGAGGGGGAAAATCGGCCTGATTCTTCAGACTATAGGGCCATGTAATTCTTCACTGTACATTATTTTATTTGAAGTTATAAATTTATAAAATAGTAGATGGTCACTTATGTACCATAACATTTCAAAACTAATAAAATTATTTTTTATTATTTAAAAACTTTGGGTTTTCCTTTAAGAACATTTGTATAAATCATTGCAACATGTCAAACTCATTTATGCCATTATGATGATGGTCATAGCCCTGGCACTTGGGCTGGGAATTCTACTATTGTGGTGTGAGAGATACTAAGAGATATGAATTAGCATTGGTGTTATCTCTGTGGAAGGATAGATCCAGCCTTAGGTGGGATCATTACAATTTGCCCGACTAAGCTGATGAATAGATTGTACTTCTGAAATAATATTCATTTTAGGTTCCAAATGAATAAACCCAGCATTTACTCTTATCACACAGAAAACCATGCTACGTGGCAGGCCATTTTCCAATCTGACTGGTGGCAAAACTGAGGCATAGGTGCCTACATGGTGATCATAAATACACTAATGATTGTCATATTTAAAATCCCACCATGATGCATGCCTCTAACAACTACCATTTTAAAAGCAAAAACAAAGAGCCAAATTCAAGTAAAGTTTCACACTTGATCTTAGCTAAAAGGCTAAGAAGTGATCAAGTAAAGTTTCAATCCTCTCAATTCTGTAGACTTTCTCACTGCCCAAAGGCAAAGGCAGTCTCACCTTCACTCAATGCTTGAAGAAAGAATGTCAGCCAGGAAAGGCTAAGTGGTTTGTTATACAATAATTAATGTCAAGACCAAGATCAGAGTCCCGATACATCTGACTCCAACACTTACATTCATTCCACACTTTGTTGAAGTAGCAGAGATACAGCACAAATCTCAAGGGAGAGAATTTTTGATCAATTTTGTTAATTAGTAAGTTAACTAAGAAGGTTGTAAATCTTGGAAAGTCCCAATATTTGATGGGTCTCCATGTAAAATTGAAATGAAAACATAATGTAAACTGCATTTAGAACACCTTTTTTCTAGGATTTATGGATAGTGGGGACTACACAGGTGACCTGTTGAATTCTGGTTTAGAAAGACCACTCTGAATATGGGGATGCAGCCTGTGCGAATGCCTGATTGGGGGGGTGGGTCGTGGCTAAGAGAACTATTTGTCTCAGGGTGTGTTCTGTCAGGAAGCTGAAGTGTACAATCTGAAGCTGTACACTGTAATCCCTGAATTCCTCCACTCCATGCGATCCTCCTCCCAAGAACTCAGAGAGAAGCTATGGAGATGAACTGACTTTTCAGCCCCTCCCAGTCCCCCAGAACTCTGCAGAAATGTTTTCTTTTGGAAGCAGCCCTTTTAGTAGTAAAATTCATGTAGAATTTTGAGAGAAAATCCAAATTGCCAGTCTTTTCTTTTTATAGATGAATGCAAGTCATTCTCATTCCATGTAAGAAGACTGTACTTGCTTTTATTCCTCCAGTATTGTGCTTATTTTTTACTTATTTTCCTGTGTTGTGAAATCTTTTTCTCTCTTATTTTTGTTGGTACAATGAAGTTTGTTCAAACTCCTCTCTTTGCCTTTGATGCATTTGAAAGGTGGGCTACATGTCTTAATTTACTAAGTGATTATCATGTTCAGGGGATCTTAGCTGAATGTCTATGTATGCCTAACTATTATCCCCTGCACTGATATCAGAACTTGATGATATCCTTCCCTTGCTACTTTCACCCTGTCCCTAATAGTGTAGCCCTACCCCATACATTGGTTTTGTTTAATTTAAAAGTTACGACCTCGCAAGTGCAAGGTCCTGAGTTCGATCCCCAGTGCCAAAAAAAAAAAAAAAATTTAGAAATTACAGCAGCAGACCATGGCTAGATTTCTTCTCACAACATTTCTATTTCAAAAATCCTTTTTTCACATGTACATCATGTCACATCTGTTGGTGACAGCATCATTCTGGACATGTGCAGTTGTCTTATGCCTCTGTTGTGAACCAGCAGCCATTCTTTCCTCTAGGTCTCCTTAACTCCTTGAGTCCCAGCCTAGGTAAAGCTGTCTTTCTTTTGCCCTAATGGGTGCCTGCTGTCTTTTCTGGGACTTAGATTCTTGGGCTGCAGCCTTTTCTCTCAGTGATCTGTGGGTTTCCACCCACTGTCTGCTGGGTTTTAGGGTTTTGAGTGAAGAGTTCTAGGCTAGTGTGAAACCCACTCTTTTACAAGGAGCTTCAAAACACCACCACCACCACCACCACCACCGCCGCCGCCGCCGCCACCACCACCACCAGCAGCAGCAGCAGCAACAACAACAACTACTACTACTCTAGAATTTCGCAATCCTGAAAGCTATTCATTTAAATACTAAGATTCATGGATTCTACCAGCATATTCTTCTGTTTCTTCGTGAATTTTCACTCATTTTTCTTAGGACTGGGTGAACTTTTTCAGTCTGCAGATTTAAGCTTTCTTCTTCACTTCAGGCAGTTTTTTTTCTTCTAGTACTTTAAAAATCATATCTTTTCCTCCTGTTTCCTCTACTCCATTTTTCTAGAAGGGCTATTATTCTCATGTAAGATCTAGAGTCCCCCTTTTTTTTCTCATTATTAGTAAAGAAAATGACTTTCATAACTTGGGTTGCTTGTTAACCAAATTCCTTCAGATAAAATAGAATATTACAGTTTTTAAGTTATTAGTAGATATTCTCATTTCTTGGTAAAAACAAAATGTAGGTATGTAAGAAGGACTTAGATTCTCATCCTAGCTTTGCTCTCTGTACAATCCATAACATAATTGGACTTAGAAAATTTATACCAGTATTCACAGTTGTAAACTGAACAAAACTTATAATGTATGCTACCGTCCTCTTATAAGAATACTGAATTTGATATGTAAAGTGACTTACTGAGCTTTACAAATTTTTAAAAATATATTTTGAAATCATTGTTTGCCTATAATAATGAAAGGTCACATCTTCTTTGTGAGTGGCACCCCGTGCTACTGTTCTGACAGACTCAGTCTGTGAACTGGCATTTTTTGTCATTGTATTGACCCTGAGAAAAACCATGTCCCTGAAATGCCCCTTTTGTGATCCTAAGACTCTTGCCAAGTTAGTGGGATATTGTCAGTAGACAAGGATTGGAATATCATGATAAATATTATTTGAGGGAATTTAGGAACTGGGCAAACTAGTAGTATATATGGAGACTTCTGTTTTGCCCGTACGCGAAGTCAGCTGTTTTCTGGAACTCTGGTCGTACAACAAAACAAAGCAAGCCAATGATGTCACTGCTTGTGACAAGCTATAAAATTCCCTCCCTATGATAACTGAGTTTGGGACACAGCACTATGGAGTGTTACAGGCCAGCTGGCTGCTACTGGACAACCCATGTATTCTCTGGCAACATCCTGTTCAGCCAGCCAACCCTGGACACTGCAAGTACTCTCTGGTGGTATGCCTGTCCGGCCTGTTCACTAGACCTAGCAAGTAACTAGTACATCCTGCTTCCATTACTCTTTATCCTTTTCTGCTAGTAAGTCTTAAGCCTATTATTTCCTGGTAGTACCTTCCTAAACTTTGTCTCTTACAAGCCATCTCTGAGTATTTTCTTTGGTCTCAGGGCAACATACTTCACTACCCTAGCTCAGCTGGGCTGCACACAAGACAGTCATTGTAAAAAAAATAAAAATTTTGACATTTTGAAATCTTCTTATAAAAATTCAAAATTATATTTTAGAAAGTGGAACAAAAGTACACATAGATAGGAAACAGAAATTGAAGTCATTAGTCAAAAAATGACTCCCCCACTGGTTTGGACTCTAAAGTTGGACAAATAGATGAAGATTTGCAAGTGCAAAGAGAAAGTCAGAAATTAGGATATGAACCTCCTGTGAGCTGTGCATAACACGATGCTCATATCTACTTTGCTTGAGGAAAAGTCAAGAACTAAGTTGTTTCTAAGTCAGGTGATAGAGTCTAGAGCTTGGATTCAGTTGACCAACAGTGCTGATTGTTTGAGCCATGTTGGTACACATATAGCACTTTCCACATGCAGCTAAAGGTCATTTAAAGGTAACTTTTTTTTGAATTTGAGATATCAAACTTTTTATGGCTAGTGTTTCCATTGTCCTAGGACACAATATCAACAAATCTATTCATGAAACAACAACAGCAACCACAATCCCTATTAAAGTTCTGTTTATCTTGTACTATCTGGAACTAAAACAAAAATCCCATAGAAATGTCTGTTTGCACTTATATAATTATGACAGAAGTTTCTTGCGTGAGTGAATCTATTTCTGTACATTTCTGTGGGCAGTTCAGTTATAGGGTAACAGTAAGGATTTAGATCCTGACAGTAAAAAGACCCAGACTTGTGCAGGTTCAAATGCACAGTGCAGTTTAATACACCATGGCTGATGACTATATGTCTAGGAAAATGAGAATATTAAGCTCAGAAATTGTTTTTATAATCTTTTATGCATGAGAACTCAATCACAGAATATATATGTGGCACTAATGTGGATACTGCTTTAAGTATTGGGGGCAATAATACATCTATTATACCTTGAAGGAAAATAAATATTTCAAATTTATTTCTATATCTAGCTTAATATTAAAAGCCTCTTTTTGCTTTTTATTTCACAGCAAGTCTCTTTAGAGCAGTGGTGGCAAACCTATGGTATGGTATGTGTGCCACAGTGGGCTGTCTCATTGAAAGCTCTAAAAGTTTCCCCATCCCTGCTTTATAGTCTATTCTTTAGTTTCTGTAAAACTGGGGAGTTGAACTAGATCACTGGACTAGGAAACTCATTAAGTTTGTGAAATCTGGTGTCAGATTCATCTACATTCAAATTATGGCTCCACCACATGTTGACTCTATTACTTGGGGCCAGTTAATCAAGAATCAGTTTCCTGGCGTGTAAATTAGGATAAAAATAGGCTACTTTGAGGTGCAAATGATATGTTTCATATAATGAATTTGACACAGTACCTTATACATTAAAAGATCTCACTACTTACAAGTTGCTGCTATTGTTATGTGGAAGCCTGAAACTACTGGGGTTTGGACAGTTGACTGGGCATCACTCAGTTTGAGTCTTTTTCTTTGGCCTGGAAAAATAAGTGTTCCCCAGAATCCAGAAATAGAATCTCTTTCTTTACTTTTTTTTTTTTTTTTGCTTAAATTCTTTTATTGGTGCATTTTAGGTATACAGTATGCTTACATTGATCACTGGGTGCTTGTACCTGAACATGATGCATCTTGGTTCTGATTTTTTCCCATTCCCTGTGCTCCCCCCCCAGCACCTTTCTCTATTTACAAAGACTTTGTTTCCATTTTTTCCTTTTCTCATAATTTTTCCTTTCCCTTCTTTCCTTTCCCCTTCCTTCCCACTTCCCCTACTCTTTTGGACCTTTTCTTCCTATTTGAAATTATCAATTATTCTTTTTAATTATTTTAATCCTTATTTAAACTTTTAGTTTCTCACACCAGAGAAAATATTCGGTATTTACACATGTGTGTCCTATTTATTTCACTCAAGAGTATGGCCTCAATGTGCATCCATTTAGCTATAAATGTCTCTAGTTTCTCATTCTTTATGGCTGAGTAGTACTCCATTTTATAAAAAAAACACATCTTCTTTATCCAGTTTCCAGTTGATGGGCACTTGGGCTGTTTCCAAGCTTTAGCTATTACGAACTGTGCCACTATAAACATGGGTGCACATATATCGCTGTGGTATGATTCTTTTAATTCTTTGGGGAAGTTAATCAGCAGGGGAATAGCTGGGTCAAATGGGACCTCTAGTCCTAGTTCTTTGAGGTATCTCCACACTGATTTCCACAGTGGTTGCACCAGGCTGCACTCCCACCATCAATGGAGAAGGGTTCCTTTCTCCCCATTCCCCCACCAGCATTTGTTATTCATTTCTTGATAGCAGCCATTCTTTCTGGGGTGAGGTGGAATCTCAGTGTTATTTTCATCTGCATCTCTCGGATGACCAGTGCTGTTGAACATTTTTTCATATGTTTGTTCGCTGCTTTTACTTCTTTGTCTGAGAAATGTCTGTTCATTTCAGATGCCCATTTTTGAATTGGGTCTTTAAATTTGGGGGGTCTGATTTTTTTCAGTTCTTTATAGTAGTCCTTTGTCTGTGGGACAGGTGCTACATATTTTTTCCCACATTGTAGGTTGTCTCTTAGCTCTGTTGGTGGTTTCTCTTTCAGTGCAGAAGCTTTTTAATAAGATGAGATCCCACTTGTTGATTCTTTGTGGTAGTTCCCATGCTACTGAGGTTTTGTTCATAGAGTTTTTTCCTATGCCAATGTCTTCAAGAGTTCTACCTAACTTATCTTCCAGCAAGTTTAGTGTTTCTGTTTTAATGTTTAGATCTTTAATCCAGTTTGATTCTTCCTTTACTTTGTCCTATTCCAAGGACATTTGCCAATATCTAGCTTAGCCTTCGTATTCTTCTGTTTATTCAGTTAAAAATATTAGAGCTTCTACTATGTTTCAAGTCCTGAGATTATTTAGGCAACCCTCAGGTAGCCCTTATCCTTGTAGAGCTCATGGTTAAATGAGGAAGAAAGACAAAAATGATTATGCTCTAAGATGATATGCATTATAAATATATTGGCTTAAAGCATTATTGAGGGCACCAAGGTAGGAGCTTTGGGGGAAGCTCAGGAATACTTCTAGATAGGTATTGACATTTAAAATGGTTCCTAAAGAATGAATAAAGGTTTCTAGTCAGATAAAGGGGAAATGAGCTATTCTAGTGTATGGAGACAGAAGTATGATGTGAAAGGAATGGCCAAAAAATTCAGTGTGGTTTGAACAGATGGTTGATGGGATTGTGAGAGCACCTTGTGCCAGGCTAATAAGACTGGTTTTTCACCTTCTAAGCAACAGGAGACTAATGGAGACTTGGAGCTGGGGAGTAAAATGTTCTTTAGATACACAATTTTGGGAGCATTGTGGAAGAGGGACAGGGAGGGGAGAGACTGGTGTCAGGAAGACCAGCCAAGAAGACTCTTTCACAGACAAGGGAAGAGATGGAAAAGGTCTGGACTGGCAGCAGGAATGGAGAAGAACCAAATTTAAGAAGTATCCATGAGCTAGAGAGTCAACTGGACTTGGTGATCCATTAGGTGAGGAGAGTTAGAGAGAAGGAGCAATGAGGATGACTTCAAGGATCCTAGGGCTGACTAATGACTCCCTAAAAACATAGGGTTTGGTTTGGTGAGTGACTATTGAGTTCTGCTTGGAAATATAACACTGGTTAGAGATGCTTAAAGGAATTGGAGACAAGAAACTAGAGGGTTTGGCTGGAGATAAGCAAGTGAGTTACTGTGGTTCAAATGGGAGCTGAAGACATCCATGTAAATGAGTTAACACAGCAAAAGCCCTGTGGTGTGGAATGGGAAGCCCTGTAGGTATTCAAGGGTGCACATCAAACTTTTTCTCCCTTTCTCTCTATGGCACAGGGCTGAGTTTATTTAATCTCATGTTATTTCCCTATTGTGATGATTTCAAATCAATGGCAATGAAATACCTGAGTAACTTGTCACAAATTAATTATTTTGTGAATATTGCCACAAAGTTTTATAACACCTTTGGGAGTTTTCCATTTTAGTAAAGAAAATAACTAGGAGAAAATTGATCTTTTACTTTTCTTGTTTTATACACTTAGAGGATCTAGGGTTGTTTTGTGTAGAGTTCTGGGGAGTAAAAATAATTCACACATTGTATGTGTGTGTGTATGTGTGTGTATTCTTTGGGCTTTTGGCTTTGTCTTCACATTTCTTCACACTTTTTGGCTTTCTTTTCCCATTAGGAATTTAAATTGGATTAAGTTTATCTTGCCTATTCTTCCTATTTTCTTGAGCTCAATAACTTGTTTATACAACAGATACCTTTAAATTGTAATGTAAGAAATGATGCACACATAAAAATCTGCTAACCAAGATTCTAAAAGTTTCAGTTAGTAGACTCATAAGAAATGACATTGTGTTTGTGAAAGGTGAAAAAAGAAGCACATTTTTAACAGTGGAGAATTTCTTAGCAAAAAATCGGATGTAACTAAGACCTAATATAAGCACTGTAATATTTAGAACTTTGCCCTTTGTGTCACATTGCTGTGCTCTGCTAAGGTAAACTGATCATTATTCAATTATAGAAAATGTGTTTAATAAGCACAATCAATAACTGCAAACTCAGGAGATCTTATCTTTCTGTCACTCTGAAATCTTTGTCAAGGTTTGTGGTTAGTCTGAATGAAAGAGAATAAAATCACATTGCTGATCTGTTTTATACCTCTGTATTGTGTGTGTTCTCTAAGTGTCTTTTACTAAGGATTTTCATCCATGACTAATACACGTGCTTACAGAGTCCTCACAGGATCAGTCCTAGCCAGACCACCTTATATTGGAAAATGAATGAGTTTAAGTATTGAAAGAATCAACTTACAAATAGACTTCTCTAAATCATGGCACAATTCATGGGTGAATGAGCTTTCTTCAGAGATTTTCTTAACCTCATGAAAGGAGATGCAAATGCTTTTATCTTTGAAAAATTAGAAAACCTAAAAACTCACTGTAAAAATTCTGATTTTATATTGAAAACATTAGTTTATTAATATCAACAGTGGTATTGTAAAATGTATAGTTAATAGCATTTAACAGGTTTGAGCCTCTATTGGGAAGAATACACTCTTTTAGATACGGTACTAAGTGTGATTTGGAAAATATATACCCGTTCTCTAGAGTGATTATAATCTAGGTGGACCACAAAAAGTAAAGAGATATTAAGGCCAAATAAAACTACTAAATATTCATATTTTCAGACATAGCACCAGGGTATAAAATAGTATATTCCTATTTGTGTTTTTACCAGTGTATTAAGTGTTAAAAGCTGTAGCATAGTGTTTATTTTACAAATTACTAACATGCTGTGTTTATAAACATCTGGGTGTGTTAGAATACTCATGGGTTCAGAGTCCCCCACTCTGGCCATTTGTTTTGGGCAAATTTAACTATTGTGTACTTTGGGGGAATTTAAAGAATCAACTAGGGTTAAATCTATTCTCCCTTCTATAGACATGCAAGAGACAAGAGAATCATCAGCTAGCCAAACAAGTCTTTATTTATTAAGCTGGTGGTATTTTCAGGTAGAGAACCTTTTTCTTTAAGGCTCAATTTTCATTAGAACCTGACCTCTCAGTTTTGTGGTAACTTGTACATGACTGTGCATCTTGATGTTTCCAGGAGCAAAAGCCACATGGTGTAGTTAGCCCTGGAACCTTGTCCTAGCTATGAATTACATAATCCTGCAAGACACTCAACTTTCCAGTCCCAGTTTACATTAATGTAAAATGAAAGCTTTAACTTTATCATTTCTAAGAGTCCTTTTGGTTCTCATACGATGTATTCCACCCTTAATCTCTCCATATTTAAGCCACTGAAATCTACATTTGCCTTAGTTCATCCATCCATCCATCCAACAAATATTTAGTGCAACTTACTATGTGCCAGATGCTTTTGTGGATTGTTGGGATGGATTGATGAATGACAAACAAGGTCTCTGATTTTATGCTTATGCTATAGTGGGTTAGCCAGATAGTAAATCAGTATACAAACAATTAAACCAGATAGTTTTAGGCAGTGATAAATATTTGATCTCTCAGGTAATATGATAGAAAATGACTTGGATGTACAATTTGGGTTGGAGGACCAATGGTTGCTGAAGATGTGTCATTATTCTTCAATAAAGAGAAAGACACTTCATATAAAGATCAGAAAAAACTTTTTAGACAGAGAAACAAGTCCACAGTCCTAGAAACTAGCTTAATGTGTTAGAGGAGTAAAAAGAAAGGTGGTGTGACTGCAGTGTAGTGACTGACTAGTGTAAAACAGCATTCAAGAAGTAGGATGGGTTTCTAGGTGATTGGGAACCAGGGTAAGGAGTTAGGTTTTATTCCAAGTGATGTGGGAGAGCCCCAGAGGTTTTCTATGCAGAACAATGCACCATCTTCTCCTGTATGGCTGATCATCCTTATTTCTCCGTGGAGAATGAATTATAAATGGAAAGAGTGAAAGCAGAAAGTTAGGAAACTTTTGCGATCCTAGAGAGGGATTATGGTGATTTTGGCCAGTTGCAGCTGAGATGAAGTGGATAGATTCTGTTGGAAATAAAACACAGACACAGAAAATTGGGCTTTCTTCTTGCTGACAGATTTTAGCAGTGGTCATGTAAGACCTGGTTGTTAGTGACCACTGTCTATCTTTATGTGGTTGCCTGCTTCCATTGGTTGCTGCGAGTGGCATTTTGTGGATTGAACCGGAAATCTTGCATGCACCCGAGAAGTTACATGACCTCATATGATTTCTGAGTTTCTCAGGTCTAACTGTGTATGATGCCGGGAAGCAGCTGAATTATGTTACAGGACAAGGTGTGTGAAGGTGAGGGTGTTGTAGGATGCCTGAAACATGGACTGTGTGGATGATAATTTATTGGAGATGATCATGGAAAGATAGTGGGAAACAGGATACTTTGGAGGAGATTTTATATTAAGAGGTGATATGTGAAGGAAATGTAAATGTGAAAGAAAGGAAGAAAGAGATTTCTGAGATCTATACTAAAAAAAAATTATAGTTACTTGTACGGCAGAGGAATTAAACAAACAGATTTGATATCCAGCAAACCAAAACAGACACTGGATATAAATATTTGTGCTGTGATACTAGTGCTCCAGGTGGGGATAAGAGCATCCATAGGGGACAGAAAAAGGATTCCAGCTGCTTCTGCAGTCCTTACATGCTAATGCATTCACATTTTCCTTAAATTGTCCATCCATTAAATGCTAGCTATTGTTACAAGGGATGTTCTCCTTTTAATATTATATTTCCAAATATTACTGAAGGCTGAGACTTTTTGATTTGGTATCTGAGCATATCTGTTCTATAGGTGCAGAAGTAATTTTGAAGTAATTGATTAACTACTGAGATTTAAAACATTCAAATTACAGACTTAGAGTTACCAAATGGTTTTCAGATAGAAAGCTGGGCATGTGAAAACATGAGTCAGCCTTCTTTTTTTGTTTGTTTTTTTGGTACTGCAGATCGAACTCGGGTCCTTGCACTTGCGTAGCAGGCAGCATCCTTCTTACACTATATTTAATAATAAAAAAGGTGACCCAGGCATTTTTAGGCCAAAAATGGTAAAATATATGTTGAAGAGTATCCGGTAGAAATGACAGGTTTGAGCTACCTGTTAATTTCAGTGGCACACCCTTTAGCGTTGCCACTCAAGAAAAACAGAACCTTTCCTGGCTTTCCCAGATACTTATGTAGGAAAGAAATAGCCACGTTAGTTTTAATTTTCTCTGAAGCCTTGGCATGTTTTAAGAGTGAAAAAGAGTGGATTATTGGGAATGTGGCTTCCCCTCTGGGGGGCTTACCAGTTTTAGCTGTTTTGTTTGTGATCGCATCTGGATATGTTCTGAACCACAATCCATAGAAACCAGGTATTAATAAGATGTTTTTTAGATGTGTTTGTTTCACTTCCTCATTTCACAGATGAAGAGACTGAAGTCCAGAGGGTATCCTAGTCCCTGAGCCTTTCTAGTGCCAGGGCTAGAATTTGCTTTGTTTCCTGGAGAGCCACTGCATTTACTTCCATCACTACACCTTGTCTTGTGTTGGGTCATGGGTCACAGAATAGGCACAAAAGGGGAAAAAGTGCTGACAAAATAGTCTTCAGAAATAGAAGGTGATGCACCTATGTTTTTGTACGTACCCAGTGGCCCCAGACACTTTGCCCCAAGAGCTCTTTGTGGTTTACTGTTGCCACTCTAAAGTCTCTGGGAAATTCAGGCTCAACATATCTAAAGGAACTGAGAACCAGTCCACTGATCTTATCTTCTGCAGCAGTAGAAGCAAAAGCCTCAAAACAATAGTCGTGCAGCATAATTTATTTTTAGACAAATAAGTCCCCAAGCAAAATGCTCTTCGTTTTACTCTAATGTAGATTGCACTTTTTCCCATGCTGTTCATTCTTTCCTTTTTGCCTCTTGGTTGGACTCAACCCTCAGGTCAGCAGGTCTGACTGTGGGACTGCAAAGGACAGGAAAACACGGTAGGAGACAAGGAAAGCAAATGACTAGCTTTTGGTCCCGTTCTGCCCCATGGGTGTGGCTTTAGGATCGTACTGGCCTGTCAGCTCTTGCAGGGGAGTGGGCAGCTGGTTGGAGCAACCTACCCCAGGACTGAGCAAACACCTGGCCGCCGGCAGCTCCTTCCTCATAGGCACGGTGGTGTAACTGTGCTGTATCAGTGTTGCTCTAGATGACCCAAGGATCTGGCACAATGAGAATTGTGGATCTTGGACTGTGGACTCTTTTAGTGATTATGCATGAAATCACAACCTGCAAAGCTCACTTATCAAAGTTTTAAGTTTCAGGTTACAAATACCTTTATTCTCTTCCTAGATAATCTGTGCTAAGTTGACAGGTGACCTGTTTCAGCACATTGAAGATATAATATCCCCTGTATCCTAGGCTTTATTGCTGACATTGAGCTACTGCTTGTCAGTATAAAAGTTACTTCTTAGACGGTAATCAGTCTTGTTTCTCTAGATAGTTTTAGAATTCTCATTAAGATGTGTCTAGGTAGCATATTTTAAAAATCTGCATATAATTTGTTAGGGTTCTGAAATCTAAATTGTGACTACATTTCAAACAATTAATTTAATGTACCTTTTACTTTGTCAGTTATTTCTATAGCCTTCACTAATATGCTTTTATATCTGTCCATAGAGTTTTTAATCTCAGTGCATTTTTTACCATTTTATTCATTTTCCCTAAATTAATTGACTTAAAAAATTTTGCAGGGCTCAGCAGTCATGTTTGCTTTTATTACCTTAAACATAAGTTCGACTGTTTATTTAGAGGACTGATACTTCAGAGATCTAAAATGTTTGTTAAAAACCTAAAAAAAGTTTGTGGGCTGCTCTGTGGTCTGTTGTTTCTCTTGTTGCCTTTTTTCTTATGTGTCTCATTATTTTTAATAGCATGCTTGTCATTGCATTTGAATATTGTTTGTAGGATTGATTTGACATTTAGACTATAAATACTTTCTTCCTAGTGTAGACTGCATTTTTGGCTTCAAAATCTAGGGGTAATAACAGTTCAAGATACCTCAAATAACATTCAGGACTTGAATTTTTTTGAAATATTGAAGTGATTTGAAGGGGGGCTCTAATCTGCATGGGGGTTGGCTTACTTATGGTACTCAGAGGGTATAACCCTTTGGGAACTGAGATTTTTTGGGGAGAAAATCTGCTGCTAGATTCCTCACTCCATAGGCTCTGGAAGATATAAACAAAAGTTTGAGCTTGGAAGAACATCAAGTGTTCTCATAGCAAAAGCAGCTTTTAAGTTCTGTTCATCTTTCCGGGTTCTGGTTCTCTCTTCAAATGTACCCTGGTAATTTCTCTTTTTTTTTGTCAACTATTTTGTCCTTTAACACTATTTTTGGACATTTTGGTTGCTTTCTTGTTTAATTTGTATTGGCATAAATGAAAAATCTAACATTTGTGGTTATTTTCACAATCAAATCCCCAGTCTTAAGATCTATTCCTTAGGAATATGAGAGGCATTAATTAAAGCCCTGAAATACTAAGAAAAATAAATAATTATGGTGAATCTTAAATGAAGTTGAAGCAGTTAGTACCAGCAGAGATGTGGCTAATGTGTCCTCCTGCCCTGCATGATGCTAGCCTTAATTAGTGTATTTTTTGTACCATTTTAATTCTTTTTCCCAAATTCAAGCACTACTTTCTTAAAGCACTACTTTAAGAAAGCAAAATAGCAAAACATATAGTTATAATAATGTTTAACTGTTTTGACTAAATGCCATACTATTTATATAAAAGCAGAGTACTGAAAATGACCCTAATATTCACTATTAGTAGATTTGTTTTAATAAGTTATGACAAATTAGTGTGGTAGCACATAACGGAGTAATTTAAAAAGATAATTATGATGAATATGTAAAAATCAAATGTTTATAATAAAATTAAATTATGAAATAAAATATCAAATGAAATAATAATAGCAGAACACAAAATAATACCTATAAAATAAGTACATTATTTGGAAGATGAATAAAACATACAAAAAGTACACCTATTTCACTGGAAAAGTGAATTTTTCTTCTTAAGAATTCTTTGTATTTGTTTAATCTTAAGAGAAAAGAGAAATTTCAAAATTTGAGTAAAAAACCATCATGCTCTTCCAATTTCAGCATGAAATTTTGTCATATTTAAAAAATAACAACCAAAAAAAGAGAGCAATTTGAATTTATAATCTAGGAGTACAGAATCTGCACAAGGCCTAAGCCATTTCAGTTTCTTCCTCCTGTGACCCCAATATAGCTCACAAAAACTGCCTTAATTCCTATGAGCTTAAAGTTTATTTAAAAAGTGAAAAACCCAGAAAAACTCTGAGGCCTTACCTTTATCACCAGGCTTCAATGTAGTTCTCAAGGAATGAAGTTTGGAGAAGATGCATCACTAGCATTTGAATACAACTGATTTGTTCTTTTCTTCTCCAGCAGGGAGGTATAATATAAATATCTACTTATATGTGATAATTCAATTTTAGTTTCAGCTATTTTGTTTTTTAAAAATTTATTTTCCCCCCAATGTCTTTCCCCAAATCTTTTCTTGTTCAACTGAGGGCTACTGATGCTTCAATTTCAGATTTAGAAATAGCTGCTTTGAGGTGGGCATTTTTTGATCTGCTAATCAAAATTTTAACCCATACCAACCCCACCACATGTATCTGAATAGCACACCATTCTTGCACTAATTATAATGTATGACTCCATATTTATTTGTTTACTATTTATCTCATTGTGAAAGCTGTAGAAGGGCAGGGATCATATCTGTTTGATATGACCTAAATATGTTATTTAATACTTAATGCTTTACATATTATATATTCATATATGACAAGTACACTTCTGGTTGGATTTTTTTTCTAGGACACAGTTTTATCTTTTGTCAGTTTTTTGTTTGTTTTTATTTTGTACCGGGGGTCAAACTCCGGACCTTACGCTTGCAAGGCAGGTGGCAGAATCACTGAGCTAAATCCCTGGCCCACCTTTTGTCAGTTTTTAATGACTTTTTTGGATGTAAAATTCTTTCATTTTGGTGCAATGGAGGTGACTTTGTGAAAAGATCACATTTATGTTTAAATGTAATTACTAGGAAAGCATCTTCATAAAATGTTATTTTTGCTTCGTTTTCTTTCTTTTTACCCAGAAGAAATAAATGATTCTGCCAAATATGAGATGTTTACATTTCATCATGGAGGTGTACAAGTTTTATGCAGATACCCAGAGATCGTCCAGCAGTTTAAAATGCAGTTACTGAGGGGGAAGCAGATACTCTGTGATCTCAATAAGACAAAGGGAAGTGGAAACAAGGTATTCATTCAGAATCAGATGTTCTGTCAACTCCAGTTATCCAACAGCAGTGTCTCTTTTTTCCTGGAAAACTTTGACAGTTCTCACCGCGGCTATTACTTCTGCAACATATCAATTTTTGATCCTCCTCCTTTTCGACAGATTGTTACAGGAGAATATTTGTATATTTACGGTAAGAAACAGCTTTTTCTTTGGGGCTTAAGAGTACATAGGCATTTTAACAGTCTTCTCACTAATGAAAACGAAGAAATACCTTTTGTGTTGGAGTTTAGGTGTAGTTCATGGCAAATCATTTTTCATGAAATATACAAGGAATGGCTTATCATTAATAATAATTAGTATTTATTGGCAATATGCAGTTTAATCATATGGGCTATTGAGTTAGAATTAGGTCATGTTTGTCTTCAAAACACATATGCCATTAAAAGCAGGAAAAAATTAAGACAAATACCCAAATTCATGGCTTAATGACTATTATTGCTATTCAGTTAAGGCATAAAGTGGAATGAAGTGAAATGATTGAAAATCATAGTTTTGTAACATTACTTCTCCTACTTACTGTTTGTGTGTGTGTGTGTGTGTGTGTGTGTGTGTGTGTGTTTGAAAGTATAGACAGAAAGGCCCTTTCTATTAATTGCATCTATAAACATAATATTTGTATAGTCTTACATTTTAGCCTCTGGATCCTTGTTGTAATACCAAAGTGATGTTAGTTACTATTTACTGACTGTCAAGAGTGTAATGAAGAAATACTTGATTTAACTAGGCATCTCTTAAATTTTATTTAAAAACTTGCGTCTGGGCACTGACAGAGATTTGATTCTCAAAGATTTTCATTAATGTATCTTTCTTCCAATACAGAATCACAGCTTTGCTGCCAGCTGAAATTCTGGCTACCCATAGGATGTGCAGCTTTTGTTGTAGTGTACAGCTGTGCATGCATATTTATATTTTGGATTCAAAAAAAGGTGAGCAATTTGTATTTTTTTTCTTGCATCTGCTTTCCTGAGTGGTTCACTTTGCTCTTTCCAGAGTAATTTGATCAACAGGTAGACAGTTTGTTTTCCTCCAAAATATGCTTACTAATTAAACTAATAGCTTGAACCAGATCTTATTTGTTTATTTTATGGCCCACTTCATTCCAAAAAGGACTCAGTGACTCAGAGATAGGTTAGTATTACTATTATTCAAGAAGGATAGGGAATTAGAGCCAAAGAAAAGCAAGAGGTTAGGAAGGCGGTCAAAGCAAAAATAGATGTTTCTGGATTTTTTTTTGGTACCGGAAATCGAACTCAGAACCTTGTGCTTGCCAGGCAGCTGCTGTGCTGCTGAGCTACATCCCCGGCCCAATGATTCTGATTTTTAAAAAGTTATTAAATGTGGACTGTAGATTTGAATCTAAGATTTGAATTCCTAAGAGTCAGGACAGCAATGAACTAATTGTTATAAGTTTCACTTAATTGGTAAGTTAAGACAATAGTGAGAAAATCTTATAAGGTGCCAGTAGTAACTTTGAAGGTTGATAACTTTAAAGTTTAAGTTATCCGACTCCTTACTTGTAAAGAAAACTGCTGAAAAGCTATTCAGAAAGATAAAACAACAATAACAACACAAATCTCTCTGTGTTGTAGGACTTTCTTTTTAATCTTTCACACTGCAGGTTCTCAATCAAAGAATTTAACACCCTTCAGCATGCCATATGAGTGTGGCAGTACCCAAGTGTGGGGTCGTTGTGCCAGATGGTGTGTACATCTCTGCCAAACTAGAATTTGAAAAGGAGGTAAAGAAGGAAGAGAATGATATAGGGCTGACAATCTAAGTCTTTTGGGGAAAGAACAATAAAGGCAAAAGTGAAGAAGGAAGCTCAGCGGAAAGCTCTTTTCATTTCAAGCTGTTTTCATAGTGTTCTCCTATTTGGCCTGCAGCCGGGAACCCAAGATTAGTTTTTCCTCACATACCACTTCAACAAGGACAACGAAGCAGAGAAAGCAGTCACAAAGCAGGCGGTGGGGTGGGGGTGGGAGTAGCAGATAACAAACTATGTTTCCGACTTTTTCTTCCAGAAGCATGAACCCAGCATGCATGACGCCAATAGTGAATACATGTTCATGGCTGCAGTAAACACAGCTAAAAAACCTAGATTTACAGGTACAGCTTCACTTGGGAATTTGGGTAGGGAGAAGAATTTCTTCATGATAATCTTGGAATTTTAATCTTTAATTTCAAAGAAAGAAAAATGTCTTGAAGCCTTCATTTTAGTATTTTCTGTGAAAATCTGGATTTTTCACTTTAACTGAATTTATGCCCTCTGCAGTATATTGAAAACAAACAATATATTTGTAAATCACTGTTGAAACTTAATAAATAGAAAGCTCATAAGCCATAATTTTATCAACATAATTTTCCAATTAGTATTTCAAAACCTGGAATGATTATGTCTTTCTTGTTGGAAGATTCATTTAGAGTGGGGATTTACTGAGTTTCAGTTAAGTGCAATTATGGAGTGTGGCACTATGGGAACCACACAGGTGGATGGGAATTTTGGACTGAGATTAGAAAAAGAGATCTGGGCTGATGGTACTAGGGGGAAGAAGGAGGAATGAATGAAGATACTCGGTTATTTCAATATAAATATATGCAGGTTTAGGAGACTTGGATGGCTTCAGCAATGTTAGGTGGAACTTTTGATCTATTTTTTTTTTTTTGAGAATTAAAATTTCATGCTGTCAAGTTTGAGGAGCATCCTCTGGAAGATTTGTATGTCTTATGCCTTTGAAAGTAGAATGATGTTAGGAACATAAAGAAGCAGAAACTACTGCATTTTTAAACTACTCAGTAGTTACGGACAGTATCAAAGGGACACAAGTAGCTTGTGTAGTCATGGAATTACAGCATAGAAAAGGAGCTAAAAATGCACCTTCAGTCCATTTCCTCCTGTTTTTAGATGACAGACATTCATGACCAGTATTGTTTTGGTTCTTCAGAGAGTTAATACTATATCTTTGACAGTTGCAAAGAAAGAGCTTTGTTTCATTACTTTGCTATTGAAAAAATATATTTTATCTCAACCACTGTGTTCATAATAATGTGCTCTCTCTTAGTTTGGACCCGCTAAAGCAAAATGTGAGATAAGAACTTGGGTACAAGTAGCTCATTTGGGATGTAATCCCAGGATAGAGTGAGGGAAAAGGAAGAGCGTGAGGCAGGTGAGGAGAAAGAGCACATGGACGGCTGGGGATGTGTTCCCAAGGTCTCAGGTCTAGGTCACAGAAGCCTGGCTTCACTGGGCTTCTGCAAAGTGTAGCACAGGTTGCCCCTGCTCTGGCTTGTTTTCCTGAAGGACGGCAAATGTGATGTTTACCCATTCCATCACCACTGGTTTGGAGCTGCCCGTAAGAGACAGTAACTCTTCCTAGTCTGTGTGCTGTGAGGAGACCAGGTTCAGAGTGAGGAGTTCAGATAATGTTTGTTCTAGGTGCTAAGAATGGGCTGACTAAAAAACAAAGAATTGGTACTGGGTCTTGAAGAATAAAGATGAGTTTAGTTGGTGTGTGTGTGTGTGTCTATATATGTGTGGGTTGTGGGTATGTGTGTATAAGAAGGAAAGAGAAAAATCTTGTTGAAGGGAATTGGCACATGGAGAACTTTTAAAGACTTTATGAAAAATTTCTGTTACAGATGTGACCTCATAATCTAGACCTCTGGCATCTGGGTGTGTACCATGCGAAGTGAGAAATATCCTTATTTCCTGGACCACAGACAATCTGACTTGATTGGACTACATATATCTCCTGCCTGTGTTTTGTTCAATCTGGACCAGTAACCATGTCAGTCAATAGGGATTTTAACAGACTGCCTTTGTATTGCTGAGTTCTTTTAAAACAAACATCTTCTTACAACTGACCTTATAGAAAGTCTTGCTCATGTGTGCTCAATCATCAGAAGTCCCTGGGATGGAATTGCTGCACCTGCTCCTTGCAATGGACCAGCCAGTAAAACAATCCCATTTACCAAAAAAAAAAAAAAAAAAAAAAAAAAATTAAAAGATGCTGAGGGTATTCATCTGCAAAGCAAACGAGCAGCCAAGGACCAGAATTTGTCCTCATTGTATGAACAGACTACTTCTTTCTGTAGGAACGGCATTCCTTTGTAATTCAGACAGTAGAGGGAGATGCTTCACAACTGTAGGTATTTTATTTTGGAGATGTTGATGCATAATATTCTGTACTAATACAGTAGTAGCTACACAATATCTCCTCTAATTTCTGAACCCCAGTTGACCACTCTACCAAAAGTTTAGATGCCTTCTCTTGCCTTTTTAAAAAAAATACTTTTACCTGCCTACTTGATAGCTGCTAGCCCCTCAGAATAAGGAGAAATGTCTACATTTTTCTCCTTTGCTGCTCATTGAAATTGTGTAGTCCCTATAATTTGCCTATATTTTCCCTACAAGAAAATTTTGCTCCACCACGACATCTTCTTTCTCCAGATTCATTTAAAATTGCTTATTTTGTTATTAGTGATAGGAAACATTGCTCAGAAACAAAAACAATTTCATTTTATTATCCTGTTTTCTACCACTATGTATGTTTTCATGGTGCTATTAATCACGAGCTTGACTGTTTTTGTAGATAACCTTAAAATTGTAAATGAACAACCCCATGTTTAATTGGTAAGCATTCTCCTGGGGGAGAGTGAATCATACATTTAGTCCAGAAGCTGCAGTTATTGGAGGCTCCTGCCAGACTGCGGCCATGCTGCCTCTGGGCTTGGCAGGTCCATATAGCCCCAGGAGCCTTCAGACTAGGGTGGAACTCTAGACTGAGAGACTCCACTGAGCCTGGGACAAACAACTGCTTTGTCCTCAGAGGCTGAAGTCACCCTGGGATTCAGAGTGGCTCTAACTACACTTGAACTTCTAGGAGCTGTGAAGAAATTCAGATGGGTCAGAGCACAGTTCCCTTTCCTAGAAGCTATTCAGCCTGGAAACTGACCCCAACCCTTTAAGAAAGTCTTCTTTAGAATATAGTTTGTCCAGGAAGTCTTAAATACATGTAACATGCTATTATTCTTAGCTGGAATATTTTTTTCACTTTGTCCACATGCCCAAAGCTTCTGAAACAGCCAATGTATATGCAGTAAAAATTGTAACTCTATGTGAAGTGAGGTTATTTTAGTAGTTTTAAATTTGTAGTTGCCTGCTTAGTTTAAGAGTGAGACTGGATTTATAATTATATATTCTTACGTTAAGCATGTGTAATGCTGGATGCGTACAGTATAGTACTGAGCTTATAATTTGAATCAAGTATCGTGATATTCTCTGTTTTCAGTGGACCTGGGCAATCTGGGTGGCTTTGCAGAGGTGTTCCCTGAGTTAGTTGTACCTTTCTGTGTGGTGGTGAAGATAGGCACGCCTGGTTGTCCCAAACTGCATCTTGAGGCATCCTCACCTTCAACAGTGAATATTTCAAAATGAATTACTGAAGGTCAAAATTTCTGTGAAATAAAAACTGGTTTTAAGAAGAGCCATTTATCAAATGGATTTTAGCAGTAGTAGGAATTAAAAAAATAAACATTTGATATTCAGCAACTGAAAATACCTCAGTGTTTTCTTTGGGCAGGGGAATGACTGCTTTAGTTAGCATTTGAAAATTTGACTTTGTTCTTGAACGATCTTGTACATTGCATGGGACACTTGCTTTTTCAATCTTGTATTCATTGTTTTATTTACTAAAACAACCACAAACTTAGGTAGAGCACAGAAAAAGACTGTTCTTTATCTGCACAAAGAGTATATTTTTCCTACAAGAGAATACTCTCCTCAGTAATCAACATTGACACACTGAAATTAACGTTGATATATCACTATTACCTAATTATTAGACTGCACTCAAGATTTGCTCATTGTCTTCATAATGTGAATATTAATATTGAGATGTTGCTACCATCCAATATTCAGACCGACTTCAAGATTTTCTCCTGGTCTCTACAATGTGTTTTATAGCCAAAGACCCTGCTCAGGACCTCCCTCTGCTTAACTGCCATGTCTCTGGTCCTTCAGTCTCTGGTCCTAGTGTCCTTAAGTCTGGAGAGTTCCTCAGTCTAGAATTCATGGCCTTGGCTCTTTGGAAGAGTAGAAGCAGTTATTTTGCAGAGTCAGTCTGATGTTTCTTCATAATTAAAATCAGGTTATTCATCTTCAGCAGAAATAGCACAGAAATACAATTGTTTATTAATTTTCATTTTAATCACTGGACTCCGGTGGCATCTATCAAGCTTCTCCACTGTAGAGCAACTCTCACCCTTTACAGTTAATAAATATTTTGTGGCGAAAATACTTTGAAGCATTGAAAATCTTTTGTTCCTCATCAACATTTCATCTCACTCATTTGTTTATTTATATCTGCATGGCATCATGTTTTGCTGTTTCATTTATTGGGTAATTTATTCTGTCTTGATGCTAAAATTGTCCCATCCTCATCCAGCAGAAGCCTAGTCAAACTGTATCTTTTGTTTGTTTGTTTGATTGCAGTACCAGGGATCGAACTTAGGACCTAGCACTTGCAAGGCAGGCGCGGCGCCACTGAGCTAAATCCCCGGCCCTCCAGTCAAACTGGATCTTGTGTCCTTCTGCCATGTCCCTACCATTCCCTTAGGACTTCCTTACAGAATGAGATAATTCAGCTTCAGCTTCAGTTTTCCCTGTCCAATGCTGGAATCAGATGCTTCTCCACAAGCTCTAGTTCCCTGGAGTGAAAAATGGTTTTAGAAACCAAGATACAGGCATTATTTATGTTTACTGATATAGAAATTTTCTTGTTCCTAAGATGGGTCAGTGGCTAGAGCTGGTGATATGTATGTACACACACAGACAAATAAAAATGTTTAAACAATGTGTATGTGTGTCTACAGATACATATGCACACATACACATATCTGTATGCCTATCTAGAAATCCACAAGTTCACACCCATGCCATTAATTTCAATCCAGTGCTACAGGGTTTATTGTAAATTTATCTCTTTCTTTTATTTATCCTTCTGGCAGTGAGAAACCTGACCTTTGTATCTTTAATGTATTTACTTACATTATTAATCCCCTGGTGTGAAACCTGTTTCCCATCTTCTTCCTCCCCTCCTGTGGTGCTCACTCCATGTGGTACTCTCCTTTCTCTGCGGGGTTTTGCTTCTTCATTCCAGGCTGCCCAGTCTGTTGCTCTCTCTGCCCAGGCTGGCTCTAGCTGACCCTAGATGTCCCCAATCCATGTATATCTTTTTATCCAGTTTGGGTCTCACTCTCCAGGCTAGGTCATGAAATGTTCCATGAAATGTCCTCCATAACCCATCTACACCCTGAGCCCTGCTTGGGGCCACCATGGGTCACCTGGCCCTGGATGTACAACCCCATGGGGTGTGCTTTTCACTGTCTAGCAGAGTGTGTCCATGGTGTTATGTTCCAATTGCCTAAAGTGAAAACTGGCTTGACACTCTTTTTGTTTTCAGTATTGGGGATCAAGCTCAGGGATACTCTACCACTAAGCTACATCAGCAACCCTTTTTAGAAATTTAAATTTTGAGTCAGAGCCTCATTAAATTGCCCAGACTGGGCTCAAACCTATAATCCACTTGCCTCAGCCTTCCAGTAGCTGGGATTATAGGAGTGTGCTGCCATGTCCAGTCTGGCTTGACACTCTATCCATAGCTGTTCCTCCCCCAATTCTCTTCTCCACTTCTCTGTTGATGTTTTCTTCACCTGACTTATATATACTCCTTACCCTGGAATCTTTGTGTCACAGTTTCTGGAGGGACTCACATTGAATCACACCCTTTGCCCCTGTGGGGCTTTGGAAAAATAGCTGTTGTTGGGCCCTGGTGCTTCCTTCTTCCCTGTTCATTCCTTGACTCCTCCAACCTTTTTGGGAACATTTGTTTCATCAAATCTCTTCACCTAACCTTTTAAACTCCATGTATTTCTAGGATGAGTCACACCAAAATGTGACCTGCTCTTCTGCACATCCTTCCTCCTGCACTACTGCCCCAGGCCCGGAGTCCTCCAGGACTGACTGTCTTCTTAAGAGTATCTTGAGTTCTGATGAGTACAATTATCTACCTTAGATCTTTTTCTTTGTCAAGCTCACATACTTTGCAGTAGGTGTAAGGTCAGACTGAAGCATGATTGAGATCACCGAGGGAGGCAAAGTTCAAGTAACATGCAATGAGTTTATTGCTGTCTGGGTGCAGACAGGCCAAGAGTGAAAAGGCCTTTGGCACTGAGAGGAGGTTGCATGAGGTTGATATGGGGGAATTTAGGTAGGGGAGGGGGCACTGGTTGAGAAGGTGGAAAATTTTAGGGTCCCATGGGTAATAAACAGAGTGGTGGTAGAAGCAGCAGGGTGGCTGCTGGCTCTCTGTTATCTCCTGCAGATGTGGGTAGTGGTTCTGCTTGTGTGGTGGTGGGGGGCGTCTGACTCAGGGGCCTGTCAGTAGGGACACTTTTTCCTTGTGTGATCCAACTCCACATCCCACTTCAACCCACTCCACTCTTCTCCTTTTTTACTGGTGGAGATTTCCCTGGGTGCCATGGAAGACAGGCTGTGCTCAAATTAGTTGTTAATCAGCTTTCTTTCTGTGTAAAGAGGAGCTGGGGAATTTGAAATTTTCCAGGAGGATGAGTGCATCAGGATCAATATTTATTCTCCTCCTCCAGGGTCTGTGTTCTAAGTAAGATGAGAAAGATGGTGAATTCACTGACTTTTTCACTAAAAGGCAAGCTGTGACTGGAGATCTTTCATTCCATACCATGTTTTATTTCTCACTACCTTGTTGATTAGTGTTCATGAATTCAGTGTATGAATCTTAACTGTTCATCACCTTGCCATATATTCTGTCCAAGGCAGTGAGACAGTTTGTGCTCATATCTATAAATAACCCCTCATGCCAGTCCTTGTGGACTTTTCCCTGTCTTAGGCTTTCAAAATCTATCCATTCTTCTGTCATTTCAGGGATTTGCTCTAACCATGATCCAGAGACACACTTTCTCTTTCAAGAGCCTTAGCAGAGTGCTTCCTAGGATTTTTTTCTTTGTCAAGAAGCTAGAGGCTGGTCAGCCAGACTTCCTGGGAAATCTGGTTTCTGAGGATAGAGTTGGGCAAAGCCTTCAACTAAACCATAGATATTTGACCCTTTTTCTCCTTAAGAAAAGGCAGTCTTTTTGTTTTGAGTCATTTGTAGGAAAATGGATACACCTTGAGACTATAAAATTAAGTGAAATAAATCAGACATACAAGCTTAAATGTCACCTGGTTTCTTTTATATGAGAAAACCAAAGTATAAATAATTTAAAGAGAAAAATGAAAGATGGATAATAGAAAACAGGATGGTGGATCTTGTGTAAATGGGAAGGGGACCAAGGGATGAGGAGAAGTGAGAGGGAAGAGAGGGATAGGGAAAAGAAAAAGAATTACGATATGGTATGTTATGTACATGTATTAACTCCCCAAAATGAATGTAATCACTATGAACAGCAGACATGTACTAATAAAAACAAGGAAAAGAGGACCTATCTGTTGAAGCAAGGTTAAGAACAAATTTCTAGTTCATATGAATGTAGTTTTCCTCTTCTGGTTTGATAAATAGCATGATATCTAAGTATGGTTATTTGAAAAGAGAACTGAATCTTAAAATGTAACCTCTTAAAGTGGTCTCTGCTGTTCTTTTGGCTTTAGAACTAAGTCTGCAACTAAGTCTAATTAATCTTTCCCATCAGTGTTCCAGTAATGTAGAGCCATAGTGAAAATGCTTTCTTGGGATTAAATACCAACATGTAGTTCCAAATGTCACAACAATTCCTGAAAAACCTCAGGTATAAAATCCAGGTACTTTAAGTACATTTAGAGTTACGTCAAAGAAATGACAGTTCATCATAAATAAATTTCAATTGAAAAATATATCTTTTACCAATCTTTTGAGAACACACCAAAATAGGTATGGGTTTCATTCTGAAAGTATAGACTTTATTACAAAGAAAAGAGATACTTTTTCTCATTATCAATATTTCTTGCCCCAGTGGCAAGGAGCAGAAGCACCCCCAGCATAGAGGAGGTGAACCTTCTGGGCAGCCGTACCATCGCCCCCAACACCTAGGAGGTGAGTCGCGCAGGTGCCAGCAGCAAAAATCCTCCCCCTACCCCGTTGAAATGAGAAGACATTTAAACAAGTTTCAAAACCAGACTCCCAGATCACCTAAAGTAACCCCAAAGGGAAACAAAATGGAACATTCTGATACTTAACCACCTGCACTCCTTGAACTGGCAACAAAAGAGGATCTGGTAAAAATGAAATCAGAAATAATTTCTCAGATAACAGCAGAGATTGTGCCCATAGCACAAGAAATGCTTAATAAGTCTAGAGAGGACACAAATATAAAAATAGAGGAGCTGAGGAACTTGATGGAGTCCCAACATAGGAAACAAATGGAATCCATAAAAGACATGCAAACAGACTTCTAGGAGATTAAAAACCCCATTGAAAGTTTGCTCAGCAGAATAAGCCAATGTGAGGATAGAATTTCAGATATAGAAGATAAGATTGCAATTAGTGACCAGGAAAAGAAAAATTGCTTTAAAATAGTAAGGGACCATGAGAAATCAATCCAGCAGCTGCTAGATGATGCAAAGAAGAATAACATCAGACTGATCAAAGTCAATGAAGAAACAGGAGAGAATGGAAATGACATAAAAAACTCTTCACAGAAGTGATGGCAGAAAATTTCCCAAGCAGGGAAGAGAACTTGACACACTGATAAGTGAGGCACATAGGACTCCAACTAGCCTTGGTAAAAAAAAATCTACACATAGGCATATAATAGTTAAGATTCCAGAAGCCCAACAGAAGAACAAAGTTCTAAAAGCAGTTAGAGAAAAGAAACAAATCACATACAAAGGAAAGCCCATCAGAATCACAGCAGACTTTCCAATGCAAACCTCAAGGCACGAAGATCTTGGAGTGACATGTTTCAAGCCCTAAAGGAAAATAGCCTCCAACCCAGATTGATGTACCCTGCAAAACTATCTTTCAAAATTGATGGAGAAATAAGATACTTTCATTACAAAGAGCAAATTAGGAACTTCATGAATATCAAAACAGCACTCCAAAAATGTTTAGACAATATCCTAGGAAAAGATAACGAGGATCACAACCCCAGGAGGCCCAGAAGAATGAATCCATTTGGCACAACAGGAAATTAAAGGGGGAAAGAAGGGAAATCCAACAAAAAAAGTCATGACAGTGATAAGTCAATGTATATCAGTTATAACTAACAGTGTTAATGGTCTCAATTCACAATCAAAAGAAATAGACTTGTAGAATGGGTCAAGAAGCAAGATCCAGCAATATACTGCATACAAGAAACACACTTAATTCAAAAGGAAACTCATAGTCTGAAAGTTAAAGGATGGAAAACAATACTCCATGTGACAGGAACCCCCCCCAAAAAGCAGGTGTAGCTATCCTCTTTGCAGATGAAGTGGATTTCAAACCAACACTGATTAAAAGAAACAAAGAAGGACACTAAATCCTTGTAAAGGGAACAATCCAAGAGGAAGAGATGACAATCATTAATATGTATGCACCAAACACTAGTGCACCCAACCAACTATACAAAACAAACACAACAGACATGAAAAATCAAATAAGCACTAATACAATAGTAATGGGGGACCTTAATACCCTGCTCTCACAAACAGATAGATCAACTAGACAAAAAATAAACAACAAAATACTAGAACTCAATCAAACTCTTAAACAAATGAACTTAACAGATGTTTACAGAGTATTCTACCCCACCAAATCAGAATACACATTCTTTTCAGCTGCAAATGGCTCGTTCTCCAAAATAGACCACATACTCACTCATAGAACATGTTTAAGTAAGTGCAAAGGAATTGAAGTTATCCTCTGTATATTGTCAGACCATAGTGTGATGAAATTGGAGATCAATGGCAAAAGAAACCACAAGAATTTCATAAACACATGGAAACTGCACAATACACTTCTGAATAAACAATGGATCACAGAGGAAATTAAAGATGAAATCAGACAATACCTACAATTAAATGACAATGACAATACAACATATCAGAATCTATGGGACACAATGAAAGCAGTCTTATGAGGGAAATTCATAGCAGTGAATAC
>NW_004624765.1:12313747-12333080 GCF_000247695.1 Heterocephalus glaber | reverse complement strand
TGGATACTTTCAATGGAGTTTTTATTCTCCTGAATATCTGTTTGAATCTGTTTCATGGATTCCATTTCTTTCTTATGTTGGGCAATCATGGTTTCCATTTCTTTCTTATGCTGGGTATTCATGGCTTCCAGCCTGTTTCTGAGCTCATATATATTTTTTTTATCTGTTTCTGTTCTAGAACCCCTGTCATGTCTTTTACTCTGCTCACCCTCTCTGTTGATATCTGGAAGATTATTTCTTCTTTGAATTTTTCTAGAGCCTTATTCATCTGTTTTGTTACCTCCTGTGCTATCAGTTCAGGGTGTCCAGGTGGTTGATTATCGGACTTTTCCACCTTGTTTCCTCTGGAGTTTACCCTTGGTTGGGTGGCAGTCTGAGTTTGCACCTTGCTTAAATGTCTTCTCATTTTTGTTTTTGGTACTGTCCTTGGTTTAACTCCTGGGTTGATACTTCAAAATTGCTTATTGTAAGTATCTTTGTTGCTTGTAATTAGAATCCCTATGGAATGATTTCTTCTCATGGGTTTCTTCCAGATATAGCTGGTCTCTAAGTTTTGAGTCTTTAATGACTCTGAGGCTATCTCATTTTCATTATACCAGGAAGGACCACTGATTAGATCAATAACAACACCTTAGCCAAAGTGATACAATCAGCAACACCATAGCATCAAGTACATGTTAGAAAATGACATTTTATGGTAGTTATTAATCTATCACCTTTAACTGTGTGAATTAAATCAAAATCGAAGACCAACCCAACAAATGTTTATAATGAATAAACTCTTCAATATAACAACTTTACCTTTTGGGATGGTGCATTAGAAGGAGTTGGGGAGGGAGGGATAGATAGGTAGAAGGTAGGGGAAGGTTAGCAGTGAGGTCAGAGGACACAGATAAGAGAAGGAAAAAGAGAATAATAGAAAAACAAAGAAGAAATCCAAATGAGGGCCAGAACAGGAACAAAAAGTGAGGTGAACAATGTGGGAGAGCAAGAGAATGAGTGTAAGAAAGAGAGAAAGGAAAGAGAAAAGAAAGAAGAAAAAAATAGAGAAAAACAAAATTTTGCAAAGAGTAGCAAAAAAATTAAATGTAAGAGGTGAGAAAAAGCAAACCAATAATACTAATTTTGGAGATAAAAAATAAAAATGAAAATGAAGGGCCTCCTTCAGGGTACGTCTCTGTTGTCACAATAGACAAGTGTGTAGCAGTGTGCAGATATAAGTCAATGAGTCTCAGAAAGCCAGTCACAGATTCGTGAGATTCAGGCAGATTCCTGGCTGCAAGCCCCAAGTTGAGCTCCCTGTCCTCCTGCAGGGTTGCACTCTGCAGGGTTGTACTGCAGGTTCCAGCTGCCCTTCCCCTGAAGATAGTCCCATTTCCAATGGGAGGTGATGATCCCTCCAACTTACCCAGTATGGTGGTCTGGTGGTCCGGTGTCCCCTGTGTCTTTGTAGTGTGGAATCAGGTGGTAGTATAGCCAAGAGGCCAGAGGAGCGGGGGTGGGGGTGGGGTTCCTGCAGGTGCTTGCGTGGCTAAGTGAATCGGTGCCGGGGGAGTGGGCTGGATGCAGTGGGTTCCCTGAGACTGGGGACCCCTCTCTCAGACCTGTCCTTTTACTCTCCACTAAATCCTTCCAGACTCAGTTTCTGTGATGCAGACCATATTTGTTTACTTTCTATTAAATCCTTTGAGTTTATTTGCAACACTACTGATCACTGTACTTGCCAAAACTTTAGAATTATACAATTATCATCATAACTCCAACAAGCAAGAAATAACTTTTCATCACTAGCCCTCACTCTATGGTGTTTCTGATGACCATTATTAGGAAGAGAAATGGTTTCTCTCAGTCACTAAAAATTCAGAGCCATGTGTCACTCTTATTAGAATCAATTTTTTACTCCAGGACCACAATTTAAGCACATATAATCTACTTACTTAACCACTGACAGTAATCTGACCCATCTTCAGGCTCAGGGCTGTTGCTGGTCTGGATTGGCTTGTGGTCTGGGGAGTATGCATAGAGGGTTTTCTCATGCATAATTGCTTCTGTTTTGCTGTTTCCTCATAGCTTTTGCTTATATCTGTTTGTGTATACCTCACCTGTTCCTGAAATACTCTGGTTCTTCTGGGAAGCTGAAATATGCTGGTGAGGATGAAAGTCACATACTGGGGACACATGGGGAGGGAGGTGAAACTAGTCAGTGCAGTTTAGAGCATGCCAGCCTTGAGGTAATAAAGACACAACATAGAAATGGACACAAATCTGGGGCACTCAGGAGTCTCTGTGGTCAATAGGTGGATATGACAAATATTCAAATAAGAAGGGAAGGTATATGTCATCTAGTCTATTCTAGCCTCTTAGTCAATGTCAGAGTGGTTTCTATAGCAATCTTTAGTCATTCAGCTTTTGCTTGAGGCCAGTTAGTGACAACATACTCTAACATGAAGACCCATTCCACTTTACAAAAACCCCAAATATTGGTAAACTCTTCTTTAGGTTAAACAGAAGTTTATTTGCTTATCATATCAATCTTCAATTCTAATTCTTAGGTAGAATAACACAAAATAAATCTTCTTCCTATATCTATTCTCCCTAACTACTCCCTTCTACTTACTTACTTAGTCAAAGCATAAATTATTAAGTCTACTGTATGGAAGGAACTCTACTAGGTGCCATAGGAAATTCAAAAGTGCTAGCCTTAATTACTGCCTTTAAGGAAATATAACTTAGTAGAGATAAAATAGGCAAGGTAGAGCATAGTAAGTACCTAAGCTAGTTGAAAGTTAAGTGTTAAAAGGTTGACAGGCGGGGAGAAAAAAGAGAAGTAGGAATCCTAATTAATAAGCCATATGTGAATTGAGCCATAAAGGATAAGCAGAACTTTGGCAGGAGGAAATATAATGGTGTCCTATATATGTATGTTGAGGGGATATTCCAGGTGGAGGAGGCTAGGAAGAAATAATTATCTGCTTGCTTCATATTTTACATGTCAGAAACTCTGTTGCATAATATTCTTAGTCTTTCGCCTACATGTTACTTACTCTTCCTTCAGAAAATGATGTGACATCCTTCGGGCCATTTCCCCTCCTCTTTTCTTCTTCTTCCTCTTCCTATTCCCCTTCCTCATCCTCTTTTCCTGCTTCTCCTTTCCCTTCTCTTCCTCCTCCTTCTGGTAGAACTAGGATTGAACCCTGGGCCTTCACACTGAGGTATCTTCCCAGCTCTTTTTATTTTTTATTTTGAGACAAGATCTCACCAGGGCAATACAAATTAAAGCCACATTATAGTACTATCCACTCATTTCTAGAGCTAAAATGAAGGTGTGACTACATGTAGAGAGACTGGGATTTTCATACATTGGTAATGGGAATTTAAAATGTATTGCCATTATGAAAAGTAGTTTGGCAGTTTCTCATAAAGTTAAACATATTTTTACCATGACCTTTCAATTTGACTCAGAAGACTGTTTCCAAAAGAAAGGAAAAAAATATGCCTATGGAAAATTTGTATGCAAATGTTCATCACATCATTATTGTTAATAAATAAAAACTGAAAACAAAATGTCAATGGATTGATGAATGATAAATTATTTATGAAAAATCTACACAGTGGAATATTACTTAGCAATATGAAGGAACAAACAATCAATATATAAAATAACATGAATGTATCTCGGAAACATCTGGTTTATTGAAAGAAACCAGACATGAAAGATAATGTTACGTAATTACATTTCTATGAAGTTCTATAAAACGAAAAAGTGTAGCAACAGGAAGCAAATTAGTGATTTCCTGGAGCCAGGTGTAGAGGATAGATTATGAGAAATCTTTTTGGTGTTAGGGAAATATTTTCTACCTTAATTTCAATGGTGATTACATTATTGTATGCCTTTGCCAAGGTTTATCAGATTGATCTCTGAAAATTGGTGAATGTGTTGTATATAACTTAGAGGTCAATGAAGTTGTTAAAAAAAAGAAATGGTAGCTCTTATTATGCAAAGATTATTTCATCACATTGTTTTGTTGAGAAATAATTCCCTTAAATTATTGCAAACGCAAAGGCTAAGAAGGCTGTTAAAAATTTCTCCTCTTATAACACCGCCTCTAGAAATAGGATTTCCTTAAGAAATTCAGAAGGAACTGAAGTGGTTTGAACAACTGCCTGGATCTTCCTTTTTAAAATGGAACCAGTGGGTGAATAAAGATGATGGAGACAGGTGGTCTGACTAAGCTGGAGTAGGCATTTCGTTCTAGAAGGGCTTTCATCTTGGAAGATGATGACACAGAAGATGAAAATATCTGTAAGAGATAAAAAGAGATAGACCCAGATTAATTGTTCCTAAATAGGGCATTAGACATGGGGAGCATTTTATTTGTTAATAGATCATAAACAGTGTCTGTGACCTCTTACAGTTTAACAGAGAAAAAGAGGCAACCTTTCAGAGAACAGATCAGAATGATTGTCAGAAATTGTTAAGAGGTAGGGAACTTTGAGAGATGCTGTCTCATAGCTTTGGATTGAAGGTCCATGATAATAAAGCCAAAAAATTGTTTCTTGAAGATGGCATAAAAATGATTAGAATTTGAGCATATATAATGTGATCACAATATATGAAGGATGTTTATAAAAAATTAATTCTAAAATGAAAAACTGGAAACAAAGTCTTTGGAAATAGAGAGGGTAGAGGGGTTGAAGGGAGGGCAAGGGAATGGGGAAAAATAAGAATCAAGATATATTATGTAAAGGTACAACTCTCCAATGATGAATGTCATTATAGTGTATACCTAAAATGTACCAATAAAATTAATTAAAAATTAATTTCAACAAAAGCCATTAACTTACCACACAATATCCCCTCCCAACTTTAGTGTATATGCTGCCAAAGTGAGCATGCCCCTCCCAACTTTGAACACACTTATCCCACCATTCTTGCCACTTCCTAAGCAGTTCTGAAAGTCCTCTTTCATGTCTTTACAAGGTATGATAGGAGAAAGGAAAGAAGGGACAAGAAAAAAAAAGAAAATAGAAAAAATGAAAGCAAAGCTTTTGTAAATAAAGAGGGGAAGAAGAGTGGAAGGGAGGGGAGGGGAATGGGAAAAAAGAAGCAAGATATATTATACAGGTACTAGTTCCCTATGATGACTGTTATCATCATATATATCTAAAATGTACCAATATATGTTTTGCTTAAAAAATAAAAATAAAAACATAAAAACACTGAAAAAAAAGATACTGTACACACTGCTGCCAAGTACCATCCAACAGAAAGTCAGACTCATAAAAGCATTATGGTGTATCCTCATCTACCTTACTTGTATTCACCATATCTGGCACCATAGGACTTCTAGCTCTTTCCTAAAGTAAAAATAACTATGAAACATAAATGTTCTTAATTGACTCAGGATATCAAGGCAGCCATGACAGCCCAACTAAAGATACTCTCAAAGGAGGACTTCTGGAACTATTTCAGAAAGTGGCAAAAATGGTAAGTTTGAAGTAAGGACAAGTATTTGAGGGGGGAGTTATTGAAAATGTGTATTTTACTATAATAACTTAAAAAAAGTGTAAACATCATATTATCACACCCTATATTTAAGAGTGAGGGCCTAAAATATGAACGTAAAATATTGAAAAAATTATTGGATGAATTTTGAGGCAGCATGGTTATTATGGGAACGAGCAGGCATCATGTCATGATTGTAAAATTAAGATTCTAAGGAAGGTGCTGACAAGGTGAGGGCTATTAAAAGAGAACCAAGTGGAACTTATAGATTTAATTGTAACCTTGGTTAGGTTTTGGTTTGGTGGGCGGATATTGTCAGGGGAAGGAATTATTCAGGTCAGGTAGGTGACGGTTGCCTAGCTTTGAGCAGCAAGTTTTCCATAGTCCAACAACTTAACTGATTTTGTTTCCCTGGTTTAGAATCTGGGATCATTTAAAACAAGCAAACAAAAATGTCTATACTCAAAAGCTAAGAAAAGGTAAAAGGGAACAAGGATACTCAGGTCCAAAAAATCAAAATACCCCTACTTGTAATGAATAAGCAAAGTATCTATTTAAACATCAGGTTTAATTGTTAGAATCAAAAGTAAGCCTTACTGACAGAAGTAACAGAAAAGGAAAAATCAAAACAAAACAATGAACACTTAGATTTACAGTGATACTGATATAGGATCTAGGGCATGGCAAAGCCAGCTGGAAAAATGAGCGGGACCTGTCAATTACAAGATCCCAAGTCAGTGCCAGGAACCCGTATGTAGAACTTCTCTTGAGCTCCCATGAGATGTGGGCATCATAAAAGAGAGGAGACACCACCGCAAACCAGCTATTATGACTTCCTATGATATCCCATACTGCATTTCTCAGATGCAGCGTGTACTTTTATTTTTGCTTTTATCTTCTTTTTCTCTTGTTCTGCCACATTAGCTCTGCAGAGCTGATTTCTCCCACATGGATTCACCCTTTACTTTTCAAGTAAACTTTTGACACTGTTTTTTTGTTTTTTTGTTTTTGTTTTGGTTTTGGTTTTGACTTGTCTCATCCAATTCTTTGTTCAAGGCAAAAAGGACCAGGGATATTTTTGATTGGTGAGCCATTTCTAAAGAAATTACCTGATAACCATACACAATAACAATAGCTGCAAACTTTCCACTACTCCAACAGTAAAGTTTGAAAAAAATCTGCTTGGTGTTTGTAACTTTCCTCAATAGTCGAACCAAAAATCTGACTTAAACTGGTACAAGCCAAGAGTGAGTCATGCATAGAGTCTCACTACAGGCAGAAAGGGGTAATGCTCCAGGCTAAGCACCACTCTCACCCAGACGACATACAGTGCTTGTGTTAGTGTGTTAAAAGGTTCATCACTGTGCTTTTTTGTGGTTCATTTGCATAAAATATCATAACCATGGCTCCAAAGAAAGTGATACGAGAACCATGATAGAGGTAGAGAAAGAAATCATTGTGAGATTTGTTAAAGTGTTGAAAAATGAATTTATAAGTTAATTTTCGGGTTTCAGAATCAATTATTTGATTTTCCATTATTTCTTATGTGAAAAATATGTTCAGTTCTTGAACTTTTCTGTGTTTGAATGTGAATTTGCAATAAATTGAGTTCCACAAGTAAGGTATTGCTGTATATCCTACTATTGCAGGAAACTATAGAGCAGAATGGAATGTACTCAAAGTAAGTTCTTTGAAGATACAAGCAGAAGAATCAAATCTTATTTGATCAGTAGGAGAAAAATATTCTGAGAGCTCTGTAGGAGCTTCAGCTCAATAGTCTGCTGAAGATGAGGCTACAGCAGGAAAAAAGTGCCAGGAGTGGGGTAATATATTTTTCTAGGATACAGGCGTCACAGGCCCATGCAATTCTACTTCATGAGATATGGGAACAGCCCTTGTGTTGTAAGACTGAAGATGCTTTTCAGAAGAAGGTGTGGAGATATTGGTTTTAGTAGGTACAACATTCAGTATGGGACCAGAACACCAGAAGTAGAAGACTTGAAGGGGAAATGGAAATAAGACCTGGTGACTGGTACTGTAAACACTATAAATTTCTGAACTTTCTACAAAACCCCAAAGTCTTTAGTTCCTGACTCTGGGAAAATAGATATTATGCACTTGGATTTCCCTCAGATGTGATACTTTCACTAATTTCTCTTGTTTGGATTTAAATTCATGGCCATGATCTTAGCTGACTGGCATCTCAGCCAGACTAACATTGCAGCCTTTTCCTTTCTGATTACCTTTCTTCCCTTGTACCCTCAATTCACTGATATGGTCCTAGGTCACATTATGTAGATCTAGACTTAAGTATTGTGCTCACTTCACAGCTTTGTCTGAAATAACCTAAGAGGATGGAGTTGTCTTGATTTCTAAGTTTCTGAGTGTAGTCCTACTGCTGTGGTAATCTTCTTGTGTTGTTGAATTCTTTTAATGTGGGAAAACAAAAGAAATTATGCTCATTTCAGTGTTAAAAATCCCAAGCAGGCCCAGTTGAAGGAACCCAGATATCTGAGCCTAAGCCCTTTAGCTGAGCTATGTAGAATAACTTGAGGAGAAAGAATTAAGAGTGTTAATTCTTTTGCATGTTAAATTATTTGAACTTTAATCTACAGGAGAATTTTATCTTTGGACTTAAATTTCTCCTGGGAATTTCACAATGCAAAGAAATTTATGTGCAAATTTTGGGCATCTTTATGTTGTTGAAAATTTATTAGTGGAAAATATTAGTGTTCCTATTTAATCATATTGCATAACCTCCTGTGAGCTATATTGGGCAGTATAGTTAGGCACAATTTGGGATGGGAAATAGAAGAGGGATCAGATTCTCAGGCTAGCATGTCGTGTAGATTTGGAGTAAATCTAATTAATGTACTGACTGGAAACAATTTCATGCATTCCACCAGTAATCACAGGAGGAAACCAAAAATAGTGGGTAGGTTGAAGAAGCAGTCCTTGAAAGTGAGAATAAGGCTGTCTTGAAGAGGATAATCACACTTATGTCTGATAAACTTCATGGCTAATTCCAAAGTATAAGAGAAAGAATGGTAGGAGATGGTGGGAGATAACACCCTCTAAAACCCCCACTAAACCTTTTTTCATATGTGAAGGTTCTTAACTAACTCTTTCAGTTCCTTTTTTGGTCCACCCTTTTTCTTTCTTTTCTTTCTTTTTTTTTTTTTTTTAGGTACCAGGGATCGAACTCAGGTCCTTGCGCTTGCGCAGCAGGTGGCGAAACCACTGAGCTAAATCCCTGACCCCTTCTACCCTTTTTCTTACACCACCTATACTAAATAGTAGGAGATATTTCCTGGTGCATGTTTATCTGTTTTTATGGAGCTGATCTATCACAAAGTTCCTAGCATTAAGATGTTAATATCTATTATTTTCTCTATCACTGTCAGGTAGTGATCTGCAATGGTGCTTTATTTTGCAGATTGAAGTTTTCCCCGTAGATGGGCTTTCTTAAGGCCTAACTGGGGTAGAAATGGGAGACAGAACAATAGCACAATCATTGTAATCTTTGTTTTTGGCTACATACTCCTATTCCACCTTAGCTTTTATAGTAATGAACATTCTGATCTTCATTTTTATGTATCCCATCGAGAGCCTATTTCTCAATAGTTGTTGTTGTTTTTATGTTTTTTAAATTTTTTTCAAACCAGAGGAGTCAGATAGGAAAGAGTAGGGTTTATCAGAGATCAATGACCTGAATGTACATGAAAGTGGTAGAAAATGAGCCAAGAAATGCAATGGGCTGAAAAATGGTAGGAGCTTTAGATTTATTTATTTATTTTTCAAATAGGAGGAGCATTGGAAGCAATTTAGTAGGGCAAACACATTTCCAGACACGAGTTTTGCAAAAAATAATCTGGCCGCAGTGTGTTAGTAGACTACAGACAGGCGACAGGAGGTGGTCAAGAAGGGGTAGCACAGTTAGAAACAGGGAAGTTGAGGGAGACATTCCCTTCCCTTCATCAAACTATAAACACAACACCACCCTAATGATTATCCATGTTTAGTTTAATCTTAGGAGGTTGTAATGCCCAAGGCCACAGAAGAGATGAAATGGAAAGCACCTGGAGTTAGAGGAGTCTGACCTCTTCCTTCCTGTTCCTCCCTCTTCCTCCTCCTTTCTCCCTTTGCCCTTCTGCTTGTTCCTATTGGTACCATCCTGTGATGTTCAATAAACATAGCTACTTACTACATAGTACGAGGTGTATGCTTAGCAATTCTTTCCTCATCATACACAAGAACCTGCACTATTTTTGGCCCATGCAACTATAACAGGGTGGGGGTTTATAACCAAGGAAACAGAGGTAGGAAAGAATGATAATATTATAGAGATGTAATCAGTAAAACTTAGTAGACATTTCTATATTGAAGATAAAGAAAGTAGTTGTTAAAATAATGAAGTTATTGAGCCTCAGAAGTTTAAAACAAGAGCTGGCAAACTCTAAAGGCTTTGTGAACCATATGCTCTCTGTGGCAACTATTGAACTCTGCCATCCACCGCAGCCTGCAAGTATCAGTAGACAATACATGAACAAACAAGCCAGGCTATGTTCCACACTTGCTCTTAGCCAAAAGGCCGAGAAGTGATTGCCAGGCTATGTTCCAATGGCATCTTACTTACTAAAATGTTTGGCTCACAGGTGGTGGTTTGCTGACTTCTGGCTTAGTTATGGTACCAGGGCTGGTTATTAAACTCCTACCTCTGCTTTCCAAATTCACCCTCTTGTCCCTGTCCTGAGGTGCTGGAGATGGAACTCTGTAAATCACATTTCCAAACCACATTTCAATTTTGCCAGCTGATCCCTGTGGGGTTTGGAGCAGTAAGAAAGAACATACCAATTCTTGTTTCACTCTCTGTTCTTGTTAGGGTTATCACAATAATACTTTTTGACCATGGCAGCTGCAGTTGGTTTTGATTTCTTGTTTGTTTTCACATTCCCATAACCCAGCTATAACTGAGCGGCCTCAAAAACTGAGAGGTGTTGCTGTTGGCATCATTGGGCTTCTACTCTGAGCTCCTGGGTATTAGCACCAGCATGACAGGTCCCTCTCTCTGATCCAAGATCCTACCTAGATCCTAATGACTCCTACCTCTTCCATGTGTTCCACCAGCCTGAGGAGTGGTAGCTACTTCATGCAATTACTATTTTTGTGTCACTATGGTATTTCTTTTGCTTTTTAAATGCTTTTTTATGCCTATTCACCTTACTCCCTTCATTAAAGTCTATTGAAATAACTGATGTGGTTTCCATTTTCCTGACCTAAAGCTAGATCAACATACAACTATATTCTACATAACACTGAGATACTCATAGGGATAGAGATAGGAAATACAAAAAGGTTAGTCTTGAAGTCTTTGTTATATTGAGTCCACTTTTAGAAATAATGGGTTTGAAGTCCTGAAAAATTTATCACTCAGAGAGGTCTAACTGGAAATTGGAAATTGAAAGAAATCAGGGGTGAATTATGCATATAGAGGTGCTATTTATTCGAGTAGAGAACAGTAACTACCTACAGATAGAGTGGGGAAGACAGAAATGAGAAACATCATTTTGAGAGAGATGATTGAGAAGAAGGAAAGACAACATGGCAAAGAGAGAACTGTCTCGGACAGAAGGGTAACCTGTAGAACACAAGGAGCCAAGAAAACAGTGAATTTTAAGAAGAAAATGGTCAATATGGGAAAACTCAACAAACATCAAAGGAGACTCAACAGAAGAGTAAAGTTAGAGTAAAGTAAGAGCTTCTACAGAAGAGTAAAGTTAGAATTGGAAAAGCATTGGTGTCAAAAATGGAACCAGTGAAAACTTTTATTTTTCAAATGGAAAGCATTTAATGATGAAAGAAAGGCAAATGATTATATGGAATCTAAGTAAATCAACTTATTTACTTGAAGATTTTAAATATAGATGATGTTATCAATAGCAAGGGGTAATGGTCTATACATTGAATAAGGGAAAAACACTTGTAATAGCTGAATGCAAGAAGAGGCCTGAGGGTGGATGGGGTAGAGAATACAACTGATACACAGGAAGGGCACTTTCTCTGAGATCCAGATAAATTTAGGTCTGAGGAGAAGAGAAGTTAAACTTGTGAATACTGAAAGCATCTTAATTCCTTGCTCCTATGTTAAACATAATGGGACCAAGTAGTGTTTCCTCTTTCTCTCCTAAACAATGCAGAGACCAAGCAATAGTAACAACTGCTTACTCAGGAAAGGCATGCTCATGGATGATGAGGTTATGATCCATCCTGGTCAGATCCCCTTTCCAAAAAAAGATTTCTGACCTGGCTGTTGAGAATGCTGTTGGAGCCTTTATCTGTCATTCCCTTCAGAGATGGCTCAGCTGTGGAAGATTCCTTGCTTGAGTCACTTCTTTCTAGGAGCAGCTCCTGTCTAGTGAAATCTTAATGTGGAACATTTCCAAGGGGTCATTTTAAATCTAGAGCTTCCTGTGGAGGCTGAATGAGATCCTGGAGTCTACATCACAGCCTGATTTTTCTCCCTGGCCAATCTGGCTTGCTTTCTGTCCACTCAGCAGGTGTGTTCTCAAGGGCATATCTAATAACCATCCTGAATACTGAATTGCCTCAGAGTCTCTCTCATGGAGAACCCAGCCTAACCCAATTCTAACTCAGCAGCTTACTTAAATCAGCTGTTCATCAAGATGGGCCTTAACGCCCTTCTCTCCTGGTACTCAACTCTTCAACTTATCTGATCATAAACTCTCCCCAATCACAACGAGTTTCCAGCTTTTAAGATATGCCTTAAAACTCACCCAGCCTAAAGTCTAAAGTTCTATAGATAACCTGTCTCAATATTTTCTTTTGAGAGTGTTTCCCCTTACTTCAATAAATTTAATAAACTTAGCTTTGCTTGAGTAACAGGTTTTTATGGCATTTTTGTTCTAAAAAAGGATAGTGAAAAGTTTTCATCAAATAGTATTTTTATCCCTGAGTTTCAGAAAGTCTGGTAACCTCAGGTAAAGAGAAAAGGTTTGAGGGGATTACCACACACACACACACACACACACACACACACACACACAATATAATAAGCAACCAACCCTAAAAATCATGCTTTCTGTCTTGCAAGGAGGGGTGGTCACCTTAAGGTGGGGGCCGGGTGGCAATTCTGTGGAATGCTTTCTGTCTTGCAAGGAGGAGTGGTCACCTCTGGAGGGTGGCAATTCTGTGGACTTGGGCTCAGTTGCATGGTCAGGGTAGGTAAGTCTTCATCATGTAACTAATGTATTCAGAAATTCTTATTCCTCTGATGGAGTGACTTAGGCTCTGGAAGTGAAGTCCTGATGCTTGCTTCAACTCAGATGCTATTTGTTTCCTTGATTCTGAGATGACTCTGTTGTCCTGACCACCCACCATTCTAGTTTCCTAGGATTCTCATCCCTTTCCATGATTTTCTGCTGCTCAGAGTCAGCAAGAGATTATTGTCACAGAACACTTTTGTCTCTTCATTGTATAAAATATGTTGGTATGAGTTTGGGAACACATAGACAAATCTGGTAATTTTCCTTCCAAATAAGCCTAGGCTTACTACCAGAATGATTCTTTGTGAGATGAACTTTAATGTGCTCAAAATATGATATGACCTTGAGATGAAATTAATCAGTTTTGCTTTCTACTCCATTCTGAAAGTATTCAGAACGGAGCAGAGCATTTCTTGTATTTTTTCAATAGTTCTCACAAAACAAGTTTTTTACAGTTTAAACCAGTTTCTTCTTGCCATTAATGGAAACAGACTATACTATTACTGAGTACCAACCAAGACAGGTCCATTAACCGTCTCATAATTCCAGGTTTTATCGCTGAAAATAGTTAGAAAATCTTCGCCTTTTCTTCTTTAGGCCAAATGGAACCATTTTTTTCTTCCTATGGTTTCCCAAAGATAGTTTCTATTTCTCCTTTTGAGTGCATTATTGGTAAAGGCAGAGGTGGGGCATTCATTAAGTCAAGCTCAACCCATAAAAGATTCTTAACTCAAATTATCAGCCTCCAAATTTTTAAACGTTTGAAGTCTACGCTTATCTGAAGTCATGTGGGTTTTCCCCTCCTTTTATTATCTTCGTCATCAAGAGTAAATGCTGCTGTCTAGCGGCCTAGACTATCACAGTGTCAAGCGCACCCCAAGGCCCACACCACCAGACTTATGGGTTTCCTTTTGTTCTCCAACATGCACCTTGAAGAGCTGCTGGTTAGGGCTATTTAGGAGCTATTTTTACTGAGAGGCACAAAGGCAGTATGCATCCTCAGCAGAGATGATGAGGCTGAGTCCTGATGCCTATAATCTAGAAACTGCCACCCCCACAAAGAACAAAACAGAAGCTCTGGCTAAGCACTTTTTCCCATGGTATAATTTGCTTTTCTGAAGAAGTGGTACTCAGTGTTGGTGTAGATCAAATTAACATTTTAATCTTGAAGGAAAAGACAAACCTGAATTTTAAAAGGACACATTCTTTTAAAAAAAAGATTTGGGACATATTATATAATTACATGCTTGAAAGAACATTTACAATGTGGTTATACAATTTTCACTAATAATTTGCCTAAAATGAGTATATTTCCATTCTCATAATTACCATGAGCTTTTCGGCTTTTGTACCTCATAGGTCTTCATCTTCTCATAGTTGTTGCTTGACCTGAGCTACGTTGCTACCCCTTTGTATTGCCAGCTTCTCTGTACCCTTTGTACTCCGGAAGAGGTAACAGGGTCCTTTGTAGGTGATGCTGAACTTCAGCTTGTGACTGTTTCAGGGCCAGTCACTGCATTTCATCCCGGTTCTTCCCAATCCCAGTTAGGCCAAATCTTTGCACATGATTTTTCTTTCTTCTCAAAGAATATTACCTTTTGTCTGGAAGTTACCTTTATACAGTCTCTTCACTGCCAGCCAAACACACTTGTGGTCTCAGTTTTCCTCTGCAGGGGAGAGAAGATTTCTTTTCTCACTCATTGGTACGTGTGTGGCTGCGACCTCAATGCCAAAAGACAGTTTAACAAGAGAAAAGCTCGCAAGTCCATTTCTTACAAGGTTTACATGACATGGGAGCCTTCAGAAGGGATGATTCAGAGAATGGGTGGACATGCCTTCTCATGCTTAGGTTTGATGAAGAGTCGACAGTCATGCGGAGGTGGAGCTGGACAAAGATGCTGACTGATGGTTAATGAACTGGGGAACCTTAGTAAGGCCTGTTCATCAGATTCTCCCCTGTGTCCTTGTGTCTGCAGAGTGGAAGATGCTGCTTTCTCCCAGTGAGGAACTTAGGCCCTGCTTCAGAGAAGTTCAGACAGTGGTCTTCCTGCTTCAGCTGTTTCTTCAAGGGCCAGTGTGGCATGTGTTGGGGGTACTGCGAACCTCATCATCTCATTTAAAAAATAGCTTCTGAATTCTCTTCCATCTCTACAGTTTTCCTGCTCTAGCATTTAAAAATCTTCAGCTACCCCCTAGGATTTGAATTTCAGCCCTTAAAATGTTTATTGGATAATAATTTAGTGTTCATCAGAGTCTGTTGTTTTAGCTTAGCTCTTTATTTTGCTTAAGTGGCTGAGAGGAGAATCCTCTGTATGCACAAGTACCATCAATCAGTCATGTTTGCAAAATGAACTTGTGTCTTTTCAATGTTTAGTTTGGTTTGTACTTGGAAAAGCCTCACTGTCAACCATTTCACAACTTCTCAAATTTCTGGGAAAGTCCTAAACCTTCCAAAAGGGACTTGGGAAATCACTCAGACCACAAGATATTTTCTAATTCCATTTTCTACCCTTTGATAATTTGTTTAAGAAAGAGATAGTCTGTCTAGATTTTGCTTCCGTTTGGGCGTTCCTGTTTTCCCATTTTTAGTATTTTTGTTTTATGGTGTTTATATTTTTCCCTTGACAGTTAGATGGTTAGAGGAGATTGTCATATGAGAATATGTAGCAAGTGATGACTTTACAAATTACAACAAGCAGTTCTCATTTGTGGTGATCTTACATGGACAATATATTGAATTAGTAATCACCTAAGAATACTAACTACATGTGATACTAGATTTTTAAAATATTATTTCAAGGAAAAATCTTCCAGGCTGACAGCAACTAAAGGTGTGAAATTTGGCAACCACTTACTGCCTGTGGGCTTCAGTTTCTCCTTTAAAGTTTGTTTCAGGTGAGGTGTACTCTAGGTGACATTTAAAGCTTTTTTCAGATCTATCAGTTTTGAGTAAATACTCATCTTCCTTCCCCAAATGAGTTTCCCCTTCTGACTAGATGATGACTTCTCAGGAGGCCAGGATAGCTGCACCCATCTTTGGAGCCCAGAGACCTGGTGCGGGGTTGGGGTGGAGAGCATGTGCTGTTGAGCAAATACCTGGCTGAGTGACCTTCCTTCTTCAATCATAATGGTCTATGCCATCCCTTCTGCCTCCTGGAGCTGAAATGAACTATTCTGTGCCTTTTTTTCCTTGTGTAGCACCCCACTCCACCTTGCCCTTGCCTGTGAAGTCAGAACACAAATCTCTGTACTTCACCTTAAATTAAGACTATTGCAACAATATTTTCTCTTTCTGTTGTAGCCTTTGCCTCCTAAACCCTCCCATATAATAAATACTACCATAAGAAGCTTCCACAGCTTTGTGGCTTAAGACCTCAAATCCCTGCACTGTACATTTAGACTCAATGTGAGCCATAATCTGTCTCCAACTTACACTTTCGTGAATTCTCCGTGTTACCTGTCATTCATGATCTTTTAGACACTTGCACTTTCCTATCTCTGCATGTGGCTCATTGTTCTTTCTCTGTCTGAAATGCTCACATTTCCTCACTTTCTATCAAAATGCAATTCATCTGTCAAGGCTCAGGTCCATCAACCCTCCCTAAAATCTTTCCAGGTTATATTCTGGACCACACTATTCTGCCCTCACTCGTCTGACAATAATGCCATCATGTATTAGGATACTTCTCATTTGTTTTCTTTTTTTTAAAGGGCTCCTTTCTCACCAGCATTTATTGTTTTTTGTATTCTTTCTTTCTTTTTGGTACCAGGGATCGAACTTGGGTCCTTGAGCTTGTGCAGCAGGTGGTGAAACCACTCAGCTAAATCCCCACCCCTTCATTTTGTTTTCTTAATCACATGCTTATACCTCATCACCTTAAGTCTCTTTTAAGTTACTTGAGAATGGGGAATATGTCTCATATATCTTTGCCATGTCCACTGTCTAATAGTGATGACAATGATAGCAGCTATTCATATTGTTTGATCATTTAAATTTGCTGGACACCATGACAAGCCTCCCTTAATACAGATGGTCCCCAACCTACGATTGTTCAACTTGTTTTCTATTTCACAATGGAGTGAAAGCAGGAATCATAGTTCTCATTTTGAATTCTCATGTTTTCCCAGGCTAGTGGCAGGCAGCATGGAGCTCTTGTGAGGCTGAGAAGGGCAGTGAGGTCCCTGTCAGTCATAGGCTTCCAATGGGGAATGGAACTCTATGGTGTGCTGTGTTGCTAGGGTACAATGTTAGTAGGTTAGATGTATTCAAGGTATGTTCAGCTTAAAATATTTTCAACTTATGATGGGTTTATTGGGATGTAACCCTGACAGAAATTGAAAAGCATCTGCACTCAAAACCACTCTATATATCGATATTATTACTGTCTCCATTCTTATACAGGAAAACCAAGCTTAGAGAGGTTAAAGAATCTAATTCAGCTTTTAGATGTAGTAAGCAATTGCAAAATTGATGCATGAGATGTTTTCTTTTTCCTCTTGGTAACTGAAGCAAGGTGTTGAAAACGTGGCTAGTTTTGAGGTAAGCTTGGAATTGCCTTGAGATTTAGGGGGAGTCAACAGCAGAACAGTAGTCCTGACAGTGATAACTGAAGAACTTTAAGATGAGAAAAATATTTCCAAGTCTCTTATATCCATTTCTGGGAAAGTAGCAAAATATAAAAATGTCCTGGTCACTAACCTATGAAGAGGGAGGAGGACGTTGGGAACAAGCATTATTGCAAGATGGAGCTTATGTATTTGTTTAACTTAGGATAACTGGACAGCACAGAAAGTTTTCTGTTAGATTTTGAGGAGTAAGCATGTTAGTTAAAATTAAAACAATATTTTGTAATGAGAATTTGTGACTATAAGTAATATGATTCAATTACAAGGAGTGGGTTGTACGTGGTAGTGTAATGTGTTTAGGTGCTAAGAGGGAATTGATGCTACATTCTGGGTTCATGCTTGCCCTTGGGAAACATAAAGTGGGAATAATAACCTTTTATTTTCTATCCTAAATACTGCCTAGAGCTTCTCAGGGTAGGAGAACCCTCACAGAGATGGAGATGACTACTGGCTCAGGACTGAAATGGTACCTCTGCTGAACTAAAGGAAGTCATGTGGTCTGAGAAGGCACACTGACTGCTCCAGTACATGCTGGTGGAGTGAAACCTGACACCAGGCCACACCTCACTGATGGGTGTGATCCTGGAGAGCTGAGTGCCCACTGACACCCTTGCTCCGGAAGTGGAGGTAGCCATTGAGAACTAGGAGTTCTAGTCAACTGCCTGGGAGGGACCTCTCTAAGTCCACAACCAGTGAGCTGTGACCTGGGAAAGATGGCAGTGATACTTACTAAACACTCAGACTGTGTACATGTGCAGTGTTTGGCATAAATGTTATTTCATTTAATGTTCACACCCCGTGAGGAAGAGGGTTGGGGAAGTTAAATAACTTATGCAAAGCAACTGAGGAAGTGGCTTCATGAAAACACTCACAGCTAGATCTTTTGATTCTGATGTATATCTATATTACTTTCTGCTCAAAGTAAAGTCTTGTGTCTAGGCCCTAACCCCAGTTTTGTGACTAACTGGCCATGGATACTTCAAAGATGTTGACCAAGTTTGTTTCCAGTGTTGTGAGTCTCTCTCTGCATCATCTAATGAAGGCAGGGGAACAAATCCAAATGCTAGATGGAAATAAGATATCTGATCTTAATATGGTAACTCAGCCTAAAGTTTTCTACCTAAATATTTTTAATTCATTAAGTTTATTGGTACATTTTAGGTATACAATATGATGACATTCATCATTGGGAATTTCTACCTGTACATGATATATCTTGGTTCTTATTTTTTCCCCATTCCCCTGTCCTCCCTTCCACCCTGCTGCCCTCTCTATTTACAAAGACTTTGTTTACATTTTTTTCCTTTTCTCATATATTTCCTTTCCCTTCCCCTTCCCCTTTGGACCTTTTCTTCCTATTTAACATTATCTATAACACATTTTGGTCCTCATTTACACTGTCAGAGTCTCACACTAGAGAAACTATTCAGCATTTACACATGTGTGTCCTATTTATTTCACTTAAGAGTATGGTCTCAATGTGCATCCATTTAGCTATAAATGTCTCTAGTTCATCATTCTTTATGGCTGAGGAGTAATCCATTTTATAAAAAAGTCATACCTTCTTTATCCAGTCACCAGTCAATGGGCATTTGGGCTGCTTCCAAGATTTAGCTATTACAAACTGTGCTGTTATAAACATGGGCACACATATATATTGCTGTGGTATGATTCTTTTAAATCTTTTTTGGGGGGAAGATAACAGCAGGGGAATAGATGGGTCAAATGGGACCTCTTATCCTAGTTAAAAAAAATTTTACTTTAACATTTTAGGTTTACAATATAATGACATACATCAATGGAAATTTGCACCTTTACATAATCTCTCTTGGTTCTTATTTTTCCCCATTTCCCTCTCCTCCCTTCAACCCCTCCATCCCTCCCTATTTACAAAGACTTTGTTTCCATTTTTTCATTT
>NW_004624765.1:12195713-12304393 GCF_000247695.1 Heterocephalus glaber | reverse complement strand
CCTTTTCATTCCTAATTGCATGGATTTGGGCCTTTTCTTTCCTTTTTCTGATAAGGTTGGCTAAGGGTTTGTCAATTTTGTTTACTCTTTCAAAGAACCATCTCTTGGATTCATTTATTTTTTGAATTGTTCTGTTAGTCTCCATTGCATTGATTTCTCCTCTAATCTTTATAATTTCCTGCCTTGTATGAGCTTTGAGTTTGTCCTGTTCTTTTTCTCGAAGCTTGAGGTTCAGCACCAGGTTGTTTAATTGTGCTCACTCTGTTTTCCTAATGGGAGTATTCACTGTTATGAATTTCCCTCATAAGACAGCTTTCATTGTGTCCCATAGATTCTGATATGTTGCATTGTCATTGTCATTTAATTGTAGAAACTGATTTCTTCTTTAATTTCATCTGTGACCCACTGGTTATTCAGAAGTAGTTGTTCAATTTCCATGTTTTAATGAAATTCTTGTGTTTTCTTTTGCTATGGATCTCCAATTTCATCACACTATGGTCTGATAATATACAGGGGATAACTTCAGTTCCTTTGCACTTACTGAAACATGTTCTATGAGTGAGTATGTGATCTATTTTGGAGAATGACCCATGTGCTTCTGAAACGAATGTGTATTCTGATTTTCTGGAGTGAAACACTCTGTAAACATGTTAAGTTCATTTGTTCAAGAGTTTGATTAAGTTTTAGTATTTTGTTGATTATTGTTTGTCTTGTTGATCTATCTATGTGTGAAAGTGGAGTTTTTAGGTCCCTCACTACTATTGTGTTAGTGCTTATATGATTTTTCATGTCCATTAGTATTTGTTTTATATAGTTAGGCAACTAGTGTTTGGTGCCTCTTGTCATCTCTTCCTCTTGTATTGTTCCCTTTATAAGGATGTAGTATCCTTCTTTGTCTGTCTTAATCAGTGTTGGTTTGAAATCCACTTTATCTGCAAAGAGGATAGCTACTTCTGCTTTTTTTCTGGTTCCTGTCACATGGAGTATTGTTTTCCACCCTTTAACTTTCAGTCTATGAATTTCTTTTTGAATTAAGTGTGTTTCTTGTATGCAGCATATTCTTGGATCTTGCTTCTTGATCCATTCTGCCAGTGTATTTCTTTTGATTGTTGAATTGAGACTATTAACATTGATGGTTATAACTGATACCTATTGATTTATCATTGTCATAACTTTTTCTTTTTGTTGGATTTTCCCTCTTTGCATTTAATTTCTTGTCTTGCCTGATGGATTCATTCTGTTGGGCTTCCTGGGGTTGTGATACTTGTTGTCTTTTCCTTGGATATTATCTAAAAGTTTTTGGAGTGCTCGTTTGGTATTCATGAAGTTCCTAAGGTGCTCTTTTTTTTTTTTTGGTACCGGGGATTGAACTCAGGTCCTTGTGCTTGTGCAGCAGGCGGTGAAACCACTGAGCTAAATCCCCAGCCCTCTAAGGTGCTCTTTTTAATGAAGGTATCTTATTTCTCCATCAATTTTTCAAGACAGTTTTGCAGGGTACATTAATCTGGGTTGGAGGCCATTTTCCTTAGGGCTTGAAATATGTTACTCAAGCTCTTCTTGCCTTGAGGGTTTGTGTTGAGAATTGTGCTGTGATTCTGATGGGCTTTCCTTTGTATGTGATTTGTTTCTTTTCTCTAAGTGCTTGTAGAATTTTGTTCTTCTGTTGGGTTTCTGGAATCTTAACTATTATATGCCTATGTGTAGATATTTTTGATCAAGGCTATTTGGAGTCCTATATACCTCACTTATCTGTATGTCATGTTATTTCCCCTTGTTTAGGAAGTTTTCTGCCATCACTCTGTGAAAAGTTTTGTTTCTGTCATCTCCACTCTCTCCTGTTTCTTCATGGACTCCGATCAGTCTTATGTTATTCTTCTTTGCATTGTTGAGCAGCTGCCCGATTGATTACTTGTGGCCCCTTACTATTTTAAAGAAATTTTTCTTTTCCTGGTCACTAATTGTACTCTCATCTTCTATATCTGAAATTCTGTCTCAGATTAGCTCTTTCTGCTGCATAAGCTTTCAATGGAGTTTTTAATCTCCTGGAAATCTGTTTGCATGTCTTTTATGGATTCCATTTGTTTCCTATGTTGGGACTCCATCATGTTCCTCAGCTCATCTACTTTTTTTATCTGTGTCCTTTCTAGACTTATTAATCATGTCTTGCACTATGGGCACAATCTCTGCTGTTATCTGAGAAATTATGTCTGATTTCATTTTTTCCAGGTCCTCTTTTGTTGCCAGTTCAAGGAGTTCAGGTGGTTGAGTATCACATTGTTCTATCTTGTTTCCCTTTGGGATTACTTTAGGTGATCTGGGAGTCTGGTTTTGAGACTTGTTTAAGTGTCTTCTCATTTCATCGGGGGGGGCGGGGAGGGTGTGTGCTGCTGGCACCTGTGTGGCTCATGTCCTAGGTGCTGGGGGCGGTGGTATGGTGGCTTGGAAGGTTCACCTCCTCTGTGCTTGGGACATCTCTGGTCCTCTGGGTTGGGGGTGGTGGTAAGATGGCCTTGAAGGTTCACTTCTGTTCTGGGGGCACCTCTACTCCCCTGCAATGGTGGTGGTGGTACGGCTGCCTTCTAATCCTAGGTTTTTGAGGTATCTCCATACTGAATTCTACAGTTGTAGGAGCATTCGGCACTCCCACCAACAGTGGGAAAGTGTTCCTTTTTCCCCACAACCCTGCCAGCATTTGTTATTGGTTGATTTCTTGATAGCAGCCATCCTTCCTGGGGTGAGGTGAGATCTCAGTGTTGTTTTTATTTGCATCTCTTGGATGACCAGTGATGTTGAACATTTTTTCACGTATTTATTTGCTGTTTCTACTTTGTCTGAGAAATGTCTGTTCATTTCAGATGCCCATTTTTGGATTGGGTCTTTGCATTTGGGAAGTCTGATTTTTTCAGTTCTTTATATATTCTAGATAGTAGACCTTTGTTTGAGGAACAGCAGGTGAAAATTTTTCCCACATTGTGGGTTGACTCTTCACATTGCTGGTGGTTTCTCTTGCTTTGCAGAAGCTTTTTATTAAGACAAGATCCCACTTGTTTGTTTGTGCTGCTTCACAGCCAACTGAGGTTTTGTTCATAAAATCTTTTCCTGCACTAATGTCTTCAAGAGTTCTACCTAACCTCTGTTCCAGCTGGTTCAGCATTTTGGTTTTAATATTTAGATCTTTAATCCATTTTGATTTTAGTTCAGTGCATGGTGAGAGATATAGATCTTGTTTCAATCTTTGGCAAGTTGAAACCCAGTTTTTCCAGCACCATTTATTAAAGAGGTTATCTTTCCTCCAGTGAGGATGTTTGGCTCCTTTGTCAAAGATGAGATGACTGAGTGTGTCTGGCGTTGTTTCTGCATCTTCTAATCTCTTCCACTGTTTCTCAGGTCTGTTTCTGTGCCAGTACCATGCTGTTTTTATCATGGTGACTTTATCTTATAGTTTCAAGTTGGGGATTGTGATACCTGCTGCCATGTCTCTGTTGCCTAAGATTGCTTTTGCTATTCTAGGTCTCTTTTGGTTCCAAATGAATTTTTTGATTGTTTTCTCCAGGTCTGTGAAGTATGCTGCAAGAATTGCAATTGGGATTGCATTGAACCTATATAGCAGTTCTGAAAGTATGGGCATTTTCATTATATTGGTTCTTCCTACCAAGGAACAAGGGATGTCTTTCCATTTTCTGATATCCTCTTCAATCTCTTTTTTCAGAGTGCTATAGTTGTCAAGGTAGAGGTCTTTGATTTCTTTTATTACATTGATTACTAGGCATTTAATTTCTTTGGATGCTATTGTGAAAGGAGTTGCTTCTCCAGTTCCTCTCTCAGTGAGTTTATTGTTTATGTACAAGAAGGCTGTTGATTTTTGTGTGTTGACCTTGTACCCAGTTATTCTACTGAATTTGGTTATTAAGTCTAGAAGTCTTTTGGCGGAGTTCTTTGGGTCTTCTAAATAGAGTATCATGTTATCTGCAAATAATGACAATTTAACTTCTTTACATCTGGTCTTTATTCCTTTTATTTGTTTCTCTTTCCTGGCTTCTCTGGCTAATGTTTCCAGAACTATATTGAACAGAGTGGTGATAGTGGGCATCCTTGTTCTTGATTTTAGCAGGAAAGATTTCAGGTTTTTTTTTTTTTACCATTTAGTATGATGTTGGCTGTTGGTTTTTCATGGATGGCTTTCATCAGGTTGAGATAAAGACCATCTATTCAAATTTTTTGTAGGGTTTTTATCATGAATGTGTGTTGGATTTTGTCCATTGTTTTTTCTGAATCTATTGAGATGATCCTATGGTTTTTGTTCTTGGCTCTGTTACTATAGTGTATTACATTTATCAATTGCATATGTTGAAGCATCACTGTTATGAATCCCACTTGGTCCTGGTGTATGATCTTCCTGGTGATCTGCAGTTTGTTTGCCATTATCTAATTTAGGATTTTTGCATCTATGTTTATTAGGGAGATTGGCCTATAGTTCTCTTTCTTGGTTGGGTCTTTCTCTGCTTTTGGGATCAAGGTGATGCTTGCTTCCAGCAATGATTTTGGGAGTATTGCTTCACTTTCAATTTCACTGAAGAGTTTAAACAGTGGTGGCAATAGTTCTTCTCTAAATGCCTTATAGAATTCAGCAGTAAAGCCATCAGATTCTGGGATTTTCTTTGTTGGTAAGTTGTTTTTTTTGTACCAGGGATTGCACTTGGGACTTTGTGCTTGCAAGGGAGGTGCTGGAACCACAGAGCTAAGCACTGGCCCACTTTGTTGGTAAGTTTTAAATTACATTTTCAATTTTATTAATATTAGGTTGTTTAGAATTTTTAGGTTTTCTTTTTTCAACTTTGATAATTTATATGTATCTATAAATCTGTCCATTTCTTTTGTATTTTCCATCTTATTGGCATAAAAGTTCTCAAACTAGGAATTGATGATCCTCTGAATTTCTGTTGGGTCTGTTGTAATTTAACCCTTTTCATTCCTAATTGCATGGATTTGGGCCTTTTCTTTCCTTTTTTGGATAAGGTTGCTAAGGGTTTGTCAATTTTGTTTTTTCTTTTGAAGAACTAACTCTTAGCTTCATTGATTTTCTGTGTTGTTCTCTTAGTCTCCATTGCATTGATTCCTGCTCTGATTTTTATAATTTCCTCCCTTGTATGAGCTTTAGGTTTGTCTTGCTATTCTTTTTCTCAAAGTTTGAGGTTCAGCATTAGGTTGTTTATTTAAATTTGCTCTGTTTTCCTAAAATATGAACATTTACTAGTGTGAATTTCCCTCATAAGACTGCTTTCATTGTGTCCCATAGATTTTTGATATGATGTATTGGCATTGTTATTTAATTGTAGAAACTGTGTAATTTCTTCTTTAATTTCTTCTGTGACTCATTGGTTGTTCAGGAGGGTGTTGTTCAATTTCCATGTTTTTATGAAGTTCTTGTGGTTTCTTTTTCTATTGATCTGCAATTTCATTGCACTATGATCTCATAATATACAGGGGATAACTTCAGTTCCTTTGCATTTACACGTTCTATGAGCAAGTATGTGGTCTATTTTGGAGAATGACCTGTGTGCAGCTGAAAAGAAAGTGTATTCCGATTTTGTGGGGTGAAACCCTCTGCAAACATCAGTTACAGTCATTTGTTCAAGCGTTTGTTTGAGTTCTAGTGTTTCATTTTTGATTTTTCGTCTAGTTGATCTATTTGTGACAGTGGGGTATTCAGGTCCCCCACTGCTATTGCATTAGTGCTTATTTGATTTTTTCATTTCTGTTACTATTTGTTTTATATAGTTGAGTGCACTAATATTTGGTGGATATGTATTTATGATTGACATGTTTTCCTCTTGGATTTTTCCCTTTATAAGGATGTGATGACCTTCTCTGTCTCTCTTAATTAGTCTTGGTTTGAAATCCAGTTTGTCTGCAAATAGGATAGCTACTCCTGCTTCATTTTGGGTTCCTGTCACATGGCGTATTGTTTTTCACCCTTTAACTTTCAGTCTATGAATTTCTTTTTGAATTAAATGTGTTTCTTGTATGCAACATATTGTTAGTTCTTGCTTCTTGATCCATTCTGCCAGTCTATTTCTTTTTATTGGTGAATTGAGACCATTAATATTGATGGTTATAACTGATATGTGTTGACTTATCCTTGTCATGATCTTTTCCTGTTGTTGGATTCCCTTCCTTGCGTTTAATTTCTTGTCTTGCCTGATGGATTCATTCTGTTGGGATTCACGGGGCTGTGACCCTCATTGTTTTTCCTTAGGACATTGTTTAAAAATTTTTGGAGTATTGGTTTGATATTCATGAAGTTCCTCAGGTGTTCTTTGTCATGAAAGTATCTTATTTTTCCATCAATTTTGAAAGATAGTTTTGCAGGGTACATCAAGATGGGTTGGAAGTTATTTTCTTTTAGAGCTTGAAATATGTCACTCCAAGGTCTTCTTGAATTGAGGTTTTGTGTTGAGAAGTCTGCTGTGATTCTGATGGGCTTTTTTGTATTTGATTTGTTTCTTTTCTCTAACTGCTTGTAGAAATTTTTCTTCTGGTGGTTTTTTTGGATCTTGACTATTACATGCCTAGGTGTAGATTTTCTTGATCATGGCTAGTTGGAGTTCTATATGCCTCACTTATCTGTATGTCAAGTTCTTTTCCCCTGCTTGGGAAGTTTTCTGCCATTACTTCTGTGAACAGTTTTTTAAAATTTCATTTGCACTCTCTTCTGTTTTTTCAGTGACTCTGATCAGTCTTATGCTATTCTTCTTTACATCATCTAGCAGCTGCTGGATTGCTTTCTCGTGGTTCCTTGGTATTTTAAAGAAATCTCTCTTTTCTTGGTCACTAACTAAAATCTTGTCTTCTATATCTGATATTCTGTTCTCACCTTGGCTCATTCTTCTGCATAAAGCTTTAATAGAGTTTTTAATCTCCTGGGTATCTGTTTGAATCTGTTTTTTGGATTCCATTTCTTTTCTATGCTGGGATTCCATCATGTTCCTGAACTCCTCTATTTTTTTTAATCTGTGTTTTCCCTAGAGTTATTAATCATGTCTTTCTCTATGGTCACCATCTCTGTTGTTATTTGAGAAATTATTTCTGATTTCATTTTTTCTAGATCCCCTTTTATTGCCAGTTCAGAGTCCAGGTGGTTGAGTTTTGGATTGTTACATCTCACTCCCTGGATTTCCCTTTGGTGATCTGGAAGTCTGTGTTTACATCTTGTTAAAGTCTCTATTCATTTCTATTTTTTGTTATTGTTGAAGTTTTTGGTTTAATTTGCTATCTGTAAATTGCTTATTGCCAGTATCTTTATTGCTAGTATTTAGAGTCCTTAGGGAATGGCTATTTCTTGGATTGTCTTCCTAGCATAGTTGGCCTTTGGGGTTTGAGTCTGTAATGGCCTTTTAACAGTCTCAGTCTTGGTACACCAGTAAAGACAACTGACTAAACAATAACATCACCTTGGCCAAAGTAATACAATCAGCAACAACAATAGCATCAAACACAGCTTAGAAAATGACAAATTGTAGCTATTATTCTGACACCTTTAACTGCATAAACTAGACTTGTGGTTATATATCAAAATCAAGGACCAAACAGAAATATGTTTACTGTTAGTAAGCCCTTCAACATAGCAGCTTTACCCTCTAGGAAGAAGGCTTAGAAGGAGTTGGGGGTAGGGAGATGAAGAAATAGAAGAAGAAGTTAGAAGTAGGGCTAGAGGACACGGGAAGATCACACAAGCATTGGGAAACTGGTGCAGACAGGAGGAAAAGAGAAGGAAGGCACAGAAATGAATAGAACAAACTAACAGCAATAGGAAAACTAGAAACTCTTCACACTCTTTAAACAATAAGAAAAATCAAGAAAATAACAGAATAGGACAAAAACAGTAAAAAGAAAGGAGAGAAATTAAGAAGAGGAAAAGAGAAGTAAGAGAAAAGAAAAAAAGAAGAAAAAAAGGAGAGAAAGAGAAAAAAAGGAGTCCCCTTCGAGGCATCGCTCTGCTATTGCTGGTATACAACGCGGGCAGCAGTGTGCAGAGTCGAGTCAATTAATCTCAGCGAACCAGCTATAGTCCAGTGAAATTGAAGCTGGTTTCTGGCTGTGAGGCCAGAATTGAGCTCCCTGACCTCCTGTGGGTTAGAAATCTACAGGGTTCTTACTGCAGGTTCTAGCCGCCCTCCCTCTGTAGCAGGCCCAGGTTTGGTAGGAGGTGCTGTTTCCAGCAACTGACCAATTGTTGTGGTCTGCTCTGTCTTCGCTCTCTTGAGTGGGCTTCAATTTTCAACAACAAGCCTCGGAGAGGCCCTCTCTCTGCTGCTCACCACTGCGCCATCTTCCTAAGCTCATAGCAATGGCTCTCTGGCCCCAGGTGCCTCTGCCCCACTGATCTGGATCTGCGAGACTCCCTTCAGGCAGGTGCGGGGAGACACCCTCTCCGGTCCAGGAATGGGAGGTCGCAAGTCTCGTGGGGTCCGGGAACGGAGCCTAAATTAAGAAAATGGACACAAAAGAATCTAAAGAGGGAATTTGCAGGAAGCCTAGATGCCCAGGAATTAGAATTTCTGCATTCCTGAAGCAGTAAAATAGGTTATCAGCATGGGGATAAACATATAGGGATCTATACAGATCTTCAAGAACCTCACTTCTAATGTACCCTGCATTCCCAGGTGAACTGGGCAGACCTGTGATGTTTGAGTCATTTTGCCTTTGATTTATAAATCTGTGGTGTATTCCCAAGCCAACTGGCCTGAGGGATTAAAAAGAAGATAATGAAAGATGCGCAATGTTGTATGTCTCCTAAAAGAAATTATAATATTCGTTGTCCTAACATTGGGATTGTGTGGAAATCATTATTTACAAGAAGTGTTAGAGGCTACAATGGATATTCAAAGGCCATATGTGAATTAGTTTCACCCAAAGGTAATTAAAAAGGAATAAAGTGCTGAAACATGCTACAACATGGATGAACCTAAAACACCTTGAAAATAGTGTGATCTGTTTAAAATAGTCAGCACTCACTGGCACATTATGAAGCTCTAAGTCAATGGTAGCTGTGCCAGCATCCATTGTTGTTTCTACTTGTGAAGGGGAGAATATATACAAAAGGACCTCTCTCATAGTGTCTGGCTCATGGTAAACACAATGAAATATTTGTGCCCTTTCCATTACTGAGAACTGTGTTGTTTTCCTTCTCATTAGAGAAATATAACAGGTTGGAAACCATTTATATTAGCAAAGCAGGCAATTCAAAGCTCATCCACCTCACATTCACTCACCTGGCAGAAATGGAGGCATTATTAAAATAAGTCAGGGACTCAGTTTCAATATGTGATTTTTCCTAAGAAGTCACTGAAAACACATTTTACTACCTCATTTTAAGGTGGTCTGGACTCAGAGATTTTTATCCAGAACTGAGACAAATGGGAGTTCTGGTCCTGGTTGTACAGTTACAGAAATTATTTGTTTGCTTCATTTTCAAATTTATGTTTCCTTTAGAAGATTTTCTGTTATAGACCACATGGTTTCTGACTTAGTCAGTTTCAGTGTCTTAATCATTCAGAAACTCTCAGTTCAACCAGACAATGTTAATCATGTGCACGGCCTCTTCCTTTCTCCTCAGTAAGATCCAAAACCTTTTGTTGATTTTATTGTAGATCATTTATCCTGCTCCTTAATAGAAGAAATCTCCAGAGACTTGATTTGGGAAATATTAAACTGAAGACTTTCGCTTCTTCAGCGTAGATGTCAAAATTTTCTTACACTTACATTTCTAACCCAATTTTTCTCATTTGTAATTGAGAGGGTAGCCTTCACACATTTTTACACAGGAGTTCAGAAAAGTCATATAGAACCACATGAAACATTTACATGTCCAGAGGATAGAATATAAAATAGACACATAGTATGGACAGTGTAGAGCCCCTTGCCATAGCAATGCTTACTCGCTATTTGTTATTGCAGCCAAAACTAATTTCAGTAGCCATGGTTGTTTCAAGCCTTGAAAGTCATTTAAGAAGAAAGAGACTGGTGTGGCTTGCAGAATATTTGGAGATGTTATTGACCTCTGGATATTTGTTAGACTACAGGCAAATGGTTCTAGAGAACTCCATCCCAGCTGTATATAAGCTGAATGAATAGAGACAAATTCTTTTTCATACTTCATCACAGAAACATTGGGCTGTAGCCCTGTGAAATCTCCTCTTTGAACCTGTGATTTCTTGGCATCTTTTGTCCTTCTCTTCCCATATGTCTAACCTTGCTAGATTAAAGACATCAGACAGGAAAATAAGACATTTCAGTTTTTCTACCTAAACCCATCCCTTATCTACTCCCTAATAACCAGGTTGTGATTTTTCAGTACACAAAGATATCTATCTCCAGAATTCATTAGCCAAAGAAAATAAACCACAAAGAAGTTGCTGTGAAATAGAATCACAGAGCCATTTCACTTTCAGAAAAGCATTCTGCACAAAGAGGCAGTGAGGAGGGAATTGCTTTGAACATCTCCCATCTTTTTTTGAACATCTCCCATTTTTAAAGGTGCTTACTTAACATGGTTCTTGAGAAAATTTTAATTAACCAATACAATTAAATCTTCATTTTAGTCTTTTTCTTTCTTATATTTTCAATGATAATAAACTCATTTTAAATCTTACCTTGGGGTTTAAATTGGTCCATTAACCCTTACGTACTCCTCCTGACTCTGATCTTTAAATTTCTACTTCACAATGAGACTGTGTTCAAATTCCTAGAATATGATTTTCATTGTTATTGCTCTTGCTGTTTGAATCAATAAAACAGCCCTGCCTCTCTTCTGTTTATAAGCCTATAATGAAGTCTCAATATCCAAATGCTTTACCTGGCATTCAAAGTTCATCACAGTATGAGTTGAACTATCTTTCTAGACTTTTTTTCTCATTATTTTCTTCATTTAAAAAAAGCCATCTCTCTAGAAAAATTGATGAAGTCACTGGTGATATCTCCCCTCTTTCCTCCAAGCCTTGCCCCCAAGTGAATTCTGGTTCTATCATGCTTCTGATATTTAGAATGGGACCTGCGGTAGCAACTTCAAGTCATTAAAAATTCAATTATATGCATTCACTCATCAATTCATCCATTTATCCATCCACCCACTCATTTAGTGTCATGCCTTTCATAAACACTTTTTGAACAACTATTCTAAGTGTCCAAGTTAAATTCAATGCACATCATAACAAACTAGTCATAATGCTTGACCTGAAGATACTTTTAATCTTGCAAAGATAAAGAGGCATGTGGATCAGTATGCATAGCTAAGAGTCACATGTGGAGGCACATAGGTAATGACTGAATCTCCTAGAGGGGGGAAATTGGTGAGAAAAATTTTCTAGAGGACATAATATTTGAACTGGTTCTTAGAACATGAGCTAATGTCCATCTGAGGGTTACAAAAGGATAATCTTGCTAGACCAGATATGAAGACCAGCAGTGATGAAGCTGTTAGAGTAGCAACTAGATCTCAGTGGGCCTTCCTTATATGTAGGGTGCTGGGATTTTATCTTGGAAGCAAAGGGGAACCATTGGTAGTGTGTTATGTTTCTGGCTAGGGCACCTGTGTAACTGCTATTGTTATTCACAAAGAGAAAAATTTGAGTGGGTAGCACATTTGGGAGGAAGAAGAGTTCTATTTTGTGTCTGTTGAGTTTGGAGGGACGGTGGAATTTCAGAAGGTGTCAATAGGTGGTTAGGTGCTCAGAAAAATGATGTGAGTCAGAGACTAAAATCTGAGAATAAACAGCCTATAAGTCATTAAGGAAGAGGTGGAAGTGATTCGATTTCCTATGAAGTACAGTAGGTTGGGAAGAGAAGATGACAATAGCCAGGAATACCAACAAAAGCGACTGGGAAAGATGGTCAGAGTGGTGAGACTGAACTAGGAGGAGCCTCTATTAACAGAAGCCAAAGGAGAACAAAGCTTGAGGAAGGGAGTCATTAACCATTCCAAATGCTACCAAGAAATGGTCTAGTCATATGAGACTTCAGCTTGGATATTAGTGATCTTGCCAAGAGCCAATGGAATGGGAATTTCAGAGACCTCCAGAGAGAGTACAGGTTGGAAGATTAGCAATGTAAGACACTGTGTTTTTCTTTCTCTCATATCATGGAAGTGAGTGGGAAGATGTGGGAAGCTAAGACATGGAGACACTTAGTCTCACGGAAAAGTTAAGAAAGAGTGGATCAGAACAAAGGCTGTGTTTGGGGACCACTAAAAGAAGTGTTGTGTAGTGTGATTTATGGCATGTTTGATCTTCTCCTGCAGGAAAAAGGAGCCAGCCGTAATGGAGGTACAGTCTCAGGAATTAGAACTGGTTCAGGAGCTGTGTGTAAGACTGGCCCTAGTACTGTGAACATGGAGCTAAGAGTGATCCAAGAAACTGTTTGCAAAAGGAGACTTGCATTGGATTTTCTTTGAAGACTCTTTCATTTCTAAAATGTTATGATTCTGATTAATTTGCTAAATAAATTAATAGTGCAAACAGTGTTTCAAGAGGAATGTTTAAATTACTTATGAGAACAAACTTTTTAAGTACCCTTAAGCATCTTAAAAACATCCACTTCCATAGAAATAATTGATACACCAATTATAAATCTTTCTTCGTTGTTCATTCAAGCAGATTTCCTGGGCATGGTGCTTGGCCACATTCTATTTACCTAGTTCAAATTCTTGTTTGTATTTCAAAGCCATTGAACCACATTTCTTTAAACAACATGTTTCAGCCTGGCCAAACCCGAGTTGGGCTAAAGTATTAACATTTTATATGATGTGCAAGATGGGTTCTTGATGAACTGGTTCTGGAGAAATGTCCATCTTCTTCTTAATTTAGGACATGGTTGTTAGAATTGCAGACTTCATCAAAAATGGCCACATACATATAACTCAGGAACCTCTCAGAAACATTTCCTCTTGATTGGCATGGCTTTGAGGACAAACCACATTCTAAAAATGTTTATGTAGCAGGAAAGTGTGGTGTCAAGATGATCAAAAGAGATAAAAAATAATGTACTTTCACAAAATTTGCATGTATTATTGAAAATATCAAAATGCGCCTTCCAAATGTGCACAGAGTATTTAAGGGAGACAGCCCCAGTGAAAACACAGGCAGACTGAATGCACATGTAATTAATAGACTCAACCTCAATATCAATGAATTTTATTCTCTTCAAGTTTGGGAATAACTGTAGTGTTCCTTACCACTGTGTAAGCAGATGAAAGCTCTATTATTCTTATTAATTGGTTATTTGATTCTTGGATGAAATATGTGAGTAAAATATCCTGGGTTTTAGTTTCCCTAGCTATAAAGTGAAGACCATTGGGAAGAATACCGGTAGAAGTCAAATGGTCATGCAAACTGGATTTTAGAGGAGTGTTTAATCAGAAGCTATTTTTACAGAAGTGTAAGCAGGATTCCAGAATAGCAACAAGTGATTGCACAATTTCCTAGGGTAATAGGAGCAGACTATGTGAACAAGTCCCCCGTAGGTGTAACCTGACATGCTCTGTGACCTTAATGCAGCCAATCTGTGGTAACCCGTGAAGAAAAGATGGAGACCTTCTCTGCCTTCTTCGCTCCACATCTCTTGTTTTTGCCTCCAGCTGGCCAAACTCAGCTGGCAGCCAGAGATGGAAAGCACAAACTGAGGCTCTCTATAGCGACCCACCTCCCAGGGCAGAGAGCAGGACAGGAAAAGGAATATAATGATCTAAAGGTTATAAGGAAGACACACACCAGGTTGAGTAGTAGAGGTACCAATATCACAGGGTTGATGGGAAGACTAGGGAAAAATGAAAAAGTGGTTAGCACTGAACATTGCTCACAGTAATCACTTGTCTTGATAAGTATGAGCAGCTGTCACTTACAATATGATTGATCTTTTCTTGCAGGCAAGAACCTGTGGTGCTGGAGCAAGTGCCTTGGGAGTCCAAGTTGGATGGAAGAATTGTGTGGACGGCTGGCCTTTTGTGTGATAAGCATGAAGGTGACACAAGGATGAAGTTATGCTTTAGTTCCTATTACTGTTTTAATAACAGGTTACTATGAATTCAGTGACTTAAAACAACCTGCATATATTCTCTTAGAATTATGGAGATTGGAAATGAAAAGCCAGTTTCACTAGGCTAAAAGTCAAGGTTCCTTCTGTAGGCCTCTGGGGAGAATCCATTTTCTCAGCTTTTCCAGCTTCTGAGGGTTGTCAGTATCTTTTGGCTAATGGTCCTTTCCTTCATGTTCAGAACACATCATTCTAGTACCTGCTCCCATTGTCACAAGACCTTCTTTCTGACTCTGACTCTCCTGCTTGTCTCTTAAAGGGATTTATGATTATATTTAAGGGTCACTTGGGAGAATCCAAGATTAATCTCCCTACATGAAGATTCTTTTTTTCTTTTTTTTTTTTGCGGTACTGGGGATTAAACTCAGGACCTTGCACTTGTGAGGCAGGTGTGGTGCCACTGAGCTAAATCTCTGGCCCATGAAGATTCTTATTTTAACTGTGTCGACAGATCAGGGAGGGGAGGAGTCATTTAGCTTACTACAGGTAGATCTAGGATTTCTAGAACTAAGCAGAAGTCACTTTCTATGTGGCTCCTGCAAACTCCAACAACAGCCAATATCATTGTCTCAGAATTGGTCTCCTTCAGAATGAACATCCAGGACAAAGGGTTATGTGTAGGTAGTTCATCTTGGAAGTGGGTCCCTGAAAGCATGACTGTTAGACTGAGGAAAGAAGGAGGGAGGAAAAGCCAATTCAAGGGCACATTATTGGCTTAATCATCACTGTAGATAGTTAAGGCTCCATCTGGCCAGGACCATCTGAAGAACCATAGAACATACTACAGTATAGTTTGCCCAAGGCAGTAGGATTAGTGGAAAAATTAGTTTCATGAACCATTGACCAAGAGTTGCCACAGAGGGTGCTAAACCCCTGCTGTTCTAAGCTGCTCATTCATTGCTCAGGCAGGTTCCGTCAGGTGTACCACAATACATCACAGAACTCCTAAGGCCGAGAGCTAGAGATTATGTGAACATCTATGTTACACTAACTAGTTGCTGTCACATGGTTAAAAAGTGGTCCAAAAGAATATGAGATGGGCACAGAGGTTGTCTAGTACCTTCTAGTACAAATAAAAGCTCAAAAGTACTTGCAACAGCCTGAAATGCAAGGTTCTTTATGAACACCCACTCATGGTTTGCTTTGTAGTCTGGCAGAGAAGTCCAACATTAACTTTAGATGAAAGATAATACAGAAATAATTAAATATTCTCTTGTGATCTGATGCTATACACCTAGTCTGGGAGTCAGGGAAGCTTTTTTGAGAAATTACAACTAAGCTGAGATTTGACACATAATTGGAAGTGAGGTAAGCAAATAGAGGGAATCACATTCTAGATAGAGGAAGGATCCATTAAAAATGCCTGAACTGGAAAACAACATAGCATGCTCAAGGAACTGAGAGGATGGGTGGCAGCTAGAAGGAGAGGAAGAATGGCACAAGATGAAATTGACAGAGTGGCACATGGTGAAGCAGAGAGAGATTATGAATAATCTCAGAGGCCAATACAAATTTTAAACTGCATCTTTGGAAGCCACTAAAGTCTATTTTTAGTAAACAGGAGGCTGACAAGATTACATGTACACACTTAAAAGGCTGCTTGCTTGATGGAAAGGAGGGGCAGGAAGGCATGCTGGGAGCTAAGTGAGTCAATGTGAGAGGTAATGACTGACCCACTGAGGTTGGGGGGTAAGCCAATCATTTATGGATTTGAATGTGCCCCACAGTGGAAGTAACCTGTGCTCAAGAAATACTTGTCATTTTTGAGAAAGGCAAGAAGTCCCACTTCAGATATGGAGAACAGGTGAGTCAGCAGAGACAAACTGGCCACCTATGAAGGTACAGATCTTGGTTCAAAATAAAGAGGAACCTTTTAACAGTTGGGACTGCACTGAAGAGAGATAGGCAGGTTCAGACCCTCGGCTCGCTGGGAGTACTCCAGCAGAGGCCATCTGGCCAGCTAGGTATGGTGGAAGGTGTTTCTGCATTAGATTCTGAGATCTTTTTCAAAAATATTTCTGAAATATATCCTTGGCAGGGAAACCCTCAGCACAAAGCAGGAGCTCTAAGAGCTATTCTGTTCAATGAGACAACCAACATCTTGACAGACTTTAGTTTCATATGTTTTTCTAAAGGCAAGTGGAAAGAGAGGGAGTGGAGAGGGGAGAAAGAGAGGAAGAGGAAGTATAGAGGGAGAAGAGAGAAAAAGAGTGAGGGGGGCACTAGGGACAAACAGAGTTGAAGGTAAGGTATGGATTAGTGGATTAGCATTTTTCTAGTGTAGGGTTTCCATTTCTATCAATATTTGGGTTGGTATAACTGTTGCTGGTGGGTGGGGAGGCTGCCTTACCTGCTGTGGGATGTTTGACAGCATTCCCGGTCTCTCTACACTGGAAGCCATGGCACCTCACCTCCACCCCTATTCATTCTTCCCCCAACACTTGGACAACAAAAATGTCCCCTCACTGCCGAGAACCATTTTTCTAGATATTCTATATTTTTGGTGCCACCATAAGAAACATAAACCAATTAAGAAGCCTAAATTTCTTTTATTTAATCTAATTGTACAGATAACCAACCCATCAGTTGGATTATTGGCTTTAATCTTTGAAGATTCTTAATTTACTTTTGTATAATCTGGGTTCATAGTATTTTAGTTCAGACAAGAGTTATGTTTTATTACAACTATCTGTTACCGAGCCAAAATGTTTCATGTGTGGAAACTAAGTCAAGTTGAAAACAAGTTGAGTCAGTCAGTCATCAGAAGTGTGTGTGAATAAACTTTTATGCAAATGAATCTGCATTTTACCATTGAAAGAGAAACATTGAGAAGATCAAAAGCCTAGCACTGATAAAATACAAATATTCTTGTTTTTCTTAATTTTCCAAAGGTCACAAAAAGTTTAAGAGACTTTTCCATGATGCAGAGAAGCAATTTTTACTTGCAAATGACCTAATTACCCAATATCCTTCTTTCAAAACATGATGTAGCTAGTGTCACTGACAGTATCCGATAGGCACCCCCTTGACCCCTGTCATAGAAAAAGAATTTCAGGACACTTCATTGGGAGGCATGAGGAGATTTATTAGGCAAAGTTAGATAGCAAGGGAGTAGAGGAAAAGGACTCCAGCTAAGGTAACTGAACAGGCACACTCACTCTGATAAAGGGGTTCAGAATGGCTGGTTCACAAAACCACAAGGCCCGTTTTGAAGAATATTAGCTGAAATGGGTCAAGGTCCTGTTTATCATTACCTTTGTTCTGGTTTCCTTGCTCTGGATGACTTTTTATAGCTCAAAGGGCAATTTAGTTGTCCTGATCATCTTTGCTTAGGTGGGTGTCTGCCTTGGTTCTGTTATGGGGTAATTGCACCTGCTTCAGAGGAGATGACCTCCATGGAGTGGTCTGCAAGGATTTGCTGTTCTTGGAATCTGAGGTGATTGTAGGCTTGAAGACATCTAGGCATGGCTCTGGGGTCTGGAACTGGATATTGTGAAAGCTATTAAATGAGAGTCCCTGAAAACTACTTTAGTTATTTCCTATCTTGGTATCCTGTCTTGAGGGGACATGACATAGAATGGGTACATGCAGGGCTAAAAACCTTGTAATACAGACACAGGATTAGCTTGTCTACATGCAGAGTACAGCAGAGATCTGTCTGGAAATTTTATGGTAATAAGGGATACAAAAGTATTGATTTTTCTTATTTCCTTTCTATCTATCTTTATTTTTCAACTATACTTGAAACTTTCTCTCATTGTGATGCTGTATGTCTATCTTCATTTCATTTTCAACACCTTAATGGAAAGCATAAGTTTTTTTTCAATATGCAAATCTGATCATGCTGTAAGGCTTGTTATTGGCTTCCCATTCCTCTCAGGCCAAGGACTATTGTTATTATCAAGGCCCTGACCAGTCTCCTTCATGTGATGTATGCTTCGTCCACACTAGTCTTCTTGCAACTCTTTGGATCTTCCATGTTTTCTCTCATCAAAAGGCTTTGCATGTGTTTTGTCCTTTGCCTGGGAAGCTCTTCCACAACCTCTTCAGTCTGATTAGTTTATCCTCATCCTTCAGATATTGGTTCAAGCAATATTTCTCTAGAAAAGCTTCTCTAACCAATTTCCATCAAACATACAAATAAGCAGACATCTTGTTGTTAAATAATCTCATAGCATCATATATCTTTTCTTTATAACTCTAACTGTATTCTGTTTATATTGGTGCTTATTTGATTTATATGTACTTCCTCCACTTAGCTGTCATCTCCAGGGACCAGGAACTATATCCACTTGTCTTACCAGTGTATTCCCAGCATCCAACATGGTATATTCTCAAAGACTATTTGCTAAAAGAATACAGTAAGCAGTCAATTTGTCAATCTGGCATCACAGGCAACCATCCACATGTGGTTCCCTACTTATGATTTTTGATTTTACAATGGTGCATAAATGATATTCATTCAATAGAAATCACAGGTCAAATTTAAAATTTTGATTTTTCCTGGGGTGATCACATGCAGTAGATATTCTCTCATGGTGAGTATTGGTAGGGAGCCACAGCTCCCACTCAGCCACTCAATCACAAGGGTAAACAACCAGTATTCTACAGTGGGCTTTGTTGCTGAGCTGTGAAGTCAGTAGGTTAGTTGTATTAAATGCATTTTCAGCTTTGTTGGGGTTTATTGAGATATTACCCAATCACAAATTGAAGAACCGGTAGTACAAAAGAATTCAGAAACTATGGACCTCTGACCTGCTTTTGTAAATGAAGTTTACTGGGACAGAGGCACACCTACTTGTTTACTATTTCCTGTGGGTGATTATCCTTTATAAAGGTGGCATTGCATAGTTGGGACAGAGACTATATTGCCTACAAAGCCTAAAGTACATACTGCTCAATCCTTTACAAAAAAAAAAAAAAAAAAGCTTGCTACTTTTCATGTAAATAATTTACTTCTTGTTTGGCTCTTTGGCTAATTGCCATATAATTTAATCTCAGGAAAATATGAAGTAAAGTAATATGAATATATATTTTCATTGCTGAAGTATTTTAGGATGGTAATCACTTAGTAAGCACTTGGTGAGTGTCACCTATTGGGCTGAGGATGTCATCAACATCATCTTGTGAAACCCTGACAGGGCCTCATTCTAAAAAAAAAATGTATTCAACTTACTATGGTTTCCCAGAATTATGAAACCAACACAGAGAAGTGTAGGCCACTGTCAGCTTTTATTTTATTTGATTTAGTCATTAACTGGAAGGCGAGCCTTGTAGATGGTAACAATTTATGTGTGAAATGTTTCCAGTGCAACATTCCTTTGGATGGTTCAAGTGGTAGAGGTCAGTGGGCTAATATAGGACAGCTATTGCAGTGGTGGAATCCCTGTAAAGTAGTAAGAACTCAGTGTGGCCCTCATTTTAATTTGCGTGGGTTTGGGCATAGCACCATATGGCAGGGGCCTTGAAGGCAAAAAAAGGAAATGGGCTAGGAAGAAAGGAATAGAAAACTTGGCTAGAGAAGTAGCAGAGAGGGCATTGAAAGGATCCACTTATGAGTCCCCAAAGTCCAAAGAGCCTAAAGAGGTCAGGTTTGACAGTGAGAAAATGACAGGCAAGAGACTTGGGAAGTTGGGGTGGAGGATCAAAATCCTAGAATGGAAAACTTGAAAATAAAATGAAGAGTCCATAGGATATGGATTCAAGAACCCTTAAAGGAATCCAGGCAGCCACATATTGGGATAAAAGCAAAGGGTCTAAGAGTATGAATAGCTAGGGGGTGCAGAGGGGATGGAGCTTGCTGGATCATGGCATTCTGAAGGCCTGTTACCCAGGGCCAGAACCAGAGTCTCAGAATGTAAGCACCTAGATATGAGAGTAGAGGCAATTTTACCTTCTGACTGCCTAGCTCAAGTTGGCAAGACAATTCTTGACAGCATAGGAAAACCAAGATTCCAGTTCAGTGCTTCTCTGAGCCAAATGGTTTGTCTTACCTTCCATATCTGATCCATTTTTCCCCTCCCTTCCATCTTCCTGACCTATGCCTCCACTGTTCAGTTGGGTTTATCGATACTTTTCCCAACTCTTCCTTTTTCGTAACCTCTGCCACTTGCCATGGCAAAGTATCATATTTTGCCTATGTTCCTTTTTTATTGAAGCAAAACATTTATTGGTACATTTTAGATCTACATAATGATAACATTCATCATAGGGAATTTGTACCTGTACATATATATTTTGCTTCTTTTTTTCCCATTCCCCTCCCCTTTAACCCCTCTTCCCCTCATTTACAAAAGCTTTGTTTCTTAATCATGTCCAAATCCTCTTTTCCTCTGTTCCTAAAAAGGCTTTATCCAATATTACCACCTGAAAAAATACTCACTCATCTGACAGAGTCTAGTCCAAATGTCATATTTTCTCAGTAGCATTTTCTGATTTTCCCCCCTTTTAGGAAGAATTAATTGCGTCCTATGTCCATGGTACCTCCTCCATAGAAATTTCATAAAGATTTTACAGCTCCCCATTCCTCCTAGGATAAAGATAAAACAACTGTGGCTTATAAGTTCCTGCATAGGCCCCATCGCACCTTACCAGTCTTGTACCCAAGTTCTTCCTATTCCCTGACCTTGACAGGGCTGCCTAGAAATTTCCTTCTCCTCTTTTTCTCTGGTTAATCCCTAGAGTCCTTACAGGTCTCAGCCAGTCCTTCTCTGGGCTCTATGAGTAGATCAAATACTCTACTGGGGCTCTCTCATAGCACCCAGGGGCTCATCTCAGAGCCTGTAAAAGAGGCAATTCCGCAGTTGTTCGTATGATTATTTTCGTGGCTGCCTTCCCCTCATATTGCATTTGCCAGGAGCTAAGGAAATGTTTCTGTTGCTGCTGGTCTGTATTTCCAGGTGTCCAGCACAGAGTAGGTACTGAGTATACAGTGGTCAAACGACTAAGTCAATGTTATATTTGTTTGTTTTGGAGACTTTTTCACTTTCTAGCTGGGAAGCTCCTGGGAGGCAGGGCTGTAACTATTGGTCCTTTAGCCTGGCAGTAGGTATTACAGCACATGCCATACGGTAGGTACTTGGTTAATAAATTAAGGTGTATTGAATGGCATTTTATTCCATTTCAGTGTCACAGACTGTTCTCTAGGTTGATCAAAGATTGTATCCTAAGAGCTGCTTTGATTTACAAAGGTGGCAAGACAAGAACATATCTGTGAAAAGAATGTGTTCTCATGGGAGTTGTGTACTATACATTTTTTCTGGTCATCTCCTAGCCTCTGGTATGCCTCTTTTATGTCCCTGACATGTCATTTATCTATGTGGCATCCTCAGGGAGTGACTTTTCTTTTTGTCTTAACCTTCAGAGTTCAGTCTTTTTTTCCTGATAATTTTATCACAACCACGTTTGTGCACCTCCTGCTCCTGTAGCCTAAGGCTTCTGCTGCTGCACCACAGGGACCATTATTTGCCTTCTTAATTCTGCCAACTTAACTTCTCTCTTATCCTTCCACATAGATTTCTTTAAAAAAATGTTCCTCCACTAGAAGCAAAAGAATATTGAAGGCAGATGTAGGAGGAGCAACTTCTTTTTAAATGGGGAAATGGGCAACTTTTGCTGTTCTTTTCGTTTTAATGCAACACAGGAAAATAGCAGATGCAATCAGACATTCCTATGTAGGAATGGTTTATCCTCTGACCTCAGGGTCCTCCTTCTGCAGGAGAGAATGAGCCTAGATCAGCCTTGGAACCGCTGCCAGGCCCTCCAGGTCCCCCTGAGGGTCCTTCAGGAGATGACAGGTGGCTCCCTGAACCCTCCAGGCTCCACCTGGGCTTCAGTGAGAGCAGCTCTGATGGGGTGTGTTTGATCGCTGCCACTCTTCACTGCTTAGCTCAGTGTTTGGAACACGGACACGGGTGTTTGTTGAATGAATGACATCACCTTACAGATGCGAATTTCTTCTAAGACTTTATTTGGCAAGGAAGAAAGGTTTCATTGATTTAAAAAAAAAAAGTGTAAAAACCGCCAGATTAAATGCTGTACAAAGCCTCTTGGGTTCTAAAAATAATTCTATGACGTTTAGAATGTCAAGGATAGAAGAAAATAAGCAAAATAATAAATAGCCTTTAGGCAAAAAATATCCTAGATCATTATGCAAGCTACCTTTTCTTCATTTCAAAATCATAATCAATGAAACATGCATTAAAATCCTTAAAGAAAAACAACTGAACACTTAGACCATGACTGCAGTGCATAATCCACTGTCTTACTCTGGCCTCCAATTCCTTCCAGCTTCAAGCCTGCCCTCCCCAGGAGATTTCAGGAACCACAGAAAGGCAGGCAGCTCTCAAGACTGGTGTCACTCATTGTTAGCCTAAACCACTCTCTTTTCCCCCTCCTCTTCCTTCTCCTTTTCCTTCTCCTCTTCCTCCTCTTCCTTCTCCTCTTCCTTTTCTCCATTCCCTTCTCCTTATTTTCCCCCTTCTTCAGTAAATTGGTATAAATTGTGGACTCTAAGCCTCTAGTTTTCAGTCAAGGCAGTGTTAGTGTTTGATTAGGACTCTCAGGCTGTGGGAAGTAGAGTGGAAGTGGCATCCCTCGCCCCTGTGCTTATTATTCCAGCATCAGGATCCACTCTCCTTTGGAGGTTTGTCCTGTCTCTTTTCATGTGGTGCTAGGTTCTATGAGCACAGCCCCTGTTTTTTTACCCAATCCTCACCTTGGGAGGATAAATGACTCAGATGTACCAATTTATTGTGATCCATTCCCTTGGAAACAGGGAGGAGCTCATGAGCTGAGCATAAGATCAGTCAGGGCTGATTAGAGACCTTTCATGGGACAATTACTGGAGGCTGAGAGAAAGATACTTCTGCTAGAAGAAGCACTTGGATGCTTGGGCTCAGGGTTATCAAGAATCCCCTTCCCACCATACCATGGGAGGCCACTTACCACAAGATAATGACAGCAACACTCAGAGAGAAGCAGAGCTGAGAGGCAGAGAGCTGAGCACCTTATGTTACTCCAGGCCCTGCTGTGGCCTATGGTACCCATGGTACTAAGTTAGCTCTCCTTTGTGTTTAAGCCTGTTTACATTAGACTTTTGTCACTTGCAAGTAAAAGGAATTAACCAGACCCTATAATGTTTAATTATGTGAGTTGGGGTAAAACATATATATATGAATGATATCTACTTGTGAAATCTTTAACCTGAAAGAAATGGACAAATTAGCAAGTTGGTGAGTTAAAAGTGGAGAAAGAATAGCATATATGTATTGATAATCAGGGTAAAATAATTATGTATCTGTGGAATTGCAAATGTCAAATTATCTGTCCCATTCTTAATTCAGTATACAGACAGAAGATTATATTAAAACCAGAGAAAGGCCAGAGAATATGGGAAGGCCTCTCAAACACTTCCTTCTGTATGCCACTCTGCTGAATAAAGGTAATAATTATCCCTGTACAAAGACCCTATCCAATGGCAGCAGCTTGCTGGCTAGGGACAGATTAGCTTTCGTTTGCCACCTCAATTTATTATCTTGTACAGGCCTGAAACACTGACCAAGACTGAAGCATAAAAAGGAGACTAGGAGCATGGGCAGAGGACCAAGGCTTGTTGCTAAGAGACAGAAACTTGAAAGTCAGGATTCAGATTTACAAATTGTGTCTGGCCAAGATTTTTGGCATTGGTTCCAAGCTAATAGAGTGTTCCAAGAACAGATCTATTAAAAAATTTACTAGAGTTTTAAGGAGTTATGCTCTCTCAGAAACTCCACATGTAGAAAGAAATTTGTGCTGACTCAACCCTTAAGGCAACTCCCAGGCTAGGCTTGGGAACTAGGGATCAGGAATTAGGCTGTTAAAGAGACCCTGAATACCCCTCTACAATTGTCTCAAAGGGAGTTTTAGTATTTGCTAGCTTAGTGAGAGCCTCCATGTCATAGGACTAGGGATGGGGTTGGCCTTAAGTCATAGATTCTTAATATTCTGTCCAGTAAGACATGGCATATGGCATTGGTATTCTCTTCTCGTCTCTGGTTACCAGATGACAGTTTCCATGGTTGCTATTCTGTGATCCTCTACATTTTATATTGGGTGTATGGAGGATGGTTAGCTTTGTCAGCCCTAGGTGTGAGAAACTATATCTGGACCAAATCTGGGCAATACACATGATCTACACATGTCAAGCTGGGATGTAGTTTCAAGTTGCCTCTTTTTAGGAGGAAGCTGATCAAATCCTCAGTGAGGTGGAGACATCTTCAAAACTGTACTTATGGATAAATGTGCATCCTGAGAAATCAAAGGGTGGAGTATAGCAAGTCTCTATTGTTTTTATCAGTCCAAGAGGTTTCATCTCCCCTACTTTTCTAAGCAATGAGTCCCAATCTTTTCTTGGTGAAATTGTCCCTTCTCATTCCATAGAGTACTAATTAGTTACAGTATTCTCTGACCCATTGATGGACAGTCATTGAAGCCCTCCTTCTTGAAGTAGTGATTGGCCTGAGAATCAGGCATATTGGGCTAATCAGAGTCTTTTCCTGAAATTATATGGGGGCATAGAGAAATAGTTGCCCTTTCCACTGGCATTTTAGTATTAGAATGTTCAGGGATTGGGGTTACAGTAGCCACCAAATTGAGAGGAATATCTACAAAAAGAGAATGTATTTACTTAGAGAAACAGATGCAAGTGAGAGGAAGGAAAAGACAAATACTGTACCAAAGGACAGACTGCTTTAAACTAAAAGGCTGCATTTAAACCCTAGTCATTTCTGAAAGAAAAAAAAAAAAGAAAGCACTCCTCCCAATATTCTAATAACAGAAACCAACAAATTCTCAATTCTTTTAAGCTACTTTGAGTTGTATTTCTGTTGGTCACAACTGTGAGAATCCTGACTAGCAGAACTGGCCACCAGGCAAATGAAGCTAGGAATCCTTTTCTGAAAGTTTTATGCAGAGCCTTAAGAGTCATTGTCATGCTGAGAGCACCAGTGTTACCACTCACTGTCACACCTTGGACAGCTTCTCTACCTGAGTAATGCACGCATGCAAATGACTTGTGCTGAATCAGTGGCAACTCTGGAAAGGACTCTTTTTTTTTTTTTGGTACCGGGGATCAAACTCTGGTCCTTGCACTTGTGAGGCAGGTGGTGTGGAAAGTGGAAAGGACTCTTTAGAGACATCCAACATGAGCCGAGCCAGTGTGATCAGCTGAGACCCTCAATTTAGATTGTCAGCTGAATCATATGTGTGGCCAGGATCTTACATGCTCCATCTGAGATTTAGGATGGGCTTTGGCAAGGAGGAGAGTTTCTTTACTAACTCATCCACTCAAGTCCACTAACACAATAAAAAGCTGTTAGTGTCCTAGAGTAATCAGCAATCTGATGTCTGAAACTGTACCAGGGAACCTCAGGCCTGCTCATAAAAGACTAGAAATGGGCAAAATGGTAAGACATAGCTCTGTTTTTCTTCTCTGATTTTTATAGCTTACTGCATGGCATCTTCTAGGTCTTAGATCTTCCTATAGAGACACAAGATGGATAGATGCCCTCCTGGTGTTTTGTTAATCAAGACGAGTGATCAACTTGCTCCAGGTCTGGACAGATTTGCTGCTGTGATAGGACTCAGGCACTATGATACCATAAGTTTTCTCTAAAAGCAAGTGCTTTGGACTTCCCTAAGTACTCCTCCTTAGGAAGGATCTGTCCTATAGCTCTTTCAGGGCAATCTACTGCTGTAATGCTGTGGAGTGGCAGGGTATGGGGGTGGGGCAGAGCTCCACAATCTTCAAACTAAATCTTATTGTTCTAGGTGGGCCTCCGTTTTGACATGGTGACCTTCACAAAGATTTCTCTATAGAGTTAGCTCATAATTCCTTGCTTCTTACTTTTTTCTAATCAATTTCCTTAAAGTTATGAACTGTTGACAGTATCTTTTTCCTCCCTAGGTGCAGCACTATGATGGTTAGTCTTGGTCAGCTTGGCTGAACATGCCCACTTCTGGGCATGTCTGTGAGGGTGTTTCCAGAGATGGCTGGTATATGGGTCAGTGAGCTGAGGAAGGGAAGGCCCACTGTGCATGTTGTACCATCCAGTAGGCTGGAGGCCTGGATAGAACAAAAGTGGAGGAAAGGGGAAGCATGCATGTGAGCACAGGCCCAACTCTTACTGAGTGGGTGGATATTTTTGCTGCTGCCATTTCACATGGACATCAAATTCCATATTCTTTAGCTTTTGAAAGAGGACTTGCACCAGAGGCTGCAGCATTAGTCACTCTGTTCTGAGGCTTCCAGCTTCTTGGACTGACTGCAGATGGCTATTGTGGAACTAGTCAACCACTGATCATGTAAGCCAATCTAATAAATCCCCTTTTATAATGATATATACTTCTATTGGTTTTGTTTCCCTGAAGAACCCTGACTAATATGGGCAGGAAGTTGAGAAGGGGCTAGGATGGAAGTAATGGCCTTCCTGGAGCTGAAATAAGAATCTGGCAGTCATTTCCCATAAAGAGTAGGTCTTGGTTATGGAGAAGGCTCTGATGTATTCTACCTTATGACCCTTCCCTTCACCAGAGCCTAGAGCATCGTTCTCAGATATTCACCATGAGGACCTGGTGGGTTTCTTGGAAGGAAAGCCCATGAAGATATGGGGGTCCTCTCTGAGACTGTGACCCCCAGAAATTTATCATCTCTATGTTACCCCAAATTCAGCCTCCAATAATCCACCAAAATGATCTTTTTTTTTTTTTTTTTTGTACCGAGGATCGAACTTGGGACCTTGCACTTTCGAGGCAGGTGGCAGAATGACTGAGCTAAATCCCCAGCCCCAAAATGATCATTTTAAGTCTTCTTACCAGTTCATGGCTCCAGAAGCTTCTGTTCCAGGAAAGCAAATCTGACTGTGTCTCCCTGAGTGCTTTATCTTTCCAGATTTCAGTTTGTCTTGCAACCTTGGTTTCTTGGCAGGTCCAAGAAGTCGTTGATTTTCAATTTGTGTAGTTTGTGTAGTTTTCTCTCATCATAGAAATGGTAATGATGAATTTCTCTATACAAAGTTCTCTATGCATAGCTGAGGCTTGAAACCATAAGTGAATTTCTGGTTGCCAGTTCCTTCTTGGTTTCCAACTTTAGCCTTGTCCTTCATTATAATCCAGCAAGCAAGAAAGATACGTGATCAGGGCTTTCATGCCTTTCACTAATGACTCACCACATCCCTGGGAGTCAGGTATTTGTTCAAGGAAGTCAAATATTGCTCTTTAGCTCAACATTCTGTCTTCACTGACCACAAACCAGGAACTATCAATCTCTTAGATTCCTTTCAACACTTGTCAAGCTCCATCACATACTAATGAGTCAAAACATCTTTATGGCAGCTCCAATTTTGTTTGATAGTAATTTACCCACAGATCACTCCTCTCAGTCCCCTTTCACCGCAGTCTCCAGTTGATAAATTTTTCTGTCATTTTTGTTATTGTATGGTTTTAGGTTTATAAAGGAATATAGTGGCATAGATCACACAGAGGCCAAATAATTTTAATTTTTAATATCATGATTGCTCTGCAAGATATTTGTGACCTGAGGGCATTTAGAACACATTTGATGCCTGAGATGTCTTGAATGATTTGCACTGCCAATCATACTCAAGGGGATGTAGATTCAGCCCTTAGACCATGCAGGCATCCCCCAATTCATGACGTGTTTTCACTCAGAAACCACTTCACCCACCATAGGAAGTAATGATTCTTGTACCCAGGACTAACTAGATTCTAGGCCTTGAAATTCTTTTTGTGTTAGGACTGTGTCTAATACAGGACAGTTGTGCCTGTGTTAGAAACCAGGGATTTCCCACCTATGTCCACCTGGAAGCTCTCACTGGGCTGACCCAGGTGTGGCTGGTTATAACCGTATACAGCAGACCAGCAGTGGGCCCAAGGAGAAGCTCCATTTGGATCCTCTAAGCCTACTAAGCCATTTGGATCCTCTGGACTACTAAGCCCCACGCAAGCATCCCTCTTCATATTCAGTACTTGTGAACATATCTCACTTCTAACTGCTGCCAACTGTGGTGATACCTCCAGAGATTCCATCTCATAAAGAACATTTCCTCAGTGGCCTTAGCTTTTAAATTTCTTCACGAATGTCTTAGCACATCTCTAGGCAAATGTGTAATTTGCCTCCATGCAGAAGTAGACAGGCCTTCCTGATGAAGCAAGGGAGACATTTTATCACCTGTTCAAATTCCTCTTGGTTCCAACCAGTGCTGCGGAGGCTTGAGACTTCCTTCAGACACTTGCCACTGGACACTTGCCTCAGTTTGGGGCTGTGCCTTCACTTCAGTCTCTTCAGAGATTTCTCACCCTTTTTTTTTGTTTGTTTTGCCTTGAGGTTTCTCTGATATTGCATCACAGATATTCCAAGAACAAGTCAAATATTCCTGACTGTTTAACCTAGAAATGCAAAGAGTTCTTGGGGTCATTCCTGGCCACTGGGAAACAGGGATAATTACTAAATGTCTCCCTCACCTGTCACCTCCCAAATACATTCTCAGTGAGATCCAATACAATTGCCTATAGTCATCCTAAGCACTTGTCCCCACGCCCTCTTCCTTTTTTCACTCCACCTGCCTTGTGCTCCTGCTCCCTTATGTCACACTCAGAAGCAAGCCACCTGTAGGCACGCCTTTCCCCCAGGCTGCCCTTCAGGGAAAACCAAGGTAAGATATGTGGGGACAAGGATTCAAATTGACTTCTTTGAGTCTCATGCTAAGATGTCAACTTTGCCATTTCCATATAATCTATTTTCTAGAAATAAGGATCTTCTTTCAGTCTAGTTGGGTTATCTGCCTTAGAACCTTTGTGAAAGTCTTCAGAAAGAAAAGACACGGAAAGGTGGTTTAGAGGAAATAAGCTTGATAGAGATTAACTAAGGGGTGTGATGACCAGATTAGAATCCTAAGGAAAAACAGAGACATTCAAATCATGAAAATTTAAAAATGGCTTATAGACAAAGGACAGGGTACAGAGAAACCAGAAGAATATAGCAGGAACTTAGGGCCAGGAGGTGATGATACTCTTAGGCTAGGGTTGCCAGATAAAATATAGGATGCCCTGTTAAATTTGAAATTCAGGTAAATAAACTGGGTGAGGTAGTGCATGCCTATAATATTGGCATTTGGGAAGCTGAGGCAGAAGAATCCTAGCAAATCTGAGGGTGATGTGGACTACATAGTGAGTTGAAGTTCAGCCTAGAGTACATGGTAAGACCATGTCTCAGAGAGAGGGGGGCGGAGAGAAGAAGGAGGAGGAGGAGGAGGAGGAGGAGGAGAAAAGAGAAGGGAAGGGAAGGGAAGAGAAGAGAAGAGGAGGAGGAAGAGGAAAGAGAATGATAAGGGGAAATGTAAGAAGAAAAATAAGAAGGGGAAGGGAAAGGGAAAGGGAAGAAGAACACGAAGGGGAAAGTCAGGTAAATAATCTTAGTATTAATTAGTATGACTGAAATATTGCATGGGGCATATTTACATTAAAAAGTCATTGTATATCTGAAATTCAAATTTCATTGACCATCTTGTATTGGCATTTGCTAAATTTATCATTCTTAGACTCCAAGGGAAAGGAAAAGATAAGAGGACTTGTCATACAGACGTTCTGAGACTGTAGAAATCTTCTCTTTAGGGATACATACAATTCAAGACAACCTCACAGGTAGCAAATGAGTGTAAACACAGAATTGTGATCTCAATGTTTTCTCCTCCGGTTTCCTCCCAGGAATCATGAAGGCTGAACCCAACTGGAAGCCAGAGAGCAGGGATGCCTGAAGATGTAGGTTCTCTGGTCAGCCTTCCTGGGCAAGGAGTGAAGCGGGAGGGTGAGATGGCATTTAAAGGGCAAATGGAGATGTCTAGCACCATAGCCACTCCTTCTGCCCTAGTATGGATTCTGTAAGCATTATTCAGGGCGCAAGGGAACTCACAAGAAGTGGCATCCCTAGGCTGGAAACCAACACACCTGATTGTGATTCTTTCTATCCCTCAACATTCTTTCCCCTGATCTCAGCAGTCCCAACTTTTAGTTAATTCTGTGCCTTTCATTGTAAAAATTCTAGAGTCTTTAGGGGTGGAGGGAGTAGGGACTATAAATGAAATAAAAAAGTTTTTTCTTTGATGGAGCTCTTCTGAAGCAAATAAGATATACCCAGTGTCTTAATTCTATGGGATCTTGTTCCTCTTAATTTTTTCCCTTCATCATTTTATTACCTTTGTGTTTTGCTTGTGGATCACATGTCATGGCGGGCCCTCACACTGGTCAATGAGATGTTAAAAATGCCCATATTTGAAAGGATCTCTATAAATTATAGCTCCTTTGGCATGGCACCTTTAGTGGATAAGCTGGTATCACAACTTACGAAAGCTGCTAATGGCAATTTTCAAACCAGGAAACTTCGTATTCTTCCCTTATTAGGTTTCATAAGTATTTTCTCTATTACTGTCATTAGCAGTGGCATTTGGCTTTTCTTTGTAGGGCTGTTTACAAGAAGGAGCAAAGCGTTAGTCATACCACGAACAGGGACAGCAGCGCAATGCTGAGAGTCAGATGCCAGCCTCTCTGACTAGTGAAATGACTCATTTTCTCTCAGAGGTCATGATTCAAATGCCTGCTCCAGTGTATTTAAAATCAAGAATGTGCTGAGGAACTTCCTAGGTTACCTTCCAATGGCTGAAACTGACTTCTATATATGTTCATATAATATCAGGTATCTATAAGGGCAATAGGCACTGTTTGCTAAGTGCTTACTTTGTTCAGGTTCCTCCTCTAGGTGCTTTGCATATATCATCTTATTTAACATCTACAACAACTCTCTCAATTACATAGTGTTTTCCTCATTTTATGGAAGGAGAAACTAAGGTGTTGAGAATAAACTTACCAAGGAGCTATAGCCATGATGCTAAAAAATGTAGCTCTTCATTTATTTTTTACATTACAGAAGCTCAGCAGGAGGCAGGAAGGAGCTGATATGGTGCTCTTCAGACTTCAAGGACTCCTGTTTTGTATTCCTACATATCATCTTAGCCCATTGCGTCTATTCTCATGGTTTCCTCAAGGTTTAAAATAGCTGCTAGGACTCTAGCCATAACATCCACACTGCAGTTGAGAAGAGGACAAAAAGCAGCAGAGGGACAAAAGCCATGTACATTACTCGTATCTCATTGGTCACTATTTATTTTTTAAAATTAATTTTATTGGTACATTTTAGGTGTACAATATAATGACATTCATCATTGAAATTTGTGAATTTACATACTCTCTCTTGGCTATTATTTTTTCCCCATTCCCCTGCCCTCCCTTCAACCCCTCCATCCCTCCCTGTTTACAAAGACTTTGTTTCCATTTTTTCTTTTTCTCATATTAATTCCATTCCCTTCTTTCCTTTCCCCTACCTCTGCCACTTCCCTTTACCATTTGCCCCTTTTCTTCCTATTTCACATCATCTATTATATCTTTTAGTCCTTATTTACACTTTCAGTTTCTCACATCAGAGAAACTATTTAGTATTTACATGTGTGTCCTATTTATTTCACTTAAGAGTATCACTGCCAAAAAAAAGTATCGCCGCAATGTGCATCCATTTAGCTATAAATGTCTCTAATTTCTCATTTTTTATGGCTGAGTAGGAATCCATTTTATTAAAAAAACACATCTTCTTTATCCAGTCTCCAGTTGATGGGCAATTGGGCTGCTTCCAAGTTTTAGCTATTACAAACTGTGCTGCTATGAACATGGGTGCACACATATCACTGTGGTATGATTCTTTTATTTATTTGGGGAAGATAATCAGCAGGAGAATGGCAGGGTCAAATGGGAATTCCAGTCCTAGTTCTTTGAGGTATCTCCATACTAATTTTCACAGTGGTTGCACCATTCTACACTCCTACCAGCAGTGGAGCAGTGTTCCTCTTTCCCAACATCCCCACCTGCATTCTTTAATGGTTGATTTCATGAGAGCAGTCATCCTTTCTGGGGGTGAGGTAGAATCTCAGTGTGTTTTCATTTCCATCTCTCCAATGACTGGAGATGTTGAAGATTTTTTCATATGGTTATTTACTATTTCTACTTCTTTGTTTGAAAAATGTCTGTTCATTTCAGATGTCCATTTTCGGATTGGGTCTTTAAATTTGGGAGGTCTGATCTTTTTAAGTTCTTTATAGATTCGAGATAGTAGGCCTTTGTCTGAGGAAGAGCAGGTGAAGATGTTTTCCCACGTTGTGGGGTGTCCCTTCACACTGCTGGTGGTTTCTCTTGCTGTGCAGAAGCTTTTTAATAAGAAGAGATCCCACTTGTTGATTATTTGTGCTAGTTCACGGGCAACTGAGGCTTTGTTCATAAGATCTTTTCCTACACCAATGTCTTTAAGAGTTCTACCTAACCGCTGTTGCAACCGGTTCAGTGGTTCTGTTCTAATATTTAGATCTTTAATCCATTTTGATTTTAGTGCATGGTGAGAGATATAAGTCTAGTTTTAATCTTTGGCAAATTGAAACCCAATTTTTCCAGCACCATTTATTGAAGAGGCTATCTTTCCTCCAGTGAGGGTGTTTGCCTCCTTTGTGGAAGATGAGGTGGCTGGGTGTGTCTGGAGTTGTTTCTGCATCTTCTAATCTGTTCCACTGGTTCTCAGGTCTGTTTCTTTGCCAGTACCATGCTGTTTTTATCACAGTAGTTTTGTAGTATAGTTGCAGGTTGGGGATCATGATACCCCCTGCCATGTCTCTGTTGCCTGGAATTGCTTTTGCTATTCTAGGTCTCTTCTGGTTCCAAATGAATTGGTGGATTGTTTTCCCAAGGTCCATGAAGTATGCTGCTGGGATTTCAATTGGAATTGCATTGAATCTATATAGCAGTTTTGGAAGTATGGTCATTTTCACTATAGTGATTCTTCCTATCCAGGAGCAAAGGATGTCTTTCCATGTTCCGATATCATCTTCAATCTCTCTTTTCCGAGTGCTATAGTTTTCAGAGAAGAGGTCTTTGATTTCTTTCATTAGGTGATTTCCTAGGTATTTCAATTTTTGGGATGCTATTGTGAAAGTAATTTTTTGCCCTATTTCTGTCTCAGTGAGTCTGTTTTTCATGTAGAGGAAAGCTCTTGATTTTTGTGTGTTGACCTTGTATCCAGCTACTTTCCTGAATTTGGTTATTAAGTCTAGAAGACATTTTTTGGAGTTCTTGGGGTCTTCTATTTAGAGTGTTGTGTCATCTGTAAATAATGACAATTTGATTTCTTCATTCACCATGTTTATTCCTTTTATTACTTTCTCTTATCTAATTGCTATGGTTAATGTCTCCAAGTCTGTATTGAACAGGAGTGGTGATAGTGGACATCCTTGTCTTGTTCCTGATTTTAGTGTGAAGGGTTTCAATTTTTGACCATTTAGTATGATATTGGCTGTTGGTTTTTCATAGATGGCTCTTATCAGATTGAGGTAGTGACCAGCTAGGATTTTTATCTTAAATGTGTGCTGGATTTTGTCAAATGCTTTTTCTGTATCTATTAAGATGGTCATATGGTTTTTGTCCTTGGCTCTATTGATATAGTGTATTATATTTATTGATTTGCATATGTTGAACCATCCCTGCATCCCTGGGATAAATCCCACTTGGTCAGGGTGTATGATCTTCTTGATGATCTTCTGCATTCTATTTGCCAGTATCTTATTCAGAATTTTTGCATGTATGTTCATTAGTGAGATTGGCCTATAGTTCTCTTTTTTGGTTGGGTCTTTCTCTGCTTTGGGGAATCAAGGTGATGCTTGCTTCCAGGAATGATTTTTGGGAGTATTGCTTCCCTTTCAATTTCATTGAAGAGTTTAAACAATAGTGGCAGTAGTTCCTCTCTAAATGTCTTGTAGAATTCAGCAGTGAGGCCATCAGGACCAGAGATTTTTCTGCTTGGTAAGTTTTTAATTATGTTTTCAATTTCATTGGTTGATATTGGGTTGTTTAGAATTTTTAGGTCATCTTTGTTCAACTTCAGTAATTCATACTTATCTAGGAATCTGTCAATTTCTTCTCTGATTTTCATCTTATTGACATATAGGTTCTTGAAGTAGGTATTGATGATCCTCTGGATTTCTGCTGGACCTGTTGTAATTTCATCTTTTTCAGTCCTAATTGCATGGATTTGGGCCTTTTCTTTCCTTTTCCTGATAAGGTTTGCTAGGGTTTGTTGATTTGGTGTATTCTTTCAAAGAACCAACTCTTTGCTTCATTTATTTTTTTTGTATCATTCCCTTAATCTCCATTGTACTGATTTCTGCTCTTATCTTTATAATTTCCTCCCTTGTATGAGCTTTGGGTTTGTCCTGTTCTTTTTCTCAAAGCTTGAGGTTCACCATCAGGTTCTTTAATTGTGCTCACTGTGTTTTCCTAATATGAATATTCACTGCTATGAATTTCCCCTATAAGACTGCTTTCATTGTGTTCCATAGATTCCTATATGTTGTATTGTCATTGTCATTTAATTGTATGAACTGTCTGATTTCTTCTTTAATTTCCTCTGTGATCCATTGGTTACTCAGAAGTGTGCCGTGCAGTTTCCATGTGTTTATGAAATTCTTGTGGGGTTTTTTTTGCTATTGATCTCCAATTTTATCACACTATGGTCTGACAATGTACAGGGGATAACTTTAATTCCTTTGGACTTACTTAAACATGGTCTATGAGTGAAAATGTGGTCTATTTTGGAGAACAACCCATGTGCTTCTGAAAAAGAATGTGTATTCTGATTTGGTGGGGTAGAACACTCTGTAAACATCTGTTAAGTTCGTTTGTTCAAGAGTTTGAGTTCTAGAATTTCATTGTTTATTTTTTGTCTAGTTGATCTATCTATTTGTGAGAATGGGGTATTAAGGTCCCCCACTATTACTGTATTACTGCTTATTTGATTTTTCATGTCCATTAGTGTTTGTTTTATATAGTTGGGTGCACTAGTGTTTGGTGCACATATATTAATGATTGTCATCTCTTCTTGGATTATTTCTTTTACAAGTTTGTAATGTCCTTCTTTGTCTCTCTTAATCAGTGTTGGTTTGAAATCCACTTGATATGCAAAGAGGATAGCTACTCCTGCTTCTTTTCAGGTTCCTGCCTCATGGAGTATTGTTTTCCACCCTTTAAGTTTTAGTCTCTGAGTTTCTTTTTGAATTAAGTGTGTTTCTTGTATGCAGCATATTGTTGGATCTTGCTTCTTGACCCATTCTGCTAGTCTATTTCTTTTGATTGTGAATTGAGACCATTAACATTGATGGTTATAACTGATATGTATTGACTTATCATTGTCATGACTTTTTCTTTTTGTTGGATTTTCCTTCTTTGTGTTTAATTTCCTGTCATGCCAGATGGATTCATTCTGTAAGGTTTCCTGGGGTTGTGATCCTCAATGTCTGTTCCTAGGATATTGTCTAAAATTTTTTGGAGTGCTGCTTTGGTTTTCATGAAGTTCCTGAGGTGCTCTTTGTTATGAAAGTATTTTATTTCTCCACCAATTTTGAAAGATAGTTTTGCAGGGTACATTAATCTGGGTTGGAAGCTGTTTTCCTTTAGTGCTTGAAATATGTCACTCCAAGCTCTTCTTGCCTTGAGGGTTTGTGTTGAGAAGTCTGCTGTGATTCTGATGGACTTTCCTTTGTATGTGATTTGTTTCTTTTCTCTAAGTATTTGTAGAATTTTGTTCTTCTGTTGGGTTTCTGGAATCTTAACCATTATAGGCCTCAAGGCTAGCTGGAGTCATACATGGCTCACTTATCTGTATGTCACAGTCTTTTCCCCTGCTTGGGAAGTTTTCTGCCATCACTTTTGTGAATAGTTTTTTATGTCATCTGCACTCTCTCCTGTTTCTTCATGGACTCCAATCAGTCTTATGTTGTTCTTTGCATCATGTAGCAGCTGTTGGATTGATTTCCCCTGGTCCTTTACTATTTTAAAGAATTGCACTAATTGCAATCTTATCTTCTATTTCTGAAATTCTGTCCTCACATTGGCTCATTTTGCTATGTAAACAGTCAATGGAGTTTTTAATCTCCTGGAAATCTGTTTGCACGTGTTTTGTGGATTCCATTTGTTTCCTATGTTGGGATTCCATCATGTTCCTCAGCTCCTCTATTTTTTAATCTGTGTCCTCTCTAGATTTATTAATCATGTCTTGTGCTATGGGCACATCTCTGCTGTTATCTGAGAAATTATTTCTGATTTCATTTTTACCAGATCCTCTTTTGTTGCTAGTTCAGGGAGTCCAGGTAGGTGAGTATCAGATTGTTCCATCTCTTTTCCCTTTGGAGTTGCTTTAGGTGATTAGAAGTCTGGTTTTGAGACTTGTTTATGTGTCTTCTCATTTCAAAGGGGGAGTGTGCTGTTGGTGCCCATGTGGCTCACCTCCTTGGCAGTGGTGGTGGCTCTGATCCTTGGTACTGTGGGCGGTTCATTGGTCACAATTTAATCTCAGGTCATAACCTAGTCACTTAACCACTGAGGGTGGGGAAGCAATAGTCTTTTATTCCAGATGGTAATGTGCCCAGGTAAAAATTTGTGGTATTCTCTAAAGAAGAAACAGGAGAATGGGCATAGGGGTATGAAACGAGCATTCTTGGCTACAGAGGTGAACTGCTTTTGAACCTGGATCATCTGAGTCTAAAGGAGCCTTCACTCTTTTATGACTATATAACACCCACTTGTGGTGCTATGCTCACTTGCTTTATTTATTTATTTGGTGATGGGAATTGCACTCAAGGCCTTCTTCATGCTAAGCAAGGTTTCTATCCCTGAGCTGCATCCCAACCCAGCCAAAGTGTCTATCATGGCATTTCCTCCAGTAATTTGTCTTTTTTGCTTTCAGTATCTAACAAACTGGTCATTGTCATCAAGAGAGTAGGGATTTTGATAAAGGGTAACTTTTGGCAGAATAAGACTTCTGACGAATAACTAGGGAGAGCTTGGTGAGCAACTAGGATAAGGAGAAGGTGTGGGCCTAAGAGTGTAGCTGAACCACAGGGCTAGAAGTATCTCCTTGGCTTTCTCTTTGCAGCAAAAACCCTTAAATCTCAAGCACCCTGGACCTCAAAGAAGTCAAACGTATATAGTGCTATCATTTTTCTGTCTCCATTTATATTAATTGTTTCCTTAAATAAACTAATTCTCAAAAGAAACTATAAAGTGCAGAAATTTCACAAAACTCATGCTGGTAATGGTAATGAAAATTCCATCAGCAAAAGCATGTTTGATTAATCATATACATGCATAACTTTTCTCTTATACCATCTGTTTAGAGATGAAAAATGTATTCTGCTGGTAGTTTGGTATAAAATATATTTATAGAAAGATTTTATTTATAGTCTGCCAGTGGATTCTAAGCCTGCCATGACATAGCTTTCAGAACTGGGTAGGTTGAAATGTTCAAATATTAATGCCAACAACATTCTTATCACTAAAACATGAAGGTTAAAATGTTTTTATATTCAGTTCATATTTTGGAGTCTGTGGCTGCAGCATGAACAATCTATTTGGAACTCAGCTTAAAATATATTAGAACAGAATTTGATGCCCTTGGTTAATCTATGGGATTGATAGTATCTAAATGATTCTGTTTAGCCAATTTTATTTTCTGGCTATCCAGCATTAAGAAAAACAAGGCTTTTCTCAGAGAACATTTCCACAGAATGGAATACATGTAATCATTGAGATTTAGTGTTGAATAGATCACACTACAGGAATTCCAAAGTAACAGGCAAAATTCTACAGGGTGGAATTGAGGTCTTGGGTCTTTGGTATCCACACGTTAGAAGCAGAAAGATAATTAAACAACAACACTAGCTCCTTTAAAAAAGAAATTAGTCCCTAACCTAATGTCATATCCTTATCCATGCACATATTATGTAAATTAAAATTTCTATTGCCCTTGATTATATTTTAAGCCTCAAGGATGCCTGTGTAAGCTAACATGCCACTTGAGGCAAAAGAAAAACCTGATGGTTTTTATGGGTGGTTTTGTGGGTTTTATGAGAAGCAGATGGGGTAGTTAGACTCTGGAAATATTCTGGAAAGTTATTGTTCTGCTCTTCTAGGCTTTCTCAAGAATCACCCATACATAGCAGAAGTACCCCCACTTCCCTAATCTCTGGCAACCACTGATCTTTTTACTGTCTCCACAGTTTTGCCTTTTTCCAAGTATCCTTTCTATGATCTACTAATCTGAAATATTATTATACAGTCCATAGGATGAGTCAGATCTGTAGTAAATAAATATATATTGAGAGGTAAGAGGTCAGGCTTAGAAAAATTGCACATTTCATGTTATCAACAAAATTGGATCTTTTCTAATCTTTCAAGGAATAAATCTAGTGGGCAAAGATACATGTACAACTAACAATATGAGAAAGATCAGCTTTGCATTGTGCCCAAACCCAACTAGTCACAACCTCCAGGAGATTTGACTCTGCTGGGAGAAAAATTGCTGTACTTAAAAGGGAAAATAATATCTTATTCATGGGAAGTCTCTTCTTTAAAAACTCAAAATTTCATCAATAAAATAATCAATAGCACAGAATGACTAAGAAGTGTGATTCTCCAGGTGTTAGAAGGGATGATGGGAAAGGACATTTGGATCCACAGAAAGAAGTGTTCCTTCTGTCTCTGTGAGGAGAGAACCAGATGTTAAATACAGTGGAGACAAGCATGCAGAGCACTCCCTGGAAATGTCAAAGACTTTACAGAGTTTTCTCAGAAACAGAACCCCTGAACCTATGTTGAGACAGGTGGACTTAAATGGTGGTAACCGGAAAACATTCTGATCCCCATATCTGACGTGGTTTGAACTCAAAGGGACAAACATTCTGTCTGTGCAGGCATCACAGGGCCCTTCTGGACAGTAAACCACCCTGTGCTGAGTACTGTGTTGCTGAGGGCAGCTCAGGCATGATATCAGTCCTTTGTTTCACCTACAGACACATTCGCAAGAACCAAAGAAGAAAGAAGAACTTCACTAACAATAGTGATAAATATTGAGTACAATCATATCACAGGCCCAGGGCTGAACACATCACAACTGTCACCTCAGTGAATCCACGCAACCACTCTACAAGGGGTATTTTAGGGGAATTTTATTACTTGTCCTACATAAAATAATTCTCTAAACCCATATTCCTGGAATCAGAATTAGGTAGAAAATTGGACTGAGTTCAAAGAAGTATAAGACAAATGATTAGGAACTTGGCAGAAGAGAATAACAAGGAAAGAGCGAAATTACATTTAGACGAAGGCAGAGTCTGAAGGAAAGAGTGTGGGTAAGACAGATAGAGCTCTTTGAGATTTGTGATCCTTGGGCATGGCCAGCAGGGATTGGATAGAAAACATTCTATCAGGGTGATAGTGTGGATTTAATCATTAAAAATGACTCTTAGCTGAGAGTGATGTGAAATCCAGAGGCACGGCTTTATCAAAATGGCCTTACCTTGGAAAACACATTGTAAATAAAAAAGCAGGAGCAAAGCAAGCTGGACTTGTAAATATTACAATATGTGCGTTAGTACCAAAACAAAAAAGCAGAAAGGTTGTTGGCCACATAGCAGGTAGCACCGGATTGTCCTTTGAATTGCACTGGATTGGTGTAAAGCACAGAGTTAATCTTGCTGTTCTTCCTTCATCCCTTCCTTTTCCCTCCACCTTGTCCTTCTTTCTCTAGAGGGCGCCAATACCCCATCCTTAGGATGTGTGGGTCACACTGAATGCTGAAAACATTTCCCTGCAGGAAAGAACCTGGTTATAGACCAATAAACCAACAAAGAGACTTCCTATTTTAGTTTCAAATATCTCTAAAAACAAATTGTATTTTGTTTAAACCCAGACAGATCATTAAACAACAAAAAAAATTTTTTTCTTTCGGGTATTTGGGAGAGGAACACTGGCAGACTGTTCATGGTCTCAAAACGGGAGAGACAAAGTTCAGCTGAATTCCAGCAATTTACATGATTGTTCATTCATATGCATGGAGTATGTTTCTTAAGTCTTGGTGGGAGATTGAAAAGGGACTTTATTTTGTATGTGGGCTTGGTATACAGACCAGAAAACATACATTATTGACAAACAATCTTTGTTAAAATCCAGGCAGCAGACGTGTCAGAGGTGAGCCGAAGAAAGATAAGCACTCCTCTTATGAATGCATAGACTTTTATTTTAGACAAGGAATATTATACACAAAAGGATATTTCATCACTGGACTTTCAACTTTTGCTTTCCTGTGGAATGATGTTCTTTGTTTCTCCTAATTCTTATTATTAAATCTTTGTCTGGGTGGTAAACCACAAAAACCATAAGTGTATTTCCTGTATTTATTTGGAGTGCTGGGAAGCAACATTGTCTATAGTTTTTATTTTTTTATTCATTTATTTATTTTTAGGTTGTGAACTAATGATCATATGATAAAAGTCATTATTTATAAAGGCTGTTTACATAGAGTTTATTGCTTTGATCCAATAAAATTTATAATAATTTAAATGTAACATTGACTGATATACATAATTGTTATTTTGCTGCAAAGTTATTAGGCATAAAAAGTAAGCAGTTTGCATAATTAATGGTTTCATTCAACAAAGACAGATTTGGAAGTTTTATTCCTCATTCTACTTTGACTCTGGTCATAAATGTAAAGACATAACAATGTCATTTTTTCTCTAAAATCATTCTTTTCTCTGATCCCCTTCTTGCTTGTCTCTTTCCTCCTCTGTTCTTCCTTTCTCCTTATTGTAGTAACAACAGTAGTCATGACTGTCAGCATCACCACTTTCCCCTAACAGTCACACTCTGACACCCATATGTATTAGAAGAACAAAGCTTCAGAACTGGCTCCCAATGCTGGGGGAACCTTGATCACACATCCTCTGTCCTCTTGTGCCCTGGCACAAGGTTCTCAGGGTTTTTCCCCGCCCACCTCCACTAATTCACTTGATAACCTGAATTAATTTCCTGGGGTGTTTGTAACAAATGACCACAAAGTTGGTGGCTTACAAAAACAGGCATTTATTCGCTCACAGTTCTAGAGGCCAGAAGTCCGAAATCAAGGTGTCAGCAAGCCCATATTTCTACAAAGGCTCCAAAGAGGACGCTTTCTTGCCTCCTGTTTGCTCCCAGTAGCTGCTGGCTATCCTTAGTACATTTGGCTGCCATCTCTCCATTTTCCCTTCCATGGCCACATGGCATTCTGCTTCTGTGCCTGCGTGTCCAAATTTCCCTCTTCTAGAAGGCATCAGTCATATTGGATTTAGTGCTCACCCTAATCTAGTATGTCTTCAGTCTGACTTGAAGACATCAACAAAGACTATTTTCAAATCAGGTCACATTCAGTGGCTCTGGATAGAAATGAAACCTCTCTTTCTGTTTCTACTTCTCTTGACTGGTTTACTTGCTGCTATGTTTTCACACCTGGCACTGAGCTAGGTACAGTTGAATAAATATTTGTTAAAAGAATTACGCTCCAGAAGTATATTTTGAAGGGGGCTCGAAGCTGCAATAACTCCAAGGTCTGAGATCATGGATTTCCATGTAAAGGGAAGTACAGAAAGAGGGGGCGGGTGTAGATCAATGGTAAAGCTGCAGCAGAAAGGCATTTGCGAGGCTCAGACCAGAGAAGCTGCAAGGAAAACAACTGATTCAAGGCATCAGCGCTGCTGGGACTGTTTTGTAGTCCTGGAGCTGTACACAGAGAAGATGCAAAGGCCGGCACAAGAGGTAGAGTGGGAAAGAGTTCTGAGGCCATTCACTGTGCTTGGATCTACTTCTATCACTTGACACTGTCCCATCAAGAAAAACCTACATTGCATAACTTGTAGCTGCTGCTGTTGGGTAGAAAAACATTTTAAAGCCCAGATAGGACTAAGGCAATTACATATGGTAGAGTTTGGTAGAAGGGCACATACTAGTGGCTTTGCCTTTGCAGTATTTTTTTTTTTCCTGAAAGATATGAAGTGGGTTCTCTAGGAGAAATGGCAGACCAGACCCTGGTGGATGAAAGGGAAAATTAAAGAGGAAGCTTCAGATTTGAAGGCTTTGTTGGGTCTGACCTTCTTATCCTTCTATGGGGATATGTACAGAAGTTTTTCATATTTAGAGCATCAGTGAGGCTGACCTACATCTTAACAGGTGTTTCCTATGGAAAGGGTTACATTGGTTATTACCGAAATGTTATGCACAGGGTGGGAAAATTCACGGCTGATTCATAGATGTCACAAAATAATTGTCACATTGATTTAAGGGGTATGAAAAGACTTGAAGACCACATTCATTATGGTTGTTGCAGAAGACCCCACAAGTAATGTATGTCAGGTGATGAAAAGAAAATCCTACTAAGTCATTTTTTAAGGTCAGAGCAGAAATTTTAGCCAACCAGGTGCTCTGGGTAGGGTTTGGGGTAATCTTAGAGCTCGCTGAAGCTAACTTGCATAGATTCAGGATGTTAGACCAGAGTGAGCCTGAGATTCTTCCTGATCCAGCACCTCTTCTACCAAGAAGAAATGGAGGCCTCCAGAGAGGAAGTGATTTGTTCTAAAGTGATGAGGATAATTCAAGGCAAAGCCCACACTCAGGTCCAAGTCACCGGAGCCAAATATTCCTGTATGGTAAGACTCCTATAGCCACTTTAAGTTGAACTATACTCCATCATTCTTTAGAATGTCATATTTATGGATGCCTCTGTGACTTTTCAAGTCAAGGCAATGTATAAACCAAAAATAAAATAAATTAAATAAAAAGGAAATCTGTTTATTCATTTATTACATATTTATTGTGCTTTGCTGTTATGCCTGATACTGAATACAGCAGTGAGCTATCATTTGAGCACCTGATCAAAAGATGCAAAGTACTCTACTGAAGACTACAATCCAATCTGAAGTTTTGGTCAGGATTCTTGCTTTTAATGTTTTTTTTTTTTTGTATACAGGTTCACTGGTTCTCAAATAAAATACCTTATATTTCATAGTGGACAAGGCAAAGGCAGAGTAGTGAGTACTGGTGTGTGGCTGATATTGGTTGTGAAGCTGAAGTTCGTGTGAGATGAATGAGAATAAAATAATCATATTAACTTGGTGATATAGGCATGGAGGAACTACTCTCTGCAAACCCTCCATTCCCACCTTTATATACTTTTAGGGAAAGGCATGTGTTTTAACTAAAAGATAAATATTACAAATCATTCCCTCTACTTTGTATTCCTGCTTGGTCAGTTCTGAATTGTAAGTGTGTTTGATGGAGAACTAAGGACTTGGTCAAAACACTGTTACTGGCTTAACATGGTAGAATTGAATTTTATGGACTGTTCTGTAACCCAAGCTTCCATTGTCAAGAATTCTTTTGTTGTGTAGTAAAATAGTCACTTTCACGCCCTCTGTTTTATCACGCCATCTCTATCATGAAGTCCCATGGGGTCTTCCTTTAAAGTAGCCCACAACTCTCTGATTCTCTGATCTACCTATACAACTTTACATTCAGACCATCGTGATCACATTAGAATCTAGGGTTCTTCCCCTGTCAAGTTTTGTTCCTACTCTGATCTCTACCATATCAGACGCAAGTGATATCTTCCTAAACCATCAATATCATTGCAACATGTTCTCTGCAGATGTTTCTGAATGACACTAAAAATTGGATTGTCTTGATGGCTAAGAATACTTATCAAATTGGCTTGAAATTTGAATCATATTTTTCATTTTAAAGAATCTATAATTTTCTATTGCTTTTTTGACTGGCCAGAATCTAAACATTGAAGACTTTTCTTCTCTGATTTTATTCTCTTGTAATCTCCTTGATGTACTCTCTCTCCTTATTATATTGTCCACCATTTAATTAACCTATTAGATGGTCACTGTGCCACGTACTATTTTTATTAATGAGTTTTCACTTTTGATTAAGTGACTTTTTCCCAATGCCCACCTCTTCCCATCCAGAAATTGTTTCACCTCTTCTCCTACCTGTATTTTTAGAATCTATTCCAAGGATCAACTTTTTCATGAGGGAATATATACTCACTTAAGTAAATTATTTAATCCCTTATAAGCTATCTATATTAGTTCCTGAGAATCATAAATTATAAGACCTGATGATGTTTAATGTGAAGTTTCATTATACTCTATCTTATGTCATTGTGCAGTTATTTTCATGAACATTTCATTCATGAAATAGAAATCCTAATATCCTCCTTCTTGAAAGACTGCTACAGTAAAAGTAAAGTGCATAGAACTGTGTCTGCCAGGTAGTTGACCTTTGATGAGTTTCCATCTCTTTCTTGCCCCTTTATCAGGAAGATGAAGGTTATCTGATAGTATTGTGTTCTCCATGGGAGTTATTAAATGCAAGGACACAGTAATAGTTCTTAATCAGTACTACTTATTGACCTAGAGCCCACACCCTTGACTCTAACATCTAATATATATATTGATGTACACTTGGTTCATAATATTATTAATTTCTTAAATAAATATTCCAAAATTTTAATATATAATAATCAATTGGTGTAAATGTGCCTCTTACCTCCTCGATGGTGTTCACAGTTAAATATTAGTCTGGAACACACACAGGCTAAAATTCTTTCTTGATGGCATAACATTATCATTTCCCATTATGCCCTTTGCTTTCAGACAAGTGATCGTGCAAAGCCAGCAAACCTTGTTGAAATGTCCACATTTTCTATTTACATGTATACTTTGCTTTTCTGTTGGCAGAAGAGGAAACCAGAGTTCCAGAAATTAGGAAGCTGGGCGGATGTGAGTTCAACTTCCCTATTCTTAAAGCCCTTATCTGGACAGCTGCTCTTCTGAGGGAATAGTCAGATTTTACTCTTGCTTTCAAGATCAGTCTTGTCCTCAGATGTTCTTTCAAGAACTTTTTAACTCACTAAAATTAAAACATTTGTTTCTGACTTCCGGAACATTGTTTATAGTTCTTAACTGCTGGCCAGAGTGCACAATTACTCTCTGGAATAAAAGCACTCTAAATCATATTCATTTCAGTTTCAGCTACTATCTGTGAAAGTTTGCTTGAGTTTTCCATATGATGATAAGATTGATGTTGCACATAATTATGCTCAGCTATGTCTATCCTGAAAACAACCCCCAGTTTGGCAGCGGTCATTCCTAAAGTAATATCCCTTTGCTAGACAGTATTGTACCATAAAACAGATCTTTACAAAGTGTTCTAATCATCTAAATCTAAGCCAACACCTTATTTATTTCAAATAGTCATCAGTGTTCCAAATGCCACTGCAAATTAGATTAGAAATTATCTAGTTGGTATGTAAACATCCCACTAATTTACGTAGTCTCTGGTTCTTTTATTTGATATTCAAGAATTTAAATAATTTAATGTTGTTTAGCTCTCAGTTCAACCTTTGCTTTCTGGATATTTACTTGGAACTTCTCAGTATTTATCTAAGGATATTAGAAATGTTTGGGGAGGATTTTTTTTACTGCCCAGGAGGCTGGTAGAGCTATGTTGCAGCATTCATGAAGATAATGTGGCCGCAAGTTTACCACAGTCTTGCCTGCTTGTCAAAGAAGCAATTCTGTAAATTTCTTGCAAGGAGCTTAGCTCTGTTGAAAAACTTCTACCAGTGACACCAGACTGTTGTACCTGAATTAAACTCACAAGACAACTAAATTCCTTCAATGTTCCAGTATTCCAAAAAAAAAAAATCTCATTTATTTATTTGTTTTCCTCTGTGGTTTAAAATTTTAGAATAAAACAAATCTGGAATTTTCTGTCTTCTACCGATTAGCCTTTTGATGAGTTACTTAATCTGTGTGAGCCTCTGTTTCCTATCTGCAAAATGGGAATAGGAGATGTCTTGCTTAACAGATGATTATAGAGATTAAGGATATGTGAATGTATTGAACAAGTCTTTAGGTTTTTCTGCTCTCTAAAAACCACTTATGTCTAGTAGCAATCTCTGTTTATTTAAAGATATGATCATTTATTTAAAGCTAAGATAATCTTGTAGTGGAAAAGCATTGTTTCTTTCTCTTCTTTGAAGCCCCTGAAACTTATTCTATCATCTTTCTTTCCCAGTCATACTCATTCTCAAGGACCTGAAACTCTTCAGTCATTGATGTGTCAATTACTGATAACAAGCACAACTCATTTTTTTTTTTTTTTTTTTTTCCAGGGATCGAACTCGGTCCTTGTGCTTGCGCAGCAAGAGGTGAAACCACTGAGCTAAATCCCTGGCCCAACAAGCACAACTCTTAACCAATAAATGGAATTTTTACTCAAATGATTCAAAGCTTTCATGTAAAAGAGTATGTGAATCGCTAGTCTTATGTCATTAATTAGATTGTAGATCCTTCCCACTTGTAATAATTTGAGAGCCTACTGTGTGTCAGGGGCTCTTCTGGTTGTCAGAAACATTGCAGTGAAGAAAAACAGATTTAAATTCTGGACAATGTTTCCTCTAACCTTTGTGAATTAACAACTATAAAGGTTAATTCGACCCCATTCAAAGTGACCAATAGAGAAATAGCAACAAATTAAGAAAGCCATGAAGCCCAGGCAAGCCTGAAGCAGACAGCTTTGCATTTTCCTATGGAGCCCCACACTCCCTGCAGCCTAACAAATAGTTTTCCTACAGCCTGATGGGTTAAGGACTATACTTACAGTTAAAAATGCTCAAAATACAGCTGCTGGTGATGGGCGATTTGCTTTATTAGTTCATTTTTATGTATGAGAAAAGCTGTAGTAAAAAAAAATTCTGTATTCATCTTTTTTCAATTTGGGTCTAAGAGATTTTTGGCATTAAAGCTTTTTTAGTTTCAAATGTTCCAACGCTGGCTATATTTATGTGATGCCAAACCAACTAGTTGAAAAATTGCAAAAATGGGAAATTTGCCAACTCTTTTGTCTACAAACTGTCAACCAACCAGGTTGCATGATTTTTTTTTTCTTCAGTGAATAGTTCCATCATTCAACTGAATGGATTGACATGACTTGTGAGAGCCAAACAAAGCATAAAGCCTGTTTCATATAATTCAAAATAGTGATTTATTGTTGTCTGGTAGAATATGCTCATTGTAGAAAATACAGATAATACAGAAAATACAAGAAAACAAAAACCACCCAAAGTCTCGCCATACACAAATATTGATAAATAACCTTGCAGGATTTTCATGCACATTGATGTAGTTTTACATGACTGTAATAATACTCTAAATATGATTTTCACTCGAGTTTTCTTTTTTACTTGTCATATTATAAATGTATTACTAAATATTCTTAAAGAATCATAATTTTCTATTGCCGGTTGTTGCTATGTATAGATGTACTATTATTTATTTCACCATTCCTTATAGGTAGGCATTTGGATTATTTCCAATTATTGGCTACTATAAAAAATTCTGCAATAAACCTTTTAAAAATATAAATCTTTTTGTAAGCTTTTGATTATTATATTAAGAGAAAACTTTCAAAATAGAATATTTTAAAATTCTCATTGCATATTTCCAAAACTTCCCAGCAGCAATGTTGTGGCAAAAATTATAGTAAATATGTACCCTATGTCCAAGCCTGTTTATGAGAATTACCTCCACATTGGCTTGCCAATTTTTAATACTTGTAAGTTTGATAGATCAGAAAAATGATATTTCATTCCTTTATTTATATTTCTTAAATTACTAATGAGAATGAACATTTTTCATTTTTTTGGCCATGACCATATTTGTGATCATTCTTTTTTTGTATTTTTTATTTTAATGTAATACAAATAGATATTAATACAGCAAATATGTAAAAAGCACTCTTCTTTGAAAAAACGAAACAAATAATTAGAGAATAACAATAATTAAGACACTGGTATCATAGTCCCAAGTGAATGGCCAGTATTTTTCTCAGAGTACAAGTCACAGGCAAAAACCCCCTCTCCATTTCCAGAAGATGGAAGAAAGTACTTTTATAAATGTTTTCCTTTCCTTCGAATGGACACTATAAATGAAGATTTCACTCATTTGCTCTTCTAGCAATTATTTTTGGATTTACTAACACAGTCCTTTTTAAGAAAACTTAATAAGGTGCCAGAGCTAAGGAGAAGAGTTAAAAAGTTTAAATTTTCTGCCTATGCGAGTGGATAGGGATTTGGAGGCCCTGTGGGGTCACGCGGATGCTTTGTGGCACTCACTTTGGACGGCCAGCTAGGGCTTGGCTTTTCAACGCTGTTTCCTGTCACTTTCCCAGAAAAGGCGGTGTGAAAGCTATTGAGCCTTGAAAATACTCATTGGTTGCTTTCTTGAAATCATTAGCAGAAGTCCCATCTCCTGAAAGTGGTTGTTCTAAAATTATATAAGGCAAAATTAACAATTATGCATAATTACTTTCACTCATGTGTTCATTAAAATCAAATGTTGTCAGCCCATTTGTTATTATGGAGTCACAGCCTTGATAAGGTCATTTCCTTTGATTTTTGCTTAAATTTCCTTTCCTTTGTGCCAAAGTAAACAGATCACATGCTCATCTATAAAATGTAAAATCCTGTGACATTTCTAAAAGAAGGAATTATATTGCTTTGATAAAGCTTTTCTTGACATCTTATTTATTTTTTATGATAATGTACACTTTTTACTTTGCTATGAATTTTATTCAAGAAAAAGTATCGAAGTCAACACACAGCTAGTGTATATGGGCCCAGACCCTATAAAAAATGATGCCAACTACTCCTAATGTGGAAAAGTAGATAACCATATTCTGCCGACAAAAGGAAAATTCCTTTTTTTTTTTTTTGGTACCGGGGATCAAACTTGGGACCTTTCCCTTGCAAGGCAGGAGCCGGAACCACTGAGCTAAATCCTCGAAAATTCCATTTTTCATATCCAGTGCTGCTCTTATTCCCAGCCCAGTGGAAAACAAGCACTTTTGTTTTCTCCATATTTACTATATTAAGTTAGCAACACAGGGCTTTCCATCTTTATAGGAAAGGCACAGATCTATTGCCATGCTCATTTCACACAATCTTGGTCTTGGCAGAGGCACATCGGTACCAGGTACCATTTTCAGCCATCTGTCTTACATTCCCTGCCCTCTTCTTAAATGAGATGGTCTTGCTTCCAACTCAGATGCAAATGGGCAGGACCTGCCTTTTTTTTAATAGTAGGCATAAGTTAGTGGGCACTGCCAGGTGAGTAGAAAAGTGAGGAGAGAGAAAAAGCAGGGAAAGGGAACTCATCTTTAACTAGTTCTGTCTTTTATTGAGATATCTTTTATTATCTCTACTTACTCAGAACCACTGTACATTCTTTTTTATATACTTTATAAGTAATTTATTTTAATAGAGCAAGACTACTATTGGAAAGGAACATTAAAAATTACTTCTCTACTTGAAAAGCATCTCCCTACTTGCTCTTTGTCTATCTATCTATCTACCTATTGAGAGATTCTCATATAAGAAAAGCCATGTGATATTTAAGCTTGTGTCTCTGACTTATTTCACTTAATATTATGGTCTCAGGTTGCACCCATTTACCTACAAATGCCTCAAGTTTATCTTTCTTTATGTCAGAGTAGTACTCCGTGGTGTGTAAATATCACATTTTTATCCATCTATCTGTTGATGGGCATATAGGCTGATTCCAAGATTTAGCTATTACAAACTGTACTGCTACAAACGTGGGTATGAATGTACCCCTTTTTTCAAATGAATAGGGGAACAAGAGATGGAGAGAGGAAGGAGGAAGGGAGGAGAAGGAAAGGGGATGGGAAAAAAGGATTGAAGAGGAAAAATGATGAAAACAGAGTTTTTGCAAATGGGAAGTGGACCAAGAGTTGGAAGGAGCAGGGAGGGAGGAAAAGGTAGGGAATAAAAAAAGAAAAAGAGAATTAAATGTATTATTATGTATTATAAACATGTACTAATAAAACTAACAGAAAAAAGAATTATTCCTTCAGGCAGTAAAGAAATTTTGCCACTACATTTTCTCAACATTTTATAAAAATTAACAAATATAGAACATGAAAAGAATTTTTACCTACTACCTAGTTTTACCATTTGTGTATATTTTTTTTGGGGGGGGGTACTGGGAATCGAACTCAGGTCCTTGCCCTTGAGCAGCAGGTGGCAAAACCACTGAGCTAAATCCCCAGCCCTTACTATTTGTATTTACTCTATTTCATTTCTAATCCTCTGTTCATTGTTAATTCATCATATTTTAGATGCATTTCAAAATAAATTGCTGATATCATATCTTCTTAACAACTTAACCTGTGTTTAATTTGAGTTCAATATTTGTAGTTTTATTTGATATGAAATACATATAATAAAATGCACATATCTTAAGTGCACATTTGTGGAGAATTTGAAATGCATGTATCTGTGTAACACCACCTCTTAAAGTTATCACCACCTGAGAAAGATCCTCACACCCCCTTTCAGTCATCCTGCTTGGCCCCTATTATAAAATGTCATATGATATGAGTCTCATTTGAATAGGGCTTCTTCAACTGGGCAAAACATTTTTGGGATTCATCAAGCATATAGTAGTTTGTCCCTTTTTATTGTTATGTAGAAGTAACTCTATGCCACAGTTTATCTATCTATCTATCTATTGATGAATATCTAGGCTCTTTCCAGTGTTGTCTGTTGATAAGTTTGCTCTGGACATTTTTGTAACATATTTTATATACACATTTTATATACACAGTTATTTCCTTTGAGTAAATACCTATAGCTGGCCTTGTTTGGTCACAGCATAGATGCAAATTTAATTTTATAAGAAGTTGTCAGCTCATTTTCCAAAGTGGTTGTACAATTTTACAGTCTCATGTCAACAGATGAAAGTTCCAGGTGCTCAACAGCCTCACCAACACTTGGTATTGTCATTCTTCTTAATTTTGGCTCTTCTGTTGGATACTCCTGTATTTAAGTCTTTTTAAGTCTAATATTGATGTGATTGATGTTCAAAGTTTCTAGATGTACTCTATCACCTTGGAGAAAGAGGGATCCTCTTCCTTTGCTTTTGGGTAACTTCATCTCTATCTTACTTTTTGGTACTAAGGTGATGATAATGCAAAGCATGGTAACACCATTGGCTCCTATCACGTAGAGCATGTTACACACCATGCAATCTGCTAATCCATTTATAGGTTTTATCATTTATCTTCTTCAATAATACTTGAAGTAAGCACACTGTCCTCTACTAAAAATGAAGACACTGCAGTTCAAAATGTTAAAAAAAAATTGTCCATGGTTGGATTGCCGCCAAGAGGCTATATAACACACAAAGAAGGGGTTACAAAGAACAACTAAAGGTATTATTCAACTGAAATAATAAATAAAAAGTTATATCTCTCGCCAACTGGTAAAGACATTCATAATTTCAGTGACCCTCAAAAAGGCAAGCAGAGGAAGAAAGATGTTGTTTGTTTGTTTAGTATTATCTGCAGCATTCACACTATGTTAAGTTAATTCATTATCAGACCTCAGCATAACCTCTTAATGGGTAATTCAGCTTTCATATAGTTCATTATCTATCACTTTCTTTTGTTTGCTTCACATATGGAGTGCTTTACAGTGTCTATGAAAAAATTTCCATCTGGATTAGATCACTCACATGGAAGTCAAAAAGAGAGGTCTAAGCTTCTGGGCTTCCACTGGGATCATCAAGATAGGAGGACCTGTCCAAAAACAACATGAGTTTGGTTTCATAAGGGAGAGCTCATGCAATGAATAATAATCACTTATGTACCTTTTCTTTGGTAGCTTCAGAGTGGGTCTTCCTCAGATATTATTAGACCTTGTAAGATGGTTATGGTAACAGCCAATGGGCTGTCACCTGGATATTCCTGTAAATAATTTTTTTACCTTCATCTGCTCGTATTCCATATTTTTCTTGATGTCATTCTTCCCTAAGTGATTACTAATGATACATTGCATTTTAATGACACTTTTACTGACCCTCATTCATTTTATTTTTACAATGTCTCTTCTGTGGGGAATAAAAAGGAAGTTGAGATGCAGAAAGCTCATTCATTTATTCTTTTACTTAATCAAAGTAAAAAGTAAAAAAGTAAAAAGATTCCTATTATGTCAGGGATTAATAGAGCTGGAAAAGACAGCTTATTGTTGTGGACAGAAACAGACATATTAATAATACCCCTCAGACCTGAAACACAGTATAGGAGACTTAGGCAAATAGTGTGAGGGAAGCAGAGAAGCATGGATGGCAGAGGTTGCATGCTGTTGGTAGCAAGGTCTAAATATAGCTAACAGGTGGGCTAATTCTTTGACTGATGGTACTTTCATTAACAAAAATAGAATTTACTCTTTATAATTAAGAAAATACAATGATGCACTCAAAAATATTTAAAGGAGACTTTAAAAAAGAGCACTTTGCTTTTGGGTAACTTCATCTCTATCTTGTTTTTTGGCACTATAGTGATGATAATGCACAAACAGCAAAGCATGGTAACACCATTGGCTCCCATCATGTAGAGCATGTTACATACCCTGCAATCTGCTAATCCATTTATAGGTTTTATTGCTTATCTTCTTCAATGATATTTGAAGTAAGCACACTACCCTCTACTAAAAATGAAAACATTGAAGCTCAAAATATTAAAAAAATGTTATTCATGGTCAAATTGCTGCTAAGAGGCTCATATAACACACATAGAAGGGATTACAAAAATCAACTAAAGGTATTATGCAACTGAAATAATAAATAAGAAGTTACATCTTCCACCAACTGGTAAAGACATTCATAATTTCAGTGACCCTCAAAAGGTCAAGCAGAAAAATTTCTTTGTACATGGAATTTTAACTTTCTCAAAGGAGGTTCAGTTACTGACCCTTCAAATAAACCTGACATTTTTCTTCTCTCATTTTCTTATATTTTTTCTCTTACCAGAAAGACCCAGTCCCCATGACATCAAGATCCAAGGGAAAGCTTCTAAGGGAAATGGCTGCCAATCACTCTTCACCCCAACAGCCAAAGTGCAAAAAAGTATGAAAGTCACAGTAGGCCAAGATACACATGTGAAAGTCACAGTAGGGCAGCAGATACATGTCCCCACTGACCTTTGGCTTTGTCTAATCGTGATCCGCATATTCCCTCCCTCAATTCCAAGATTCTTCACTTTCCAAATGTCTCCATCACACTTAACTGTTTACTCTATTTGCAATGTTTTTCCAAAACACTTCTGAAGGGTGGACAAAATAAGGAAGGAGAAGATGAAGAGCCACCTCTTATACCAGTAGGACATTTTATATTAATAATTTCAGGGACAATTTAATGTTAATCATTTTCATAATCTTTCACTTAATGGCTTTCCCCTAAAAAGAAATCATTTTCCTTTAAAAATCAGTAGCAATTCAATTTCTATTGCTTGATATATGGTGTTCAAGAAAGGAAGAGAGACCAACACATACTCCAAAAGAAGGGAAAACAGAGTACAGATTCAGTGTAGTAAAATTTCATGACAGTTTTGGATGACAGTTGGACATAGTATTTTATCTGTTAGACTAAGTTAAACCAAATGAGAACAAACTAATACTGAGCTTTTAACTAAAATGTTCAATTTTTGTTATCTTTCACCTCTTTGCCTACAAGATGAATGCATTATAAATAATTCCTCTTTCCTTAAAAGAAGTGCCTGTTTTATTTTTGGATCCAATCTTCCATTCGTCTTCACTTCCTATGTGTCTCAGAGCTTTGAGAAATGTTTTGCTGCCCAGAAAAACCCATTCCTTCAACTTGCCATAAGCTTCCCACTCCATTCATTTAGGCTTCAGTCACTTGAATTATGGGAAGCTCTTGTAGTCTTTTAACTATCGCATCAGACAAACTCCAGTTCCAGTAATAAACTATGTGCTGGCTTCACTCTTTATATCCATGGAAAATCATTAAAAAGGGTGCTTGGAACATTCTTCTGGCATTTCAAACTCCATTTCTGCTGTATTTCAACAAAAACATATTTGAGGATTCTTTTTCTTTTCTTATACCTCTTTTTTTTCTCTCTTCCCTTAAAAAGAGTTGGAAAATTTGTAAGTTAAATTAATGTTTAATGTGATTTCCTGTAATAGAAGATACTGGCTCCAATAGTGACTATTCTTTTGTGGAAAAACAGCTCATTGCCCCTGGATGTGAAGTAACACCCTTGAATTATGAGTCTGGATCACTGCTGAGTACATCTTTTTGGAGCCAGAAATCAGAGTGGTGGTATGAGAAAGGTGTTGGCAGCTGCAGGAGAGCATTTCTTGGGAATGAATTCCAGGGCTATGTTTAAGAACAGCAGGAATACAGTGGGGACAAGGAAGGGGAGTTGAACTATGGAGAGAGTTGAGAAGCCAAGAGAGATTCAACCTCTTCTGGGCCTGACTTCAACCTTCTATGCAGCAACTTAATTTCCAGAATTATTGATAAGTGGCAAATGCCAAGGTTATAATGCTGTTCAAAAGATGATGCGAACCATAACTTTTGGAATGCCAGACAGATAAATAAGCAAGTAAGGGAATTCTACATGTAGAATGGGTTAAAAGAGATTCTTATACATTTGTAGGTCTGTGCTTCTGTGTCTTTCCAAACTCATCACTAATCTCTTAGGCCTGGAAATTAAGCCTACATGCCAAACTTTCCTGTACTGATTTACTTGTTTATCCTGATTTAAGTCAGGTGATGTTGCTGTGATGAATTATTACAGTTTACATTGTTTCTTGACCCAGTCTAATTACAAGTGAAGACTTATTTAGTGAAGTTACAGAGGTTAGTGCCTCTACACTTTCAGGGACTTTGTGTTTAAGTCAAGACAATATTTAACTAAAGGGTCAAATTAATGGTCTAAATCTCTTTTGAAATAATCTTAAACTCAGTTTTACTGCTCAAGACAAGATATAATTGTTTGAAATGTCTGTTGTGTCCTTTTTACCCAAACAGTAATAGGCAATAAGTTACAGGGCACAAGGAGGTATGTTCATGGCTGGGAGGCAGGCATAAGATGGATACAGAGAATCCTTGGGATAGAAATGAGTCTTAAATCCATATTATTTTACTTATATCCTTTCCTAGAGATAATTTGTTTACAAAAATAAGTGCTATAGCAAAGATAAAAAGATAGTTGTAAAAAGGACCTTAACTTTAAGGGAAAGAGAAATGTAGGTTTCTGAAACACTGAAAGCATGAAAATTGGGATAATAGTGGATTCCTGCACCAGTGATCCAAGAACTGATCAGCATTATGCACATGGCAAGTCCCATCCAGTCACCACAGCAAGGTTCCCCAGCCTCGGTGATGTTGCCACTTTGCACTAGATCCTTCTTCGCTGTGTGGTTCTGATGTTTGCAAAACCCCTAACCTCTACCCTCTAGTTGCCAGTTGCACATCTCACCCCAACCAAAAATTCCATGAGATGTTGCAGAAGCACCTGTGGTTAAGTGCTGCTATACCTCAGCAAATACAAAGACCACTCTAGGTACTGAATAATTAGGCCTCCATTTAATAGTATCTTAAAAACATAGTGACAGAAAAAATGGTGTTATGGAAAGACACAAGCTTTATATTCAGGCAAATGTGAATTCCAAGCTTAGATTATTTTATCTAAGTCACAGAATTTGTCCAATGAAATGCTGTACAGATTGTGGAATGTGATATAATTGAAAAGTATAGAGGACAGTTCGAGAAAATGTTGATTATAAAGAAATGGATACTCCATTAAAAAAGACTTTGATTTTTGTTTCCCAAAGGACATATGCTTTATCTCAGCTTCTACAATATATACCATTCATAGAATAAATCATTTAAGTCTCTTAGTTTACTTATAATATGAATTGATTAGCTATGATGTACCATGTTAGGCACTGAGGATCCAAAGGAATGTGGGTCTTGCCTTTCTAATAACTTTCCTGATGGGTCATCAGTGTTGTTGAGCAGAAAAAACACAATGGGGTAAATCTTAGGATTGCATAAACTGGGTATAGCACATTATGGGTTTAGGGAAACGCACTTTTCATGGCTGTGAGCTTGTGGAGTATGCTAAGAACACAAGGCTCTGATTATTCTTCACTAGGACCATTTCTCAGGGTTCTGACTGTAGCAACCTTCAGAAATGAGGCAACACCTCCCCCTGTGATAAAGAGTAGCTTGCTTACTTCTTGATATAAAATACCAGGTCCCCAAGTCCAGGTTTTTTCTCATGGAAAGCTGCTCATTGTGTGCCCAGCGTTCATGTGAGCCCTTCATGTCTTTCCCATGGGACTTGGAGTAACAAGAAGGGGAACTATGCTCATGCTGGTTGTTGTGGTAGGATCTAAAAAGTCCTTTATTTCTGACCCAAGAGTCTCCTGTCTTTTAACATTCATGAAATGAGAGCAGGCTAACTTCTATTTTTGTTTTTATATGGAGAATAAAATCAAATCCCAGATCCTGACAATGGGATCTAGGAAACATGGACTTTCAAACACCAGCAAGAAAAGGAGGTTTTCAGGGTGAATATGTAGATAGATTTCAGGGTTTTAACTGTGCTGAATCCTACAAAGCAATCAGTTTATCCCAGGTGAATCAGGAGATCATGGCTTTAGGAGTCATGATTTCTTTCAGAAAAAAAAAAGTTCTTTGATGTTCTTGAACATAAAGAAGATTTACATATCTGATGGAGAATTTGAAGTTGAACCATTGATGCATCAAAAATTCTCAATTATCCAAAGTGACTCAGCTTTAGAGCAGATTCATTAAAATCATGACCTCATCTAAGCTTCTATTTTCCAATGGCTTATAGAGAGTGACTTTGAGTTGAAGAGAGAAAGGGAGGTTTGGAAATAAAGAAGTCAGGATTTGGAGGCATATCTGGAGAAGAACTCTGGATGGATGTGAAAATGACTGGCAGCAAGTAGATCAGAAGTCTAATGAACTTTTGAGGGCATTATATTGTCAGAAGTACCATAAATTCAACCTCAAAGTGCTGCAATTGCTTGGTAAATTTTGAAGCATCTGCCAAACAGAAAGAGTCCCCCAAAATTTACACAATTCTCAAGGAAAGCCACCATATCAACTCATTTAAGATGTGCCAATGAAAAATAACAGACAAGGAAAAATTTCCCACAAGGGACACGATGGAAAAGGAAGTTTGTCCAGAGAACACAATCAAGGTCTAAGCAAGGAACAGGCTAAAATCCTGCCTATAGTGTTCCATAATTCTTATGTGCCGAGGATTGCTGCATGTCTTCTATTTTTATCTTCAATTTTCCCACTCTTTCACTGCCTACAGAGTCTGTGTGTGTGTACTGGGGAGTGGGACCTGCAAATTATTTGCAAATTATTTGTTCATAAGTTGTTGGGCTTGAAAAGTCATATCCTCAAGGCTGCCAGCAGGGAAGCAGTGACTTCTGGGCCTTTGGGTTATTGCTTTTGTGGAAGCATGGATTGTGTTCTGTCTGTGAGAGAAAGAGTGAAGGACATATACACTCATCAGAATGACAGGGACTACTTATATTTACTAAGCCCCAACATGTTTTCTTCCCACAAAAATTCCATTTTGAATCTTCATTGGATCTAATTAGTGATGCAAGCCTTAAATTCTGACCAATGGACTCAGAATGGACATTTACGTGCTACTTCCAACCTGCCTAAGAGACACGTTACCCTGGCCTCCCTACAGATATAGAGGGTTTGAGAGGGGATTCCAAAGTTCTAGTGGGTAGAGAAACATCACAGTGAAGGGAGCTGGAGTCTCCAAATCACACATAGAAGGAAGGCCTTCCACTCACTAGGGACATCTGCAGTGGAGTTCCTATGTGCAGTGAATAACCTTCTACTCTGATATGCCACCAAGATGTGGAAAAGTTTTGTTGTTGTTGTTATAATAGCTAGCATAGAGGGAGAAAGTACAGCATTATTAATATTAGGGAAAACAAACGTTGTATAAGACAAGAACTGTAATCTTAATATACTATATAATTTAGTTATGAATACTATTTATGTAATTTAAAAAAGTAAACACTAATGTTTGCTAAAGCAAAAATTTATGCTAAAATCTTTTGATAGGATGAGGAAAAGAGAAGACAGAAAGAGAGAGAAAAAAGAGGAGGAATAAAGAAGAAGGAGAAAATGATGAGAAGAAGGAAGAGGCAAAAGAGAAGGAAGAGGAGAAGATGGGAGGACAATGAAAAGGGTTTTTAGATGCAGACACCCGCCCAGCTCCTGAAGGTGTGACATGGCCCCTGGGAGCAAGAGGAGCCTTGGAGCACAGCCTGCCATTGGTGGCCTGCTCTGCACTCTTGGCACCCATCCACCCTGCATTAGGGGTCCCAGCCTGCGGGAAGATGGTTTCCGAGCTGTCATCCTGGTGTTTGGAATGCTTTATGCTGTATATTATTCATACAAAACTGTGAAGACAAAAAACGCAAAGGAGTATATGTAGCCTAATTCAGTAAAATGGCACATGAAAAACCAAATTTGGAAGTTGTGGAGAAGGTCAAAAGTGTATAATCAGATTACTTATGCATGGATGATGAAGATAATTTGTTATGGTAAAATGCATGTTTTCGTAACAGAAGAGTGGTGGGTATATGATGCTGCTGCTGCTGCTGCTGCTGCTGATGATGATGATGGTGATGACTTTGACACTGGACATTTGAGCCAAAGTTCCTGTGATGATGTAGTGGAGCAAGAATTGACTGATACAGACACAGGGAATGGAAACTTCCTTGATTGAGATGACAAAGAAAATAGCAATGTGAGTACATGTTTGACTAGTTGGAATATTGCAAAATGGCCATGCGGCCAAATGAAAAGATCCAATGTTAGAACTAACTCCAAAAATATAGTGAGAGTCTTGGCAGGGGTGAAATGTAGAGGACAGAATGCCAGCACTGCCATTCAGTATTGGAAATTGCAACAGATGAAATGCTACAAGATGCTATGAAATATACAAAGGCTGAAATGCAAGTAAAACATTCTGTATGCACAGAACTCAAAACTGTATTTATTATGACATGTCACTAGCTGAATTGAAAGCATTCATAGGTCAGCTGCACTTAGCAGGGATTTCTCATGGTAATCGCAGGAATGTAAAAGATTTATGGAAAAGCAATGGATCAAACTATGGCATAAAAATTTATGCCCTTGCAGATGGAAAGAATTATTATGCTTTCAATTTAAGACACTTATCCTGGAATGCAGCCATCAGGTCCTTATTTGTATAGTAATAAACCAAATGATGTTGTGTACAGACTTATTGCTCCCATCTCCCAAACTAATTGGAATTTGATATTCAACAATTAGTTTACCAACTTCCAATTGATGTTACATTTGCTAACAGAGCACAGGTTGACCAGTGCAGGAACTGTATGCAGGAACAAAGCAGAAATTCTAAATGAAATGTTGCAATTTCAAAACAAAGAATTGTATAGTACAATCTTTGGAAGATTTACATTGGCCTTGTAGATTTCAAAGAAAAGTAAACTGGTACTGCTGATGTCAACATTGCACCACTATGGAAATATTGATAAAAAACCTTGACAAAACAGAAGCCTGAGATGGAAACTTTCTATAACAAAACCAAAGGTGGAGTAGATTTTATTGACGAATTATGTAGCAACTAGGATGTCACTCAAAACACAAAGTATTGGCCAATGGCTGTGTTTTACTCAACCCTAAACATGTGTGGCATAAATAGTTTGATAGTTTACAAAGAAAATAACAAGTACAAAATAATCATGGAAAAATTTTCTTAGAGAATTGAGATTGGAACTCGTTAAGAGATCATTTACAGCAGAGGAAAAAACAAAATGTTTTAGGCCAGGGAACTACACACAAAAAATTGTGGAACACACTGGTGAGCTGACAGGTGAACAGATAGGTGCAGCATCACAAGGATCTACTAAGACAATAGGAAAACCAAAAAGATGTCAACTGTGCCCTACAAGAAAGGACCGGAAAACAAAACATATGTGTTATCAATGTAAGAAATACTTGTGTATGGAATATGCAGTTGTAGTGTGTGAAGACTGCTTTGGGAGTGACAGTTAAAGCAAAGATTATTTTTGTGGTAGACTTTTGTTTGTGTTTACCTTGTAGTTAACATAGGTTTTTATTTCTGAAGTTACCTCTTAGGTTTTGCAAGCAAGTAATCAGCTGATGTGAAAATGTTGATGTCTGTTGTAAGCACTCATCACATACTTGATATTTTATTTTATTGCTATCTTATTTCCCTGCTAAGTGCATATTGTACAGTATAGTAGGAAGCTCCTGACAAAACGAGAAGAGAAGAAGGGTGACAAGACGGCCACATAGGAAAGGAAAACTAAGAACATGTGCTGTCATTATAAGTGAGATGTGTGCATGGCATGTGCAGTTGTCATGTATGAAGGCTGCCTTGGGGTGACAATTGAAGGAAAGCTTATTTTTGCCCTAGAATTCTATTGGTATTTTCATTGCTGTTCATATAGGAGTTTATTTCTGATGTTATAGGTTTTCTAAGCAAGTACACAGCTGATGTGAAAATATTGATGTCTGTTCTAAATGCACAATACATATTAAGAATTTAATACTTTATGCTTCTGTTAATAATTATAATATAATACAAAACTCTTTACAAAACAGCAAGACCAATGAGATGTCGAGTATGTCTTACAAAAAGGTGAGGAAAGCAAAACACATGTGCTGTCAGTGTAAGCGATATGTATGTATGGAACATGCTGTTGTTATGTGTGCAGAATGCCTTAGGCATGATAAATGAAGATTTTTTTTTGGTAAATTGCTATTGGTACTTTCATTGTAGATCATACAAGAATTTATTTATGTTGTTCTTTTTTAGACTTTCTACACTAAAAAACAGTCGATGTTGAAAATTGTGATGCTTTTTAATAAACACTCAATAAATATTAAAAATTCAGAAAAAAGAAGTGGATTTAAAAAAAATTTTTGCATGAGGGGAACATATGGAATTTAAATACTTATCTTCTAATTTGGAAATTAACAGACATCTCTAAAACAGAAAAATGCAGAAAAGCATACTACTTAGAAATATGGAGATAAATCTCACAGCACATGCCTTTAAGAATGGTAAGAGAAAATCAATAATAGGTTCAGAGGGTGTGCTTTCCTTTATAAGCTTTAGATAACTATTTGTTAAAACTATTGTGTCATATAATTTCAATGAAAATTAAAATAAAGAAAAAAATGGAATCTGACTAATGCCTATAAAGTAAAAGTCATTGAAGTTGGAGAAAAGCTGTGGGCTCTGGTTCCCTAAAACCAAGAAGAGGACATATTTGGGGAAGAAAGGGATGATTAAGAGCATGCAGTATGGTTGAGATGTTAATCAAGATAAAGACTAGCAAGTATCTGTTGGCTTTGGTGACAGCCATTGATGACGTCAGTGAGAGATAGTTTAGTGACCTAGTAGAAGTGGGAAAAAGAAGGCTAATAATAATAATAATAATATTAATATGAGTGTCTTAAAACTGCTTTGGAAGGTGTTAAGCTTTATTTATATAAAATGCTTTAGATCATTCATTTTCCAACATCTATCAGCCATTTATGCAAATGAACCTCACACTGATGTGTAAAAGGAGAAAAGGAGATAAATGAGCTTACTTAATATTTATATGAATCCTCTACCATACTTCTGGCACGTAGGCTAAAAGGGGATAACTCTGGATTTGAATGGCTACAAGATTTCTGGGATGAATCTTCACTGGGTATTTCCATTTAGTGATTATTCTTTCATTTTCTATTTAAATGAAGGCAAGATGGAGCCACTTAGAATGCATCAGCCTTAACAAATAAAATATGATTAGATACCAAAACACATCATCCATCTTCACAGTAATTAGTCCTTATGTGTATTAGTTCTGATTGCTTTTCATAGTAAAAAAGATTTTCTAATCACTTCTAAATTTTACACACATATCAGGAGAACAGAAACTCAAGGAAATCCCTGCTTAGCATGTAAAGAAAGCAAATTAAAAATTCAAAGGTAAGAAGAGATTTTGCATATTTTCAGAAGAAGGGAAAAAGTAAATCACAAAACTCTCTTATCATTATAAAATATGATACATTTCTGTTTGTTTCTAACTTAAAATTAAGGGATACACTTTACTCTCCATTGAAACTATGGTTACCTTCCATTCTCAAGAATGGAAAAAGTACAAGGAATTTTTAAAATGAAAAGTGAATGTGTTTTTCAGTTAGCAAGGATGTAAAAGTAATGTTTAGTTTAAATATCAAGAAGAGAAAGCTTTATAGAAATGAATTTGCAGGAGTAAGACAAGTTACTTTGGAACCGTGACTGGCTTCTGAATGTCTGTCTCTCCAGGCGACCTATTTTCTTAAGATAGAGCTTCCTGTTTTGGGTAAATTGTCTGTTTTGTAGGTACCATGAAAATTACTTCCTCTTGGGTAAAGTGCTACATTTAATACTCCCCTGGGAAAAGATCCCCATAAATTCCAGTGTGGTCTGCTTGAGCACTCATAGTGTGCAAGGAGCAGTAAAAGTCACTTTTAATACTTCCTTCCACTGAATCATTCCAAAAACCAAATGAGATAGGTGCTACCAGGCTAATTTTTAAAGAGTTTACATTGCTTCAGTAGAGTCAAAGTATATGCAAGTGGTAGAATCGATTCAAACCAGGACTGGCAGCTGTAAAGTTAGGGCTCCTAAATCTCATGCAGCAGTGTCCTCACTGCAACAAAGGTGAGGCTCCTCCCTACTCCTAGGGGTTCAGTACATTGAGTGTGTAATCCCCATCTAGAAACACAGTGGCTGCTACCACTACTTCATATTGTTTCCTCTTCTCTAGTGCTTGTCCCTATAAACATTTTCTTTTGTGAAAAGTTTAATATCAGAATATATTTTCCTTTCAGCTGTTGCCTCATTGGAGGTTGCAAGTTCTTCTGTAAATGTGATCTCAGAGAGAGAGAGAGAGAGAGAGAGAGAGAGAGAGAGAGAGAGAGCGAGTGAGAGAGAGAGAGAAAATCTACAGATGAAGATGGAGATTCAGATCCATGCACTCACATGTAAGAATTTGTGGATTCCAACTCTTGCCTGCTTACCACCATTGCTTTGACATTGTAGTTTAAAGGTCTTTTTATGTCCCTTAGTTGATGACAGGAGCTTCTACTTCTCCCTGAGTTCTCTGGTTGGGACACTCCCTGTCCCTGCCCATTCCCTCTCCTTTTGCTTATCTCCTCTTTTTCCATGCTGTTTTCCACACACAATGCCCTAAAGGTATGGCAGATCTGTCCTCTTGCTTAGCACAATTGGGAAGAAAAGTTGAGAATAAGTGCCTTCTGGGGTACATAACAATAATTTTTGTGCCATCATATTTTTTAATTTCAGTGGTACTGGGACTCCATCTTGAACCCTGGTTGGTTTTGCTGGGGCTCTGATTATCAACTCAATATTAACAGAGCTCCTTTCTCTCTGCCTAGATTCAGTTCTAGTATCTTTAACCCACCTACTATAGCCTCATTCATTTTTTTAAAGTTTTTTTTTTTTTTCCCGGTACCAGGGATCAAACTCAGGACCTTGCACTTGCCAGGCAGGTGCAGCGCCACTGAACTACATTCCCAGTCTTCCTCATTCATTTTTTTTTTTTCTTTTTGGTACCAGGGATTGAACTCAGGACCTTGTGCTTGTCAGGCAGGTACTGGCACCACTGAGCTAAATCCCTGGCCCCTCATTCATTTTTGATGGAGCCATCTTGAGTTAATGTGCTGTAATTCAATTACCTTTGATTTTTCCACTACCCTAAGATTTGCTTTTGCCACTAAATCAACTTCTTTGCTAGCTATACAAGTTAATTGATATTAACATTAATAGTTAAAGTTTACTAAGCTTTTGTTCTAAGAATTTTATATCTACTTCTTTATTTAAAATCCATACAATCCTATGTGGTGGGTGCTATTGTTACTGCAATTATTTCATATTGTTCTAATTGTTCCAATGTTTCATATTAGTTTATTCAATTATTCAACAGATATTTATTGAATACCTACTGTTCTGGGCATTGAAGAGATAACAGTGAACAAACCAGGTAGAGTTCCTATTCTTATGGAGATTACCATTTTGGTAAGATGACATAGACAGTTAATGAGCAAGCATATACATATGATATGGGATACCTGGACATTCAAGAAGAAATGAAGAGTGTTAGAGGAAGGATAATGCTTTATACAGGAGAGATGGGGAATCCTTTCTAATAAGGTGACATCTGAGCAGAGTCTTGAAGGAAGTGAGAGAGGTAGGTATACACCTATCTAAAGTTTAAAGCAGATGGAACAACTTCCCTAGATTTCTCTAGGGATTGCAAGGAAGTCAGCATGGGAGTAGTTGAGTGTAGAGCTGAGGTTAAGAAGGAGTAGGGAGGATCTTGTAGGTCATGTTAAGGATTTGGGCTTTTACTCTGAGTTAGAAAGTCATTTGAGTTGTTTGAGTAGAAGGATGGCATGACATGGCTTGGGATTAGAAGAATATCCCAGATGTTCTAAGGAGGAGGGACTGTTTGGGGTGTGAAGGGGGAGATTGTAGCGGGGGTTATTGTAATAGCCCAGGTAAACAATGATGGCCACTAAGGTGGAAAACATAGAGAGATTGGGGGGTGTATTTCATACTGGATTTGAGATACAAGAGAAATAGAAGAGTCATGGAGGACTTCCAAAATTCTTTTGGTAGAAGAAAATTTCTTTCTATTGAGTAGTGGAAAACTTTCAAATTTGAGTGGATGGGTGGAAATAAATAGTTTGGTTTGGAGGATGTTAATTCTGTCATGTAAATAGAATTATTGACTGGGAAGATGGATGTATCAGTCTGGAGTGGAGACACAGAGAGTTTAGGTAATTGCTCAAGGTCACACAACTAGCAGTGGGAGGGCGTGAGATTCGAACCTAGGAGTCTGGTTCTTAAGATCTTACTCTTAATTATTAACCACATCCTGAATCAGAACCCTACACTTTCCTTTGTGTGATTTTCTGTGTTTATGGGCACATTTCTTACAGGTCAGTCCTATGTTAAACTTTCCTGTAGCCCACTTGGTCTCAGTTTTCTCCCTTCCCATTGCTGATTACTGTTGAGGGGGTTTACTTTCTAAAAGTGAGTAGGATGATCTAGTAATGGCTGTATGCTGAAAGTAAAATTGTACAGAAAAATGAAAGTACTTCTCTTACTTTTGGAACCTGGCTCCATTTAGTACTTTGGCATTGAGTGGAATAAAGAAGCAAAGGATTTTCTTAGGAAACTGCTGATACTGACATGTTTCTCTTGGATTATCTTAAAGTTCTGTGCATTTTTATTTCTTTATGCTTGTTTTATTGGGGATGAATTAAGTGAAACAGAAGACAATAGTATACATAAGGAATATTAAGAACAGTGCATCTTGTTTTGGGAGATATTTGAGTGCTTGCTTTTATTCCATGTATCCACTACAATAAATAAAAATGCTGTGAATAGTCCTGTTACTTGTTTGGGGCATGTTAACTCTGATACATAAGTAGAATTGTTGAGTGGGCAGCTGGATGTATCAGTAACTTAATACAGGAGATATTTAATAAATGAGTGACTGTTTTTAATACTTTCCTTTAACTGATTGAAACTCAATTTCCCTGGAGCTACATCCACATGGACTAGAACATCAGAGATGGTAGGGACTATAGAGTTTTTCCACCCCAATACTCTTAAATCATGGATGAGAACCTTAGGACAGGTGGTGGCTGGGCTAGAAAGCAAGTCTCCATAAGACACAGTCCTGCTGTGCAGAGTCAAATGGACTGTCTTACGCTTAGAAGTTGGCTTGATGCTTTCAGTGGCTTGTCACTACCTCCAACTCGTAAAGTCCTGAAGCCCTTACAAGCTGTGGTCCATTTCTCTGTGGTTCTGAATGGTTAAGTTACACTGAGAAGCTATATCTCTGAGTCACTTTGTTCATTTTCTCTGACCTGAGCATGTGGATATGCCCCTTGGGTGTCTGTATCTGTGGATTTTCAGATGGCCTTCTCTTCCAATCCATCCAGTTCATTATGTCATAAGTATTCAGAGGCTCAACTTCGTTTCAGTCCATCAAGAGTTTATGTTCTATAAGAGAGTTTGAAATAGGCTTCTTCCCTGTTACACTTAATGTGAAAAAAATGCCAGTGGAAATAAAAGACCTCATACATCTAAATGATTTAAATTAAGTAAAATAAAATTTTCCACTCTTTTGAATTAGGTCATTAAAACTATAGCTTAGTCTAAGTATGATATTAATGAGCAATATCACAAGGAGAGTATTAATTTTGCATTTCCTGACATAAAAATTTAAAACATGCAATTTTAGCTTTGCTTTAGGTAATATTTTGTATTCCCTTGACTTTTATTTGGAGACCCCAGAAATTAAGGTTAAAAAAAATGGAATAAGTTCAAAACTGAATGTACTGAGCTCTCATGTAGGTATATAGCTACCTTCTTACCTAAGTGCAGAGTTAAACCAGATCTCGGATCACATGACATTTCACATTATCAAAACATTCATGGTAAAGGTTTATGTGAAACAGACCTTTTAGTTCTATTGCTTTAACATAGTTAACATTGCTAATTTTAATAAAGGGTGGCTTGACAAAGATAGACGAGAGTATAATGATTGTGACTCCTAGTGGTTAGGTATGTAGCTCATTTGGAGTTCAATGTTAATGAGGACCAATGCTGGTACAATATGGCATCCATACATCTGGAGTTCTGATCTTAAGTCATGTATAAGTCTTAAGATAGAGGCTCTGTAGAATTCATAAGAATCCCTGAGACTGCGGGAAGACTGCATTCCTTACCAGGACAGGCCACTGTAAGAAGTTTCTTGGTTTTCTTTTGGCTGTAGACACCACTAATCGCATCAGTTCAGAGGTGTAGAATTACACACCAGAGGCCTTTTCAGCCACCAGGGCACTCCAGCCTAGCAATTGCTACCTTGAAACAATGGCTATGTCCTTTAATCAGGCAATCCAATTAGCCACACACAAATTACAAAGTCAATGTACCTTAAGCAATTTATCTGCAAAAAATTCACAACCTCCCTGATGAGTTTGCAATCAAGAAAAAGCCTCTTTCCTGTTCACTTTTTTTTTTTTAATTTGAAAGTTGGATATTGGACAGAATAAAGCAAACATTTTCAACATTGAGTGTTTTTTAAGAGATTCTAAAGTATCAGCCAAAATTTTGTTTGAGTAAGTTGTGAATGAGAGAGGAACATAGAGGGTAAGATTGGTAGTTTAACTTCATCATGTTCCCTAACAACAAATGGCAAATATTGTATTTGATAAAAAAATAGGGAATGTTTTATTCCCATTGTTATCTAGTCAAGCAATGAAAGATTACTTGTCATAGCCTGCAGCACTGTTAGTCACAAAGGGGTGAAGTTAACCCTCATGTTCCTGATCTTTGCAGCACTCAGCTTCTTGGAGAGAGGGTGAAACATAAGTAGGAAACTGCATGGTAGAGCATTTAGACTTAGTTATTTTTCCAGGTAGTCTGTGCATTCTTCTATTTATTCCACACACAGTGATCCTTTGTGCATTGTTCTTTACTATGCGCAAACTGCTTTGGATTTAAAGATGCCTAAAAATTCTCCTATTCTCCACATTCTTCGAATAAAGAAAATTCTAATGTCTGTCTTGTGGGGTTTTCTTGCTAGGCTTAAGGGGTTTTAAATTACAGTTAGATCCAAACTTCTTTTTTTTTTTTTTTTAACAAATGAAGATTCTGTAGCCTAGGGTTCAAAGATTACACAGCTAGTTATTAGAAGACTGGGGGTTAAATTTCAGGGCATCCAACTCTGTGGTCTGTGCTTTAGTTCTACTATGAACCAGACTATACAGGAAAATTGGTCAGGGATAAGGGCTCCATTTCTAGGAGACTGTATTTATAGGAACCTGTACATTGAAATAAAATAATTTCTATTTCTATTTTCCTTGTCCTGAGCATTCTCAGGCCCTCAGCAACAAAATCCTTCTAAGAACTTTTGGATTTAATTTATAGTCAGATAAAGAACATAAATATAAGAATTTTTATGGGTCAGACCTAGATTAATCAAGTCCAGCTTTCTCTCTCTCTGTGGAACATACTACAAATCACCGTAGTTCCTCTTAATCCAGTTATGGATCTCTTATTCATGGATTTTTAAAAAATGACTTTACTCTTTCTATAGAAAGTATAATTTTCTTTTGTTATATCTAAATGTGTTCCCTGGAAATTCAGTCTGTGTCTCTTAATACCCCGAGATTTAATGAACACATCAGTGTTCAACTTATCTACTTTCATATTTACAAATTAAAGATTTTAATATTTAAATCTTTCTTCAACTAGTGTCCTTCTACTTCTAAAACAATGTGACTGTTCTATTCTGAGCTATTTCTAGCTCTGTTTTTCAAAGAAGCAGGGAAAAAGCAAAACCAAATGAAATAATGGCTTTCCCAAGTTGTGCTGGAAATCACTGGCAAAGTAAAAAATAAATTCTAAGGCTTTTGATTCTCTGTTAATTTCCAATCCTACTCACAGTGTTCTCTTACAAAAAGTGCTTTTTTGGGTTCATTTGACAGTTTGCTACCAGAGAAATCCAGGTCAAAAACATTTCTCAATAAATCTCAATAACAAAATCTCAATAACCTCTAAGTTCAAGGGCAGAGCAACAATTTCTGAATGAATGGAAATTCATTTGGGGATATGGTGGTGGAAAGCATGAGCAGGAGGGGAACATTTCTCCTGGTGTTGAAAACTAGGGTAACATTTGATAATTGGCAAATTCAAAGTAGAAGTGAAGGAATGTAACAATTTTTCTATTGCTCAGAGTGGTATCTTAGTTAAGCAGAAACTGAGAGCTCTTGATCTTATAAGAGGAAATGCATTTTTCATTGTCAAGATGTAGGCTTGATTGCCTTGATATCTTGATGTAGGCTCTTCTATACTTGCTGAGGAAGGACAGAGAAAATGTTGAGTGGAGATAGAACAATATTGTTGGTTGGGATGTTTTTAAAATTAATACATTTTCACATATATTTATTGAGCACCTATTACCAAGTTAGGCTCTGGGGAAATGAAGTAAACAAACTAGATTTTGTCTATGTTTCATAGATTCTTTTAGTCACTAGTAAGTAATCAAAAACCCAACACAAATGGGCTTGACCAACAACTCAATTTAGTAATTCATATAACTAAAGTTCAGGGCATTGCTCAACTAGAATTCAAATGGTGTCACCAGGTTGCAGTTTCTCTTTTATTCCTATCAGCTCTGATATGTTGATTCTGTTTTAAAGGAAGGATTCTGGGTGCATGGAGGCTGTTATTGATACAGTATATTCCACGGGCAAGATGCAGAATGTCCTACTATCTTTATGGCTACCACTCTTGAGTGTGCAGTGCTTTGATTGACTTCTTTCTATATTTATCCAGCCAATATAGGCTTTTCGGGAGGAAGCAGCTCTTCAAAAGGAAGTCGAGATACCATTCCCATAGGATTAATGGATATTGAACACAGATTTCTATTCTTCTCGAGGAGCATGTATTATATTTAGCAGATACTGGTTAATTGCTCTAGGAAACTGAAGAGGAAAAAGCAAGAAGTGTTATTGGAATTAACAGTAATTTAGATATTCATTGGTAAATTTAAAATCTGCTGGTCAAATACTCCCCCAAAAGTAGATATACAACAAAGATCGCAATGATATTATAATTGTCTTAGCCATCCACCAAAATTAGCATTGTGTCCACTAATTATTAGTTATTGTATAATCCTTAGGCATACAAATAACTCTTTCCTACCCCCTTCACGTTTCATTTCCTTAAAACATTCATATTTTATGCTTTCTGCCACACTTCTACCTCTTCTTTCCCTCTAGATTTAGCCATACTACACATCTACATTTTTCAGAGTAGAATTTTCAACACATTGTTAGAGTGCGTTCTTTATTCTTCTGTTTTAATTCTTGAGAATATTTTGGGAGACAGGCTGTAAAAAAGATCTGATGTGCCTCAGAGCTGTAATATATTATCAGGATTGAAATGCTAATAAGAGTATGGAAAGAATAGTTAGTTAAAAAGAAATGGTGAGCTTAAGCATTTAAAAGAAAGCAAATTTTGGAGACATATGAAAGGTGTTGCAAAAAATAGTTACTGTATAATAATACTGGTATAGTCCATTATGGAAGATAAAGAAGTATTTAAGATTCAGCTGAAGAATCTAGAGCCAATATCATTTCCCATAATCCAAAACCACATAGGGGTGTTAAAATAGCCTAGTGGAAAAGTGGCAGTAGTCTGAAACACAATAGCAAACACAAATGTGAGAGATCCACACTTTGCACACCTCAATGAGACATTCATAAGGGTGAAAGAGACTGGAAACATTATTAAACATGCCAGGGTATCAATTGGAACTCATTTCCAGGTTAACATAAACTCTTTTTAACCACTGTACTACTGTTGGGTGCTTTGTGGTCTTGGCAGCAAGTTTCCACGTGTGGCTCACTAGAAGGAATGGAATGTTGGGATTTACTGGATAATTCTTGAGAGGTATCTCTCCTGGGGAAGGTCTGTGCTTTGCCCAGAAAGACAGTACTTTCATAAGAATAAAAATATTAACTTGTTCCAGCATCTTCTCCAGGAAAATAATATTACCTTGATTTAAGTTATGTCCTTTTCTTTCTAGGAGCTCAAACAGGGTTTTATGCGGACCATTATTTGTGTTTATCATCACAAATTCCCTTTGAGAAAAGTATGGGGTATTATGATTCCTATTTTAAAGCCAGGGAAACAGAAGCTCAGAGAACGACAAATTACTCCTGCTGCTTTAATATACAGGTGATAGCTTATTGAAAATCTGAATGTCCATCATCAATCTCAAGAAGCTAAAGCAGCCCCCCAAAAGCCAGCTGATAGCTCGTTAGAGACTGCCCTCTAAGTTATAAGCGACTCAGAACCAACTCTTGATTTGGAGGCCATGAAGCAGAAATCTGTGCTATTATTTTCACAGCTGGATATGATGAGTTCGTGTCATTTCCCGAGTCTGATTTAGTCTGATTTTCAGGTTGGTTCCTCTTTTTTGTTAATGGGACAACAAGCCACAGATTGGGTGCTTTCTCCTAAATCTCAAACTCTTGCTTCCTAATTTTTCTTATTGTTTTAAACAAATAGGGGAACCTTGAGAAGCCCTTGAGAAGGAGCCGAGAATTACCTCTTATTGCAACCACCTTCTTCTCTCAACTCTAGGGAGCCTTGCTGCTCCATTATGTGTTGTTCTCACTCAAAATTTACCAGTGCAAGGGAGGATCAATTTCAAAGGATTGTACCCAAACTCTATTGACAGCCTTAGCAGAATTACCCATGGATATAACCCAATGGTTAGCAGTCACCCAGCAGTTGCTATTAGATTTTCAGTCACAAAGAATAGAGTCCACTAATCAGTGGTTCTTAATATTAATTGCTCTTCAGAATCACCTGTAGAGCTTAAAAATCTATATCAAGAGCCTCACTCTCTGGCCATTGCAATTTAACTGGTCTGAAATAGGACCCAGGACCTAGGATTTGACATTTTTAAAAATGCTTCCTAGAGTTAAGACCTAGATCCTGAATATGGGAGTCTCCTGGGCTAGAATTGACAGTTCCTCATGGTTTGTAAGCACAAGGGGTCATAATGAAGGACAGAGCACTGAGTACACCGCACATGAGTTCTCTTACTGAGTCTCTCAAAAGTCCTATACTATAGAGTTACTGTAATTATTCTTGTCTTGCATATGAGGAAACTGAAGCATAGAGAAATGGAGCAAGTTGCCTAAGGTCACACTTCTAGAAGTGAATTACAGTGCCAGACTTGAAAACTGAGGCACCTGGATCACTGTGCTGCAGCACATTTGTAGCCACATAAGTTCTATGTCTTTAAATGAAAGCTTTAGGTTGTTCAAATACTCTGATTTCAGTGGTTGTAGACTGTAAGCAGGAATAGCAAAAAGATACTAATGTAGCACCAACATAGACAGGGAAAAAGTTTTATAATCTGCCATCATGGAAGCCAGCTCCACATGCCTCCAGCCTGCTTCCAAAGAGTACAGGTAGAACAAGACTCACTGACATTACAATCCCATTGCAGTACTTCACAATCCACTCCTAGTTTTAGGTCCCTCCCACCACCATAACTTACATGATACAAATTAGGGAGATTCATAGGCATAAATTCAATCTCCATGCCTTCCTGTTGTATTACTTTTCTGAGTTTTAATGTTCCTGTGGCATGTAGCACCTAGATCCCAGGATCCCAGGAAAGATTCGGGGTGGACTCTGGCTTCTACTAGCTCCTGCACAACAAAGATGTCTTTATTGTCCTACGTATTAGATGTGGAATGCAAGATGACAGTGTGTTAAGTCATTGTATAATGAAGAATAACAAAGAGAAAGAAATATTAGCCCAAGAACTTTGAATTTACCTTCCTGCCAAACTGTTTCCTGGTGAATATCAGGTGACTGCACATTGGGGAGGACATGGAGGTAAAAGCCCTAGAACTACCCCTGTAGTGTACCCCCACCTTTGTACATGAAACTAAGTTGAAATGGACATTAAATCTATGCTTACAGGGACAAAAGGAGGACTGACACTAATAGAAAGAAGACGTAAGCAGCCTACTACTTTTCTTGGTATAAGAAGAGTGGCTTGGGGACTAGGGAAGATTATAAAATGACTATTTTAATAAGACTATTTATAGTATTTGTTTATTGATTGATTCATTGACTTATAGACTGAACACTACCTCTTCTCCAGAAAGACTTTTGGCCAATACTCCCCCCACCACCTGGGGCCTAGTCTTCCCAACCCCTGTCCCCAAACACTAAATCTAGAATTTTAGCATAGCCTCATTTTCTACATCAGAAAGTTAGGTTTTGTCTAAGTAATACTAACTTGAGGGGGGACAAGTCACACATAATCACAACTGGACAGTTCTTGTCAAACACAGGGTAAACAACTGTCCCAGTTTGCCCAAGACTATCATTTTGGTACTGAAAATTCTTTTCCTGGGCAACAGCTCACTCCCAGGCAACCTGAAAGGAGTTGTCATTCCATAAGATCAGTCTCGCTAGTTTTATTATGAGACTCCATAGCAGAAAAAGAAGACTTGTTATCATTTATTCATAAATATTTGCAGGTTTTTATTTCCTCCCAGTCATCATACAAATGCTCATCGAAACTTCTCTGGTTTCAGAGGGATCCCAGGGGTCAGGCCCCTCCAGTGCATCTATGATTAAGTGAGGAGAGAGTGGACTCCCAGAGCATCTTTGAGTCAGGGGTAATTTTCAAGATAACCCGCCCTCCTGCCTCCAGAGGCAGGGATGTGGCTGTCAGGTTCTCAGGAACGCATTTGTGTTACCCAAGAGTGTGAACCCCCATTAGCTCCAGGCGAATGCAAGTTCCCAGGACATTACAACTGCAGGAGACTGAGCTGGGGTTTTACTTCTTCCTAACATAATGTGGAAATTAGTGTTGCTAGTTAATGACAAGGCCTTTCCCCAGGAAGAATGAAGACTCAGAAATCCCACTTTTCTCACCAGTGTCCTGTTCTTTTTTCCTTCTAAAATGTGCAATTCCACCCAGATAATTTTGTCTCACTTGAGACAAAGAGTAAGGTTATGTTTCAGAGTCAAAATGTAAACTGTTCAAATCCAATATTTTCTGCTCAGAGGGAGAAAAACAGGGATTGCACAAGAATTTAAAAAATCCCATTTTAATGAAAATTTGTGTTGAAAAAATCAATACCATTACTGGCAATTACCGAACATATTTCTTTTTAATGTAAATTCTTTTATTCATGGCTGATTTCCTTTTTCTTGTTTTAGAGTAAAGTGTAACCCAGATTTAATACTCACTTTTTCTTCTAAGGCAACACTTGTAAGAAAAAACACATGATGCCTACAACTCAATCCTCCATGCTTCAGTTACTCTTTTTAAATATAGCTGGATGTTGAAGACAGATGGAAGAGCACCAGACATCAAGGGCTGGGTATGTGATACAGAGGGGTGACCTAGTTGAGTATCCATTTGAGTAATAGTCATTAAGTATGCATCCTACTTTGCACACTGGGTACAGTGTGCCACGCAGGATTATAGAGCTTAGGCTAATGTGGATTCCTTTATGTCCATGCCATGCATGTAAGGAATTAATGCAGCACCTTGGCCTAACATGAAAGCTAAATTTTTTATTGTTGCTAAGTGTTTTTATGTTTAGAATCTTACAATTTACTATTGAGACAATTTAAAAATTGAGTCATGCTAAAATTAAGAAATAATAAAAATAAAAATTAAGTTCATTAAAATTTTTCCCAACTGTGCAAATGGGCTTGGACTGAGATGGTGGGGTCAAGGGTCCAGCAGACTCTGGGCATGAAGATGATTCTGGATGCTACCTGACTCTGATTTACCTCAAGCTAGGCAATTAGTCCCATATTATTTGAGTATTCAATTTACTTCTACATTTGAAAGTTGTAAAATGCAAAATGATTTTTTTACTTCCTAATTATAAGTAATAAAAATTTAAGGGAATATAAAGTTTAACTTGTCTGTTAATTGAGGGGAAAGAGCCGTGCTAAATCAGTCAAGAACAGAATGGTCACCAAAGAAACACAGAAGAAACTGCCTGTGAGGATCCCATTTGCTATTTTAATTAGCATCTGTCATTTAGAATGACGGGGGGGAAGGAACCTGATTAATGAAATCATCATCCCAAATTGAAAGGGAAGGTCAAAAAGAACATGATGTCTCATTTGACATCGTTTGGAGGGTCTTATATATCTAAATTTCTGGAATCCTGTTTTAGACCTCATGAGACCAGACTGTTAATCTGACCACTCAATTAACTCTGGGTATAATTAACTGCCTACACAGCCCTCCTCAAAACCAAAGCTCTCTGTCAGCAAGATTAGTGCATCAGGATCATGTGAAGGGGGGTGACAGGTTTTCTTTTCTTGCATACTGACTGAGGGGACCCCAGAAGGAACATTTTCAGTCACTCCCTGACTCCTGTGTCTGTAGAACACGGCTGTTCTTCTATGATTTGTCCAGAGCATGCAGGGGACCTGGGAGAATATTAACTGGTGTTTGAACAAATTTCATAGTGCAAAAGGCCAATTTCAGCAGCTAGTTTGGCAGCTAAACTCATCTGAGTCATAAAAGGAAGGCTTCTAAGCCTAAGTGACAGTCAGTCACTGAGAAACAGCCTGTAACCCCTCCTGTGAAGTTAGTAAGCAGGGCATCTGTCTGCATCCTAGCAAACAAGACAGAGATGCCAATCAGCGCTCAGCAGGGCTCCATGCAAGGGCGCCTGGCAAGCTACCACTTCCAAGGTCCTCCTCACGCCAAGCTCAGCACAAAGTAAAATCTTAATTTGCTGGCAAAATTTAAATTCCACCCAAAAGTTCTGCTGTTGAAGTAATGCTCCAGTTGGAGAAATTGATGCTCTCACTGACAGTGTTTTAGGACAGCAGCCTCACCCACCTCATCACGTAAGTCTTTTCTTTTTTAGATGGTTACATAGAATAAAGGGAAGCGTCAGCTGTAAATAGCATGAAAAAAGGAACTATTTGCAAATATCCAAATGAATGATGAATGTTTTAGGGACAGAGGTAAACATGTTTGAAAAATGTTAACAGAACCATAAACATATAACTCTTCGTTGTTTACAGCTGCAGTCAGGGTTGATTTAAAAATCATTTAGGTTAAACCTCAAACATCTCAAAGCAAAAGCTGTTTGGTAGTCATCTTAATGAAAATAATCACGAAGATACTGTGTGAATAAGAAGCCTCTTCATTAAAGTAATTTTGTGTCTAAGTAGAGAAAGGAGTGGGGGAGAAAGAGAGAAAATGGCATGAGAGAGAAAGAGCAGGAAATGAGCAGTCAAATGGCAGAAAAGCTTTATTTAGAGACACAAAGATGAGAAGATAGAGTTTATTCCAGTTGTAACCAATAAGAGAAACTGACATCGTTCATGGAAATGCCACAAACTCCACAGGGCACAGGTGACTAAGGAGAGTGAAGAAGCTACCTTTAGAATTGAGGGTATGGGATACTAGGAAAGAAGGGTTTCTAAAGGTTTCCTCCGAGGCCCAGGAAGTCTATTCAACTAATTTTTTTTAAAAAGTAGCAGAATTCAAGTGACCTGAGACATGTAGGGTAGTAGTAAAGCAAAGGACTGAAGAAGATTGCTGTGGTTCATGTTTTGGTTCCAAGCTCCCCAGACACATGACTCCTCTTTGTTCTTCTATGTTTTTACCTATAAAATGGAGTTGATAAAATAGTTCCTGCCCCATAGGGGTTTCATAAGGATTCCATGGGTTAATACATGTGAAGCGTGAAGCACTGCACCTATGACAGTGGTACCTTCATTCAACAACTTCATTATTTCCATGATTCTGGTCACAAACTGAATTGGATGAGAACCGAATTGAATTCAATGGTTAGGTTGAATGTTGACTTTATGGGCAAATTTGATTTAGTTCTTGTCCAATTTAGCTTGTGACCAGCATCATGGAAAGAATCAAGTTTGTGAACCAAGGTACCTCTGTATATACTAACCACTCCATATCATAAAAGATGAAACTTTATAATTGCTGAAACCTAACAACAAAACAAAACAAACAAAAAACAACAATGCAGGCATAGTCGCACAGTTCTGAATATACAAAAAAAATTGAATGGGTGAATGGATGACATGTGAATTATACTCAGTAGAGATATTATGGGAGAAGAACAAACAGTGAGAAAGAGCTTTTCCTGATTCTAATAAGAGTTTTCTTCCTTCTCTAATATGAATGTAGTGGGATGGTGACATTGGTCTGTGTACTCATGTCACCATCCTTGTTAGCCACCACCTCTTGCATTTTGGAACAGACTCAAAGGCAGAAGGCAGGAGAATGGAAGAGCTTTGGGAAAGCTCCAAAGTATGAACCCCAAAATATGGCAGGCACTTGAGAAAACAGCAAAAGCAAGATGGCCGCTCTTAGCTTACTCTTGCACCACCCACTCCCCCAGCAGGTCCTATCACACTTGTTCAACAGGTGCCCTCCTGCGACCTCAAGGAGAGGAACGTATTTATCTCTGAAGACACAAGGATGCAGAGCAGTGCCTGTACAAACAGGCCTTGCTGAGTCCTCCCTGTGCTCCTAACCCTGTTTATTCTCATTGGATAATATCCCGTGTCCAATCTTACTTCTCTATGACTATCAATCTCTTCATCAAACCCAAGCATAAAAATATACATTTACCTGTTTCTTGGAGTCTTTCTTTCCTCGTGAAGTCCTCCATGTCACATAAAACTTATATTACATGAATACGTATGCTTCTCTCTTGTTAATCTGTCTTGTGTTAGAAGTGTCTCAGCCATAACCCTAGCAAGGGGAAGAAAAGATATTTCTTTGCCCCTGCAGTATGCTCTGATTGCAGGTCACTGGTTAGGAATGCTGGATCCTAGCAAACTAGAAGTGAGCCACCTTATCTGATTTGGTTTGTGGACCATGCTTGGTTTTCTCTGGTTGACCTTGAGTTAGAAGAGAAGGAAAAAATTGGGAAAACTGGCAGTCACTAGCTAGTTCAGGGTCAGTTGCTGGAAAGATTAATGGTCAGCTACCTGGACTGATATCTGCAGAGGCTATGGCTCAGAGATATCTTGGCACATATGGTCTGCCTACTGTTCATCATTGTATTTCATCTCTAACACAGATCATATATTTGGTGAATGATTCCCATCCAAAGAGAATGGAATGTCTTAGCCGAAATTTTCAACTGTAACAGCTTTCTATAGTTCCCAAGAATGATAAGAGTGAAGACACATATTGCTAGAGCAAGTGAATAGGGCTGAAAAGAAATGAATTTAAAAATAAACAATCAGCCAAGATTCAGTTCAACTTTTTAAAATGAGTACAAACATACCATTGTAAAGTAAAATCCCAGTTGTTCCACCAGCCTGCATGGCACAAACTTCTCCCATTTGATTCCAGATTGCTCCATGTGGCTGCAGTTCCACCTTTTTCCCTCTTCCCTCTTGGACGGTATGGCTGATGCCCAAAGAAAGCCTCAGAATCTTGATCCAGGAAATGGAGTTAATGGCCTTTGAAGCTGTGGCTGTGAAATTTACTTAGAAGGAGTAGGATTTTCTGGCACCTGATCAAAGGAGCCCTTATAGAGATGTGATGATGGAAAACTACTATAGGAACTCAGCCTCAGTAAATTGTGAAATTCAATTTAAAAGCCATGAGTCAGTTTCTCGGCAGGATGTCCACAGAGAAAATATTCCAGAAAATAAAAAGAATATTAAGGAACCACTTCTTTCTGTTTTTTTAGGAGAAAACTGGGAATATCCTGTAATTAAAGTTCAACACAAAACAAGGGGAGACATTAGAGAAAAGTCATAAGTTGGAGAGCCTCTGATAAAAGTAATGAATGTGATCAATATAAAAAAAGCCTGTCAGTTATTTTCCAAATCTTACTGCACTGCAAAGATCCTCTACTGGAGAATACTCCTCTGGAGCCATATTTGGAAAAGTCTGTATGGAGCATTCATCCCTTAGGAATCATGCCAGATTCCACTTGAACACAAATTCTGTTAGTGTACAAGATGTGGGAGAGTGTGGGATTCTTCCTCATGTTCAAGGATTTCTGAAAGTAGTCACAATGGAGAGAAATGCTATAAATACAAAGAATGTTGGAAAGTCTTCTTTTGTCCCTCAGCCATCAGGCATGTGTCAGAGGTCACACTAGACAAATTCGATGTACATGTAAATAAAGAATGTCGGGTAGTCATTAGTCAGTCTTTGTAAGTGGCAGGCAGACTCTATGATGTCTCCCAAAGCCTTCATTTCCAGGTATTGACAACTTTGTGTAATTCACTCCTTTGAGTCTGGGCTGGCCTAGCAACTTGCTTCTAACCAATAGAGTATGGCAAAGATGATGGGCAGATACTTCTGTGACTTGGCTACACAGTAGTATGCCTTTCGTCTTGCTAGCAGACTCCTTTGCTAGCTTTGGCAAAGCAAACTTATACATCGAAGAGGCCCAATTGGCAATGAATGGAAGGCTGCCTTAGCCAAAAACCACCAAGGTGGTAAGTACAACTAAGCTCCTCAGCCCAACATCCTTCCAGCAGGAGAGTCCTGCCAACATCCACTTGAGCTCATAGGGGGATCCTTCTTCTGTTCAGCTAGCACATAAGACCCTAGCCCTGTGTGCTCTGGAATGTAGCCTGTGACAAACCTTGAGTCACAGGACCCAGTAGGCCACCCCTAGAATCCAGACCTAACAAAACTGAGGGAAGATAAATTTGTCATTTTAGCCAATAAGCTTGTGGTCACTTGTTAAGTGGCAACAGATAACTAATATTTCTGAGCCCTCATCCAGCATTAAAGGACACTATATTGTAAGAAGCCTTATGAATATAAAAAATGAATTTTAAAATTTACTCTACATACAAGAACTTGCATTACTGATGAACTATCAAAATCTAAGGAATATGGCCAAGATATCATTAATCTTCCACACTTTAAGACATATGAGAACTCATGCTAGAGAAAACACGTATGGAAATATCTTTGCTGTTTACATCTTATTGTACATGTGAGAAATCACACTGTAGATAAACCATGTGAATGTAAGAACTTGAGTCCATTCACAAGTTTTTTATTAAATGTTAGGTAACATGAATCTTAGAGTAAATATGAAAAATGTAGGAAAACCTAATTTGTCCTTTATCCACAGGACACATATGAGAATACCACCATAGAAAAGCATTAACATTCAGCAAGTCACTCACTGTGCACAGGGAATACCAGAAGAGAAATCTTATAAAGAAATTCTTTTCAAATATGAATTGTCTTCACCAATAACTCGTCCTTAAAAAATGGCTCTTTAGCTCATTAATTTCTTTTTATTTTCTGATAAAAAGATTAAAGTAAGAAATATTCCTTTAAGAACCTTTTCAGCTATAGAATATAAATTTTGATAAGTAGTGTTTTGATTATGTTTCAGTTATGCAGAGTTTATTTTATTTCTCTTAAACGCTTGGGGGACTTAAAGTATTTTAAAAATTATCTCTAATTTTTCAGATTATGAAAGACATACACATTTATTATACAGAATTCAACTTTTACATAAAGTATAAACTTACATTTACTTGTTATTGCCTATAGTTAACATTTTGAGCTATTTATTTTCAGCCTTCTTTCTGTGCAAATAGAAAGATTGTAGAGAAGAAAAAAAAGGTAAGTATAAGGAGAGTTCATTCAGAGAGAAGTCCTTTCTGAGTAAAATAAACTATTCCTTATAGATGATGGTAGTAAATGGTAATAGAGGGCAGAGACTGAATATGTACAATGAGATGGAGACCACATCTCTAGAATACTAAAAGAATCAAGGGCATTTAGTCATGTTTCACCTTGTGAAAGCAGTTTTGAATATTTTCCAACTTATTTTAAGACCTAAGATCGAAGTGTAATATTAGTCTTCTTTCCTGTCATTATTGTTCCTGAATCAGGATAAACTTACCCTTGCTCAACACTTCAGAAACCATTTTTCCTTTGAGGAAAGAGAATTCCTAAGCCCAAATATGGTAAATGTCTCTTGTGCTTTCTTCCTAGCCAGTTTGGGTCCCCAAACTGCACAATCCTCTTCATGCTTTATAAATTAAGGCAGATTATTTGCTTTTCCAATTATAATAATGACAGAAAAAAGCCAGCCTGTTGGCAGTTACCATACTAACCAGAAGCAACTTAACTTCTAAGAGGGAGATGGACAATTGACTAAATTTTGCTTCATTTTTGGAAGTCAAGATCCAGTCATGTGCTTTGCAAAGACTCCACTTCTGAGTGGCACAACATGAAACTTTGCATGTGTTTGTGAATGTGTGTAATCTGTGGATGCATACATATGCATAAATTTTAATACACATCCATAAAAGACACCAATCATCGCTCAGTTTTGAACTAAATTACTTTCTGACAGAGACATGTGAAATTAATTGAATTGCAAACAATATCCAAGAGATAGATTTAACACATGGCTTCTTTTTATTATGATTTTTTTTGAAGCCTACAAGAACTGGTTCTTTCCCTTAAAGTACTAAAGGAAGCTAGATAGCTCTCTGTCACGAAAATGCATTTCTCCAAAAAAAAAAAAAATAGAAAAAAAGAATAGAATAAAATCAGCGAAAGGACTGTCTAATGTACAGGGTTCTAGAACCCCTGAGTGAGAGTGCGGGGCATGAGGGTGAGCAGAAAGTAATCAAGTATTTTTAATCAGAAAAAAATAAACATCAGGAGCCAACCTGAAATATGAGATGAATCTGATAGACAAGGATGTCCAGCCTGAATCTGCAGATGGGCAGGTTGGTTTCAGCAAAGTAATTCAGTTCTTGCGAAGTACACTTTAAGATAGACAGCTTTATAATGTAGAATGATTGAAAGACTTTGAAATTCCAGGCAAAGTCATAAAAATATTCCTGCTTTAAAAAATATATATATTCCTGCTCAAATCCATCTGGCATTTTAAGGAGTGCTGACTCTATAAATTCTGGCTTTTATCAACAGCACTTCAATAATGTTCAGAAAATAAACTTCACAGGAAAACCTCGGGTGTTCAATTAGTGTTAAACGTTTTAGGGCAGAAACTGAGATAATGAAATTATGAGGACAACGGCAGCTTAATGTTTTGTGGCTCATGAGAGATTTATACATTCCAATATAACCTCAAGCTATGCATATGGAATAATAAAAAAGAATGGATTCCTGACAGGGGAACACAGGGTAGGGAGTTGGACTGTACTTGTCTTAATACTAGTTCTTTGTCTTAACGGAAAGGCTACAGAATCCCTGCCCCTAACTTACTCTCACTACAAATTCAAGATTTACTCCCCCTAACCCCCACCATCATTACTCAAATCATGTCTGAATGGAATATAGATTCTTTTACAACAATCATTTCCTCTTTAGTGTAAATTTCATTAGATTCCCAGGAGTCCTGTGGGAACTGCTGGTCTAAAAGAAGTTAAGGAGAAATGCTTGGCCTCTGTACTAAATAAGGACAAGAGTTCCTCTCACATAAGTTTTCCAGCATTTCGGCAGGAGTGGAAAACTGAATCTATGGTGGTATCAGTCTCCCTGCCAGGGGCATCCGGCTGTCCTCTCAAGCCCTGGCATGAACACAATCTTTTGGGGAGTGAGAGGGGTCCATCTTGGAGTACCCCTGTGGATCTTTCAGGATTTCTCTCAAGGCTCATTAGGTTGGAAGATTGTAGGAATATTGGAAAGGCCTCTGGTACTCTTTCACTCTGCCTACCGGGGCATCCCCCAGCAGTGTGCCAAAATTAAAGGACTAAATGCAGAGAGGCTGCCAGTGAGCCTGTTCCTAGTGGGTGTCTCAAACAATTTATCAGATTCTCAACAGATAATTTGAAGACACTGGGTAATTTTACTTGTGCTGTTTACCTTCCAAGGTTGGTTTTGCAAGAAGGTATTGCTATGGCTTTATAAAATTACTACAGATTTATAACTTTCTTGGGAAGAAATGATCATTTATTTCAATGACCTTGTTGAGGTTCATCTTTCTCTTTTGAATAACTGTTACTTGGAGGTGAATTGCATATTCATACATTGATATGTATGATATGTATAAATCCTCTTCCCAGTACAAGCTCATGGCAGGGTAGGAGAATTAAATTCTTTGGAGACATATTCTCTGAAATTCTGCACAGAGCAGAATATAAAGGAGTTGGAGTCATGGAGATTGGAATCTAGATCTGGCCGCACCACTTGATCTTAGGAAGGTTATCTAACTTCTTTGGTTCTCAGTGCCTTCTACAAAGGGATATAAGGGCTACTTTAAATGACTACTGTAAGAAATAAAGTTGGTTATATGAAGTACTTAGCACAATGTCTAGCATATAGAAGAAAACTCTATAAAAAGCACCTTATTTTGTGAAACTGCTTTGAAAGATTAATTCTGTCTTTAGAACTAGCAGCTGGCCACTGCCTTTAGTAGTGTACATATCCATAGCACCCTTCCCTCTTGCTGGGGAGTAACAGTGGTACACCTCTTCTGTCCCTCTTGCTTTTCTTTTCTTTTCTCTTTAAAAAATTCTCAGTAATAATACACCCAGGATCCTACTTCTGGTGTCAGACTGTTGGTAATTGTGGGAAAAGGCCTATAATTACAGACCTGGAAAGAACTTCAAGGGACCACTCTGCTTCTAAAAATATAAGTCAATAATAGTAGCTACCAGTTATTGAATCCTTGCTAGGTGTTCAAGAACCTGTATACCTCCTTACTCTTGTGTAAGCTTCATAATAACAGCTGAGATAAGTCTCATTTATCCCCATTTTACAGATTGAGAAACTCAGGCATAAAGAGATTGTGAGGAAGTTTATGGAAAATTCAGGACTCAATACAGCTCCCAGACAAAGCAAAATCCCTTATCTCAATCACAGTAGAATACTGCCTTGTATGTAGCAGCCTAGGTAGCTAGCTATCCCCTGCACAGAATCTTTAAGGATGAGTTATCTCCAATGTTAAGTCACTCATGTACATGATCAAGAAATATTCCTTGTATTTAGTTGCAATTTTCACCTCTTTGTGTTTCATTTGTTTTGAATGGGAGTCTATGGAGACTGGAATAGAGAAAACAGTGTATTGTTGATCATAGCAAATATTTTCAATAACATAAAGTTTAAGCAATCTATAAGCTTTCTTATCTACAAGCAAAATCATCCTCAATACTTCAGCGTTATATGGGAGGGAGCATATAGGAAAATAGGAAAGAAATGGGACTCTTGAAGGGAAGAAGGCCCTCAAGGGTGATTTTAACTCAATCCACAGGGGGAGCTCTAGAGTCCATGAGGATCACAATGCATCCTACAGAAGAACAGGCAACTGGTTATTTCTGCCTCCAGACCCACCAGTCATCAGTTAGGCGCTAACCCTAAGGGGACATAAATTTCCAGGCACTTCAAGCTGTCCGTGTGCACAGAGCAAGCTCCTTCTGCCCAAGGGCAGCCCTCAGACAAAGAGATGCAGGTGCTGGTGACTGGGGCTGGTATGGTAAAAAATGGAGAGTGCTGAGAGCAGGGGCATAGAAAGCAGCTGTCATACTAATGCTGGAAAAGCAGAAGGATTTCTGCTGCTATGGGCATTGAGAAATCTGTTAGTACCCATATCTCTCAGGGCCTCATTTACTTCTTCTCTGGTCCAGCAAAGAGAAAGAGTCCTTCCTCTATTTGAGAAGCAACAGAATAAGATTAAAAGATCATGAATTTTGTGGCACAGCCACAGTGTGGCACCCCCTAACTATGTGATGAAGGCAAGTTGCCTGATATCCTGAATCCCCCATCTCCCCATCTATTGATTAGTGATATATTGTGCACCACCTAGGTAGTTCAAAGGATTGGGAGGTAAAGACTTTAAACTGCCTAACAAGTGCCCGGCATATCACAAATGTACTGCCAAAGTGCAGCAGTTGTATTACTTCTTTAACCTGCTTCTCTGGAAACTAACTCAGAGGAAAGCAGATAAAGTGTTTCTTTTAAATAATCTCCAACACTGTCCAATTAGGAAGGCCCATCACTAGTGGGCAGCTTCTGAGTGTCTGTATCAGAAACCCATCATTACCTTACATGGAAACAATAAGTCATTTCTGGGCATATCAACGTAACTTAATTTTTTTTTCTTGAAATGTGTCAAAATTGATCATTGATCTCAGGATGAAAACCGCTTCTGAAAGGTCACCTATATTCCTCAGTGCTTCAGGACGCTTCTGTTTTTGGGTGGACCAGTTCTATAGCTCAGGGTGCAGATGTGTAAAGATTCCATCATTAGCTAAGTGGCCACTTGCTGCCATGTTCCAGGGCCTCCAGTAGCAGAGGTCTTCATTCATCATACCAGAAGCTGAATTTGCTTTTCCTTGGTAGAGTAGGCTGTCAAGGCTACTCAGGAAGTGTTTTCTAATTTGAAAATAACAGCATGACCCTGTAATTGTTAGTAACTTTATCAGTTAGCATCATGTGGAGGAAACGCAAATGAAACGGTTACTTTGCAAGCACTTGCCACAGTTAAATTCAGGAAGCAAAGGTTTCCACAGGCTGTAACAATTTCAGTGGCTTTGACCCTCCAGATCAAATCATAACCAGAGGATCAGTGGCCCAATTCAATAGAATCTAAAGGGCATCCTGGATCCCAACTTACTCTTTCTGGAATAGATAAGAGGGACTTGACAGTACCACCAATGTTAGATTAAATCCAAGATATTTCAAGTTAGAATATGTTAAATTCTGTTTTTGCTTTTTGTACATAAATAAACCCACAATCCTGCACTATATTAGTATATACACAATACACACACACACACAAACACACACGCACACATGCCTCTTTTCCTCATTGCACATTCATTTTGTCCCTTCCATTTTCCCCACAAGTCTTCCTTGGCACTTGTCACATAAGCACATGTTTGTATATACACAAGCCCTGAAAAGTGAGTCCTCCTACCATTTCCTCTAAGTAATCAAGGTAGCTCCATACTCTCATCTCACAAGTTGCCAAAAATTATGTTCACTTATGGCTCACTGTGGGGTCTCAAATTTCTCTGTGTGTGCACATGTTACACTCATTGATGCTAATGAAAATTATGCACGATGTTATGGGGAGAAAGAGCCCTGTGGACGCTCTCTCCCACATACAGAGTGAAAGACTGGATCGAAAATCAAAATATCACTTTACTGTTTATTTTTATCACATGAATTTTTATTAACCAGATCTTGTATGATGATGTCCAGGCATCTCACTAGCATGATTATGCTGATGGAAAACATGTGTAGCTAATCGCCTATCCTCTGATCCATAGGCCAGGCTTGGGAAAGCTGGTGTGTGGGCAAAAATTCTAAGCCTTCTCTACATCTAGGGTGGATATGGAATTGTAAAAATCAGTTTCAGGCTTTTTGGGCCATCCTGGGATTGCTCTATAACTGATGAGAATCCTGTCAAACCCTTGGCTGCAAAACTGCAAAGGTCTTTATATGTCCTCAAAAAGCCTCTTGTACTCATACAATGCTAAGAGGAATTCTTTTCAAAAGAAAACTGTACAATAGCTTAATTAACCTTTTCCTCTAAGTGAATTTTAAAACTATTTTCTTCTCTTCTCCGTCCCTTCAGAAATGTTGAAGTAATTCTTAAACAAGCAGGAGTTTTCATAGCAGATTTTATCTTCAACATAGTCTCAAGGTTATCGATTATTAGATCATTCAACCAGTTAAGAGAAATAAATAACTTCTTGATTCATCTCTAAGGTCCCTAAACACCCAAGTTCCATAATTCTACCATTATTCAAGCTCCTAAATACACTTGGTATATTGCTTTTTGAAGAAGACCCTTAAACAGCTATGCATAATATGGAAAGCGATTCCTTTATGGTCAGGTGGGAGTTATTTGTACTTCCATCTCAATGTATGATTAAATATGATTAAGGATATTGTGTTGTAATAAGGTAACCTTGGAAAGACCCCTAGGGTAAACCATGGCTGATGGATTCATTAGTTTAAGCTTGGGAAATGGATGCAGCTGCTAAGAAGAATTTAACGAGTAGAAATGAGAACAGTGGTCCCTTGGGCAGGTGCAGGCCTCTGTAGCAAAGTCCTCAATTGTAACCCAGCCCAGGGAGTGGGAAGGTTGTGGTATGTAATAGCTTTGGTAGGAAAGCTAAGAAAATAGCAGAGTCATATACTGTATCCATAAAAGGACCGAAGCAAGGGACTGAAGCAGTTAGCTGTTTAAGAACAAGCTCACACTGGGATGATGGTGCATGCCTATAATCCCCACAAGCTTCCCAATCCCTGGGAAGCTGAGGCAGGAGGATCACAAGTTCAAGGCTAGCCTGCGAAACTTAATAGTTTAGTGAGACCCTGTCTCAAAATAAATTTTAAAAATTAAAAGGGCTGGGGATATGGTTCAGTGCCAAGGCCCTGGGTTCAATCCCCAGTATTGAAAGCCAGCTTGTGCATTCCCAGCTTGCCTAGCACAGTGCCTGGAGCTAGGACCCCCTCCTTCAGACACCGCTTACATACACGTGACTCTGGGAAGCAAATGTCGTCATCCCTATGGCTAGGAAGTGGCAGAGCTGGACCCCCAGAGATCTCAAAACTCTGACTTTGGGAAACAGATGGAAGTCGATAGCTGGAGGCATGGAACCAATAGCCAGAGTAAAGTAAGAGGCCATGTGGAGCCCACACGTAGGTCCCAGAAAGGAGGTTGTCCTCTTTTTCTCCCCTTCCCCAGGGATCAAGGCAGGGCTAGGAAGGAAGTCAGAGATTCAGACTATGGGTTGGTGTCGGGCTCTAAGTCTTTTGAACACTTTCCTTTTTTCAGGGTGCACTCAGTTGGTCAGCAATTCCTTCTCACTCTGTGGCTTTAATACTGTCTCTGTACCGATGTCTATAAGATTTATATCACTAGCCTTGTACTTTCACTTGCCTGTATGAGGTCCATAAAATCTGTAATAAATGCCTAGCATCCAAAACTGGACTCTTGATTCCAACTTTCCTTACCCCAAACCTCTTCCTTGCTAGGTCCTCCAAGTTTCACTATATAGCACCAACATCTGTCTAATCGCAGATGCCATAAACCTAGGCAGTGTAATTAATTCTTCTTTTTTGTACTTCCTCTTAATCAGTCGATGAGTAAGTCCTGTGAGATGTTTTCAAAATACTACAAAATCAGTTGTTGCCAAACTTGCCTGCACATTGAAACCACCCAGGGAACATCAAAAATTGATACCTGCATCCCATTTTCACTGATCATGATCTAGTTGGTCTTAGATGAGGCGTAGGTTTCAGCAATTTTACGATTTGCACTCCAGGGATTTGCAATATACAGACAAGGGTGGGCACCTCTGCATATATCTTGAGATGTATACACCACACCTTTTCATTGCTGATGCATGGGTGACTGCAGGGGCTCCTCACAGACTGCACAGTATTTTCACTCTGCCCATTCGGCATCCATTTTCTACATGGTTGCTAGAGTGATCTAGTTAGAATGTAGGCCACAGCAAGCCCCCTTCCTGTGTAAAACACCCCTGTGGCTTTTTGCTGCAGTGGAGTAAAATGCAAACCTTTTATTGAGCCTTCAACCTTCTGTGGATCTCATTTCTTCACTCGTCTTTGATTGCATCTCTCACCCTCTTTCATTCATGCTGCACTGCAGCCACACCAGCCTCTTCCTGGGTTCCCTGATATGCCACGCCAATTCTCATCTCAGAGCTTTGGTGTTTGTCATTCCTTCTGGTTAAAATCTCTTCACTGCTGACTTGCTTGTCATTCAGTTATCAGCCTGAATGTCATTTCCTTAGAGAAACCTTAAATAAAATATCATCCTTTACCCCCATCACTCACTCTCAAATTTTCCTCCTTATTTTTTTAGTCCATTGAGTTAGTGTATTTGTTTACCCACTGTGCATGTGCATGTACATTTCTCTCCCTGCTAGATCAAGATTGATGAAAGTGTAACCCTTGTTTGTTTTGTTCACTCTGGCCTTACCAGTATTTAGAGCAGCTCTTGGCTTTAATAAGGGATTTCTTATTAAGCAAATCTTGGGTATCTGCATGATTGAATATATTATTCAGAAAGACAGGTTTGTTCAGCAGCCTGAAACACATGACTTCTAATTCAGTTCATGGTCCTAGGACTTGAGGCTTATGCCTACAGTAGGTAGGCAGATCAAGAGCTAAAACTGAAATCTTGTTGCTGTATTTTCTTTGTGTTTAGGAAATATCTTCATATCCTTTATGGGCTTATGTGTGGGAATCAGGTAGGGAGCAGGGTAATGGAAAGTAGTAGGGTGTAATAGTCAGAATAGTCTGGCTCATGCTGAGGTAACAAACAGCACCAAAATCTCCAGCGGCTTTATCACAACAAAAAAGTTGTTTTTTCTTATTCATGAAACATCTGCCATAGGTCTGGGCAATTCTCCAGGAAACTTCTCCACGTGACAGCTCTGCACTCCAGACGACTTTGCTCTTGAAACAGCTCCATATCAACATGGAGAAGATAGACAGTAGCTTACCAGTCCTTAAGTATGTTCACATTTACTAACCAAAACACGTCGCATGATGTTCCCAAGGAGAGGAGAACGATAAATCTCAGTGAGCAAGCAGGAAATTCTACCACAGCCATCAAGAAAAGAAAGCCAAAGAAAAGAAACATTGAGGAAGCATATTTAGTGTATGGGTCTGGTGAAAGGCTACAGTTTCTACTTCTGGTCGGTACTGGAAATGTACAAATGAAACTGTGTTTCTAAAACCAGATCTACATAACAAACAAGTAGCTCTAGTAGAAATAAAGTTTGTGAGTAGTGAGCTCACAATTCATCACTGTGTTTCACATTCTTGTGTCTTAAAGCACTAAGATCTTCAATGCCCTGTCCTTCGGAGATAAGAGTTTTCAAGGCAGCCTCTGTGGTGGAAGATATTAGGGGCTTCCTGTTTTATGATTCCGTTTTGTATCCATCGTATTACAGCACCATGCTTTCCTCATAAAGTACATTGTGTATGACAGTAAAGCCAAATGGACTCTTGTCAGACTTCTCAAAAAAGTTCCAACCCTCATGACCTCAAAATTGAATTATTACAAGGTTTGTGATCAGCATCTCCCTTGATCCATCAGTAGGTAATTCAGGGTGCAGCCGAGCAGTCTCCTAATTAGTGCACCACAGAAAGGTTGTTATATCTATGTTTGGAGACTGCACTTACTGTCATCTTCTTCCAGGTGCAATTCAACTCCATAACTTTGATCTTTCAACTCACTCAAATAATGTTATAGGCTATTTTCTTTCTTGGTTCCTAGATTCCTACTTAAATATTGAAATAAATAAAAGACCCTTGGCTGCAAAAGTTAACCTAGAAGCCATAGGTTATACAGAATTGCAATCAGAATTGTGGAAAGAATTAAGTTCATGAATCAAGGTGCCACTGTACTTTAATCTAAATAGATGGCTTTGGAGGCATGAATCTCAGAAAGAAGTCCACATTTTCCCACCTTTTTCATGACTGGGTTCAAAATTTCTCTGTTCTCTTATGATTACATAATGACAAGATCAGAAAAAATTCACTTGCTGATTTACTTTGAATATACTTTAATGATTCTGGTTCTTTTTTTTTGGTACCGGGGATCGAACTCGGGACCTTGCACTTGTGAGGCAGGCAGTGGAACCAACCGAGCTAAATCCCTGGCCCAATATACTTTAATGATATGGACAAGTAGAAAGGAAGAAAATAGCCACAGTTGTCATATCAATAAACTACTATTTGAGCAACATTAGCATTTATGGCCATAGAAATGCCACTTAGTGAATTAATTCAGGCATTCACTCAATGTTTCCTTGAAAAAGAGCACAGTGCTCAGTGTTCAACCTTTACCTGGGGAACATATCCCTCATTCAGCAAGATGTGATCCCCCAAGTCACCTAACATTTAGTAAGTAGCAAAAGCTAGGTTGAGCTATAAGATTGAGAATATTCTGTCATAGACACAGCCAACACCATGGGATACCTCTTCTCATGTACGTCCTATGAACCCCTATTTCCTATTGCAGTGAGCTGTGTCTCATTCATCCATGATCCCTGGAGACTAACGCATTGTTTCATACATGCTTATGGGATGCATAAATGAACATAGATTTTGATGATATAAAAGCTCCTCCATTTGTCTAATTATTTACTCTGGGTGTATGAACAGTATTATTATTGTCCTGTGCAGACTGATAGATCAAGAAAGTTAAGTTACTTTTCTGGTTTTATTATCAGGAAAGAAATGAAATATTTTTGCATGCAATTGTTTGTGTGGACATGTAAGTGCACAGTATGTATACATTTTTCTATCTTTTTATAGTTCTCTATTTGAAAATATTTTCTCTATAAAATAGAGAAAATTTTCATACTAGTGTTTTTGTGGTCTCAAACAGTAAGTATAGGCACCCGCTGCTTTTTATTTCTACTGAATAGTATTTTAAAAGTGTATTTTTAAAAAAATAGATACATCTCTAAATATGCATAAATGTACAGTTAAGTCTATTTTTGTATGTTTGCTTCTTTTAACTTTATTTCAGAAATATAAAGCTATTGTATAAGTTATTATGTGTGTACATTACAATACTTAATTCAATAAAAATGAATAGTTGATAAAGTAAGAGCACTAAAAACATAAAGGCAGTTAGAAGGAATAAGGTTAGAGTACTATAGAGTTGGATGCACAAAAATCCAAGTCATGAAGTCCTACTTATTTGCTTTGAGCTCTGTAATAGGCAACGTACAAACCAGAATTCAATGTTTTTACTCTATAGATGAGCTAGGTCCTCACAGGTGACTCCACTCTTACTGATTCTGAAGCCTGAAAGGAATTTGTTATATAGGTCTTCATAGAGAAGTCATGGCATAACGAGGCTTACAAAATCTTGAACAATGTCCTTACACAAAATACAATGAGCTTTAGGATTGCTCTGACCATGTCCCTCAAAATAGGCTGATGACATTGAACTCAATGTAAAAGCAATTCAACACAGGACCAATTGGATGAGGTATTAGGGACACAGGCCCCTGCCATCTAGTTTAATCTTGAGATAGAGTTTTAGGTGGTCAGAGGCACCAGGAGACATCATGATACCCCCATAAATTGCTCCTCCAATTAAGCTTTGGGCAACTATTACCTGACACTGAGTTCAAGATGATGTTATTGATGTAGGAAATGCCCTTAGGAGCCATGGATGTTTGAGGTCTCAGGAAATATTGTAAAGATACAAAACAGTCAGACTCAGAGATGCTAGGAAACTTACTGGTTTTGTTGGATGTCTTCCAGCATCAAATTCAACACATGACTCAAGTACAGCTATAACTGCTTATGTAGAAAAAATTCAACATATAAAATAAAATTCAATATAGTATCCAGGGAAAATTTTAAAACTTTGTTTCTGTTTGTTATTGTTTAGGAACGCGTATAGGCACTGAAAATTAAAGGACACCAATTTTAAAAAGCAGATACAAAAAACTTAAATTTGCTTTTAGGTAAATGATAACTTCTTTTAAACTAATTCCAGGAACAAAACTGCTTAATTAAAATATGAATTCAGTCAGTAGTTTTGTAATAGAAGCTGAAGGATTCATAATCAATTAAATGATCTAACCTTAGAAGCAATGACCCAGAAGGAAATTATGTTTTATTATTTTCAGGAAATGTGTAGCATTTAGAATATATTTTCAGCACAGCTTACATGCTTAACTAGTAGAGGAGAGAATCATGTAACATGTAGCAGTGGGCTTGGACAGCTACTGTGCAGGCTTGAAAGCAGAAAGAGCCGGCTGGTGAGGTCTGTGACAACAGGAAGATCTTGTGTCATTCACATGCGCCTTGCTGGATCTACACAAAGCTCTTCCATTGTACTTAGGGTTTTAAAGATCTTTCAGATGGCTCCACAGCAGGCTGATGTGATGGCATGCTCTGAAGGCATTAATCTAGGTTTTTTTCCCCCCCTGCTAAATAGTGGGAAAAAGTGAATTTTAGTAATTAATAGGCACTTACCCTTCTTTCGTCATATTGTCAGCTTCAGTTGGTTTCCCTCTTGCCATTAACATGTCTAATGCATATGTCAAGCGGAAGCCTGACATGCTAGTGGCAAACAGAATATTATGTGAAGGCGGCAATGTGTTAAAACAATTAAGCGAGCAAGCACTAAAGTTTGCTGCTTGGGCCATATGTTGCAGTGTTTAATTTCCCGTAGTGGAGAAACATGATTGTCAGAGAAAAAGATGATGAATACATTTACTTTGGGCAACTTATTACCATGAAGAATGACTTTCCAGAGGAAGGGTACAGAAGAATTAGGCTTGCATGCCGAGCATATGGGAGGCATTCAGACACAGGCAAGGGGAGCAGGACTGCATGCTTTCAAATGAAAGACATTTAATCAATGCATGTGGCTGGTGTTGACATATGAAAGTGAGAAATGGGTTTTGATTCAGAAGACAGGAAGAAGGTTAACGGTAGTACAGGTGGTTACAGAATGATTGATTCTTTGAGTAACTAATAGAGAAAGAAAATGTAGCTCTTTCAGTTGGGCAACAGACTCCAGAGAACAATGTAATTTAGAAAAATACATAACATGAAATGATCCAGGGTAGGTCACCCAGCTACAAGAAGAGATGACAGGCAGAACAAGCTGATGATCCAGTGGGATGATCAGATGATGGGAAGGGGATATGCTGGGGGATGAGAGGACCAGGGGACAAATCTGAAAGGGCTGAGGCTGGGATGAACAGGCCTACTATCCAGGGGGCCGTGATGGCTAGCCATCTTTCCAGGCTAGAGGTGGTACAACTTTGATTTGCTCCCTGGAGCAGACTGGGAGCATCCAGAATGCCACTACAAATTGGAGAACAATGTCATCTGCTGATAACAAGGTCCTACTGGAGAACACAAAAAACAAACTAAATGTTTGTATGTTTTCTTCCCCTAACAATGATTGCTAAGCAGGTTTAGGTACTCATTTTCTTTGCTTGGTTTTCAAAACACATAGGTTGGAGCTCTTAAATTACCTTTATCCCGTGATATTTAATCCTACCCTTCCGGGGTGTAAGGTTAGCTCATGAACTCAGTAAAGCAACATATGATTTAGTATTCAATTCCTGCCTTCTCCACTTGTTTTTGGTTACTTGGTTAGGGAGATGGCTGTGGGAAGATAATGTTTCAGTAGAAGTGATTTTGATCACCAATGTTTATTACAAAGAATATTTAATGACCAGATCTTACTCAATATAATATTTAATGACCAGATCTTGCTCAAAATACCATGAATACCTACACTCAGGAAATTCTGTGTTCTTGAAGACATTGTGTTAAATTGGTGCCTCATAATGGTTCATTTAAAGTATGATTAGAGTAATGGATTTAACAGTCAAAGGTAATGTACTGTTCTTTTCTAAACTGAAAGCACTTGCTAGACAGTTGAAGTGATGTTTTAGCTAATAAAATCTTTCCTTTTTTAAAACTTAAACTTGTTATGGGTCAAAGAAGTTAGAAGTCTCCCTTCAGATGTTTCAAGTAGTGGGTGTTAAAATAAATGCTGAACACAAGCAGCACCTTTATTTTTTGTTTTTTTGGCACTGGGGATTGAACTCGGGGCCTTGTGCTTTTGAGGCAGGTGGCAGAACCACTGAGCTAAATCCCAGACCCTACAAGCAGCACTTTTAATAACAATCTTTAATGGGCATAGGGAGGTGTGAGAAGGTGAAGGGAGAGACAGTGAGGGACTGTTACAAAATGTGGGAATTTTGAACCATGAGTGTATTTGCCTATAAGTCTGAGAATGGCCCATCTAATTTCATATTTGTCTTTTTTATCTTTAGTCCTTACATTTTTCTGAAGATTAGGCTGTATCCAAGGAGAGCCTATAAGTTGCAGATGGTATTGATTAAATTCTGAGAGTGAATCTAAATTGATCTAACATAAATTACCCTTGAAACTGAAGAGGAAGAATGAGTGATTAAAGAAAAGGCCAGAAATGAGGATAATTAAATTTAACCACCAATTCTTTTATAGAGGGATCCTTATAATGATGAACAGATAGTGCCTCAATTTCCTCCATCAGAAAATGAAGAAAATACATTCCTTTCTCATCAAGTACTGTGGGGCTGAATTACTGCCTGATATCTACTTGGAAATCTTCACACAAAAGGTGCTATGGGATGTGAAATGAAATGTTAGCATCCAATGTCACATAGGTCTTGGTCTTTATTCCTTTTCAAGCATTTACCACTTTTACTTTCAACAGGTACGCCTTTGCCCTGCTACTTTGAGTGCCATGACTAATTCTCTAATGTCTATAAAAATTGCACTTGCAGACAAAGCGACAATGGACAAGGAGCTGCCATCACACCCCTTAAAAATAATTTAAATCTTATTTTTAACTGAACATAGACTGTACCTTTGGGAGTTTGATGAATGGTCCAGAAAGCAGCAGGCTAAAACAATAACCATTAAAGTCATCAGAACCTATGTGGTTTAAAATAGGCACCAGAGGGCTGGGGATTTAGCTCAGTGGTTCTGCTGCCTGCCTCACAAGCACAAGGTCCCAAGTTTGATCCCTGGCACCAATAAATAAATAAATAAATAAATAGGCACCAGAGCTTCATAAAGGGCATGAGTGATCATTATGATTACTGTTAAGTTACATCTACTCTATGCACATCTGATGTAAGTGAGGAAAAATAAAATCAGTTCAATCCTTGTAGGGCCTGAGTAGCAGGGACTGTGGTGAGCTGTCAAATTGCTAGAGAGAAACCAATGATCAATATGCCAGATCTGATTTTTTTGTTTTTTAAAAACATCTGGAAATATGGATCTTTATATGAACTCTTCCAAAACTTAAATGTTGCCGACAATTTAAAAATAATATTGTCTATCAAACAACAACAAAAAAGCATATGTGCAGGCGCGTATGATCGCTAGACCATCAGTTTACTCCCTTCGATATGAAAAATGTCTCATGCCACAGTGACATACTTTTCAGATGAATGCTCAGAACTGCCTAGGTTTTCTCACTCTTTGGAGCAGAATTCTTTCTCACTGATTGTAGCAGAAATTCTCCGGCATGAAGGACCAGCTTTAATGCACTTCATTAACAATGGTTGATGGAGGCCAACTCTGCTCTGCCATGTCAGGGGTACAGAATGTGAATGACACAGGCCCCTCCTCACACTCCTCACAAATTGGGAGGTGAGATCAGGCAAACTCACTAATGCCCACAACAGAAGGAGAAGTGAAACAAGTGCCAAAACAGTAGCACAAACCAAGTGTCTTGTGAGGGAGTAAAGACACCTAGCTGTGGGCAAATGGCACCATCTGAGGAGGGCCTGTCTGGCAATAGCTTTTGCAAGGGCATGGGTGTGGGAGAGGTTGGGGCGTGTTCAAGGAAGCAACAGGAGCCAAGTCTGCTTGGAGCGTTAGGTGAGTGTGAGGGATTTGTGGAGATGAAGACTGAGCAGAGTGCTGGGCTTCACACTGTGGGGACCCTGGATGTTATAGTGGAGGAGATGCACACAGAAGCGTAAGTAATAAAGGGTACATGAAGGAGCATGAACCAGGCAGCAATGTAGCTTGTCAGGTGTGATTTCCCAGAGCCCTGCTACCCACAAATGGTGCAGACTTGGTTCATGGAGTAACTGTGGTCAGGTTAATATGGGTGTGGCTAATGTGCACAGATGGTCTGTGCAGTAGAGGTGCATTCTCACTAGAATCAGGCTCTTTCCTAAGTCTGGCGTCCATGATGCCCAGAACTTGTGCTCAGTTCACAAAATAATATTTTCTCCTACATTCCTGTTGTGCACCAGGGTCTGAAAGGCATTTTTCCTTGAATCCTGATGAATTTGCCTAGAGCGCCAACAAAACCTTCTTGATACTTAGTGGGAGAATGTATTATGTTCTGCTTATTTCAGCAACGGTTGGAAACCATCTCCTGTTGGGAGCCATTCTACATAATTTTGGGGAAAAAATAATTTCATAATTAAGTTATGATTAAGGCTGTCTGAGGCCTCAATGGTCCTGCTATGCTGTGATGCTTAAGGGCAAGATTACATCAGCTGAAGACATCTTTAAGAACTGAGTAGTAGTACAAAAAGAGAAAGGTTTCACCTGGGAAAGGGTAAATTCCTTATCAGCATAATTCATCCCACCTACTGTTGTAAGAACGTTTTGCTCATCCTACCATCCTAATAAACCTAAGCTCCTCATTGACCTAAAATACTCATTAGCATAAGATCCTCATCGTCATAGGATTACCTCCACCTTCCAAGTTATCCGATACTTCCTCCAATTATAAGAGCCTCTGCAATTTAGGATTATCACCACCCTCTGAGTCATCTGATACTCCCTATGAACCCAATAAATAGTGGCAAGCTCAGAGTGTCTTTGTGTTTGCCCATTCTGAGGCACTGACCTCCCAGGCCCCGTGTACTTTGAAACTATGTAAGTCTCTATTGTATTTTTTTCTTTAGCCTTCAGCATTCCCCTTTCTAGGCAGTTGGAGGAATGATTGACCTCTGATAATCTCCAATCTATTTGTGCTGCCCTTCACAAAGTAAGAAAACTTTACTATCTGACTGGAGAACCCAAGGCTCAGAGATTCTCATGACTTTGACCTTCTCAATCTTGGATGCTGCCATTTGAATAGCAGGCTACTCTTTTGGGGGCTATTTACCTTGCTTTTAAATATTGTACCCCTCCTGCCAGATTTTAAATTTCAAAGTAATTTAAATAATTAAATAATATTAAATTAAAAAGATAATTCCCTGCTTGCTAAACACCCACAAGTGGTTAGCAGCTGGTATTGGACAGCACAACTCTAAGGCATTTCAATCATCATAGAAAGTTCTATCGGACAACCCTGAAAGCCCTGCTTTATTAATTAACTGGGCTCAGTCCTGAAATAGGCTGGTGTGTTTATCCTCACACATTCATTCACAAACACACACGGAGCTGATGCAGCTTTCTTTACCTTCAACTCTCAGCTGCCTAACATGGGGTAGAAGAGCAGAGGTAGAAGGGAATGCTACTCAGTGTACTGGTGTGAACACTGAGAAATAGATATTTGACTTGAAAAATTCATCACAATGGAATGTAAAGTAATAAAATGCAGGGGAAAACCAAAAGGAGAGGAAGGTGGTGATACACTATATAATTCTACAGCATTAATGAAACGGCATCAGTATAAATCACAGGAAATGATTACAACTTTGCATAAGTGTAAGCCATATTTGGAGTAGAGTTTCAAATTATATTGGATTATACACAATAAAATTATATCGTGAAATTTTACAAAGAGGTGCCAGTGAGAGAAACCAAACATGCTTCCAGCCTGTACATAGCTTGTTTGCTCGTAAAAATCAAGGATATTGAATTTTGAACTCTATACCAATGGAGATTTAACATGCAGAGTGAGGATACTATCATAGTGAAATAAAATTTGTTGATACAGGCTCCAGAGTGCTTTCAGGAGTATGGGAGACCACAGATTCCAAACAGAAAAGACATTGTACTAGGATATAGATTTTGTGAAGCAAGTATCTAGTTGGTCCTATTCTTCATCTATGCCCAGAGCTTAGTACAACACCTATTAGACAGAAAACGGAAAATAAATATTTGCTGAATGAATGTAGGAAAGCAAAAAATGAGTCAGTTAAGACTCTGAGCACCTACATATTAACCTGTAGTCTTAAATTTCTTGCTAAGATAGACTTGTTTTCCTCTGAAGCATTAAGCAGGAAACTTGTTAATTTTCTTTTATTTAAAAATATAATTTTTGAAATGATTATATATTGACATAGTCCTAAAGATATGTATTAGCAGGGGCTGAGGATTTAGCTCAGTGGTTCTGCCAAATGCTCCACAAGTGCAAGGACCCGAGTTCCATCCCCAGTACCAAAAAAAAAAAATGTGTCAGCATAAACAGTGAGCAACTTTATTAATCAGTACTCTACATACTTAGTTCCCACTCTTTCCTTTAACGGCAAACACTGTAGTTAGTTTCTTGTTGATTCTTCTCATTTCTTTATGCATCTTACGTTTTCCATTTTTATATGAAGGGTAGCTTATTTTACATATTGTTCTGCATTTTTCATTTTTTTCGTTTCAGTAAGACTACTTGACCATTTCCCTACATTGCTTTAGAGCCAGTTCACTCTTTTATATTTTAACTTTTGTAGTATTCTGTTGTATGAATGTTGTAATTTGTTTAACCTGTATATTTTAGCAATTTAGTGGATTTAACAGTTTGGGTTATTGCAACTTTTTGTTCTTGGAAACAATACTGTGTTGGAGATCTCCAAAATATGTCCTTTCATTTATTTGCACGTGCATTTGTAACATAAATTTCCAAAAGTGAAATTGCTGGGGTGAAAGATATATGCATTTGTAATTTTGATGGATTTTGCTAAATGGCTCTCCATATGGGGTTATGCTAACATATACTCCCACAAGCAATGTATAAGAGGGCCTATTTCCTACAGCCTTTCCAAAGGAGTGCATTATCAGAGTTTTGGGTTTTTGCCAACCTGATAGGAGAAAAATGGTATCTCAATATAGTCCTAATTTGCATATCTTTTATTATGAGTGAATTTGAGCATCTTTCCAAATGTTTAAGAGCTTTTTATATTTCATTTTGTGTGGATTATGTTTAAGTCCTTTACCCATTTTTTTCTACTTGTTTGTTGAGTTCTTATTTCTCTCCTTATAGGAGCTTTTTATCAGGAAGATAAATCCTGTGTTTATTCATCCAAATACTATTCCTAATTTGTGAGTTTTTCTATTGTTTGACTTTGTGTGTGTGTGTATGTGTGTGTGTGATGGACAAGCTTTTATTTTTATGTACCCATGTTTAATGTTCTCTTTCATGGTTCCTAAATTTTGAATCAATTTTTAAAATCTTTCCATTCCATAAATTAAAATTGTACCAAGTTCTTCTAGTACTTTTATGGTTGTTTCTGAGATCTAAATTTTTGATCTGCTAAAAACTGATCAAATGTGTGAGGTGGGAGGAAAAGATCCAATTTTATTTTTTCCAGATGTCTACCCTTTTGTCCCAACACCATTTGTCAATGGTCGATCTTTGATCCACTGGTTTGAAGTGCCACTTTTAACACATACCAAATTCAGGAATCTTAATTGTTGAGTAGAAATTGATGAGCGTTTCATTTGAACATCTTATTTGCCTGTTATGAAACCTGTTGGGGCTGTTGTATGGGGCAGGAAAGATCTTCTGGGTCTCCTAACTTTGCCACAGATCTCGAATAACCCTTTTATGGCTCTAGAAAGCACGAGCAAGAAAAGAAGAGGTCCTTTCATATAAACTAAGGAGGGCTTAAGGTTTCAGGAGTCTTCTCTTCTTGGACTTCAGGATAGAGTAAAAGCATAGGATGGACCTTCTGAAAGAAATTAGAGGTAGGAATTCCAGATGAATAGTGCTATGGTTTGAACGTGTCTCTTAGATTTCATGTGTTGTAAACAATTCCCACAGTGATAGTACTGAGAGAGGCAGAACCTGTGTGCTTAGGTCACGGAGGTTCTGCCCTCCCAATATTGTGGGAGTGGGTTCTTAATAAGAGAAACCCTTTCTCTCTGTCTCTCTGCCTTTGCTCATGGAATGGTACAGCAAGGAAGCCCTGACCAGATGCAGTCCCTTGATCCTGGACTTCCTAGCACACAGAACCATAACCAAATAAATTTATGTTTATTATATATTACTCAGTCTTAGGCATTGCATTCCTAACAGAAGCAGTTTTCTTTGATGTGTAACCTCAAGTAAATTACTTTACCTAAGTTCTCAGTTTTATCTGCAAAAGTCAGGAGCTGAAGTAGGTACACTCCAAAGACCCCTTAAACACAAACATTCTGTGAATGTTAAGCAGGAACAGTCTGATGAGAGCATTTCAGCCTAGTGTCAAGAAGGCTGGATCACATTCCATACTCAGTCACTGTCTCCAGTGCATAAATCATGCCTTCCAAGGAGGTCAGTGCCAGGGCTCTGTGTGTAAATCTGAGGCCCAAGACTGACCACTTGTGAGATGACTAGAGAATGGCTTATAGAGGTAGAAAGATTTATTATGTAGCAAAGATTTGCAAGAGAGAAGGCATGTATGCACTCTCTTGTTGTAATTTCTAAGCCTGTAATGATCTCTCTATCTGCAAACTTTTGAACCTGTCCTATTGCCCTCCTAGGGCTTATATACGTTGACATTTTCAAATGTAGTATGAGTTCTTGTAATGTGAAGGTAAAAACTCTTACTCATTGCAAGGGCAAATTTCAGGATGACATAATCAAAGATAGTGGAAGGACTGAATGTTGGGAGTAGTTATTTTCATTATCCAATATTAAGAACCCCTCCAGTACCATATCAAAAGCTCTGCTTGTGACATTCAAAAAACCCCAGCCAACTAGCAGCAGGAGATGTTGGATGGGCTGGCAAATATTCATTTTTTTAATGTAGATCTAAAAGCATCACAGATTTAAATCATAGATGAGAATAACATATCTAAAAATGGCTGGAAGGCAAACATATTTGAATTTAAACAATATGCATTAAAAGTACCAATAACCATCTCCCTGTATTAATCACATCAAATGATTTTGTTTTTCCACAGTATGCAGATGTCTCTTGCTAAGCAAAGTAACGTATTTCTATTTCAAGGCTATTAGCAGTGGAGCAGCTGTATGCTACTAGAGAATTTTTAGAAATCATAATGAAATTAAACAGCAAATAGGAAAAGAAAAAACTGCTTTTTTTGAGCTATGCTGGTTGATGGATTATTGTATTAAATATATATTTCAAGTCCATGATAGATTTCTATAGAGTAATATAAGATCAGTAAACTGAATAGAAACTTGAGCTTTTAAAAAGTCTCCACATTAAGAAAGGACAGCATTTTTCTCTGAAGGCTCAAGACAAACTTTTATTCACATAGTGTGACTCTCCAGTAAATGTGCAAAAGATGTCCTCTAGCCAAAGCAGCAACTGATGCTTAAGTGCACACTATGCCTGTTCTAATAGTATTTGCTGAATAACCAACTATGGAAATTAAACATTTATATTTTACCCATTACTTCTAATAAGGGAGGTGGTGTGTTTTTGTTTTTGTCTTTTTATTTTTATTTTTCAAGAGAGAATTTTAAAAACTGATATATAGATAGGTAGATAGGTGGATGTATATACAATAGACATACTTTGGTGGTATTGAATTCATTTCCAAATATCTGCAGTAAACTGATTATCACAATAAACAGTTACATGAACTTTTTGGCTTTCTAATAAAGTTATATTTATATTACACTTTAGCCTACTAAGTGGGAAATACTATTCTGTCTAAAACTGTTCTATACCTCAATTAAAAATACTTTTTTGCTAAAACTGCTAACTTATAAGCCTTCAGCAAGCTGTAATCTTTTCATTTGTGGAGGGTCAGGCTGTGATGTGGCTGCTGACTGATCAGATGGTGGTTGCTGAAGGTTAAGGTGACTGTGGCAGTGTCTTAAAATAAGACAACAATGAAGTTTGCCATATTGATTGACTCTTCCTTTCAAGAAAGGCTTCTCTATAGCATGTGGATGTTGTTTGGCAGCATTTTACTCACAGCAGAACTTTTTTCAAAATTGCAAGCAATCCTCTCAAACCTTGCCACTACTTTATTAACTAAATCTGTATATTCTAAATTTTTAGTTGTCATTTCAACCATGTTAATAGTGTCTTCATCACCACATCTTCAGGCTCCAGGCTTAATTTTAGTTCTCTTGTTGTTTCCACTACATCTTCAGTTCCTCTTCCATTGAAGTCTTGACTCTGTCAAAGTCACCTGTGACGGTTGAAATCAACTTCTCTCAAACTCCTGTTGGTATTTTGTTCTCCTCCTATAAATCACAAATGTTCTCACTGGCATCTTGAATGATGAATTCTTTTCAGAAGGTTTTCAACTTATCTTGATACATCAAAAGAATCACTGTGGAAGCTGTGGACTTATTAAAAGTACTTCTTAAATACTCACACTTGAAAGTAAAAATTATTTTCTGATTCATGGGCTACAGAATGGATGTTGTGTTAGCAGACATGAAACTAGCATTAATTTCTCTGCATGATTCCATCAGAGCTCTAAGGTGATCTGGTGCATGTCAATGAGCAGTAGTATTTTTTTTCCTGAACAGTAGATCTCAATAATGAACTTAAAATATTTAATAAACTATGTTATAAACAGATGTGCTGTCATCCAGGCTTGTCCCATTTATAGAGCACAGGCAGAGTCAATTTAGTATCATTCTTAAGGATCCCAGGATTTTCAGAAGACTAAATGAGCGTTGGCATCAACTTGAAGTCATCAGTTGCATTAGTCTTGAACGATAGAGCTAGCCCACCACTGACTACTCCTTTGTAGCTATGATAGCCCTGGATGGCATTTCTTTTCAATAGAAGGCTACTTCATCTCATTGAAAATCTGTTCATTAGTGTAGACACTTTCATCAGTTATCTCAAGTAGGTCTTCTAGGTAACTGGCTGCTGCTTCCACATCAGCACTGGCTGGCTCACCTTGTACTTTTACGTTATGGATATGGAGTTAGATATGGCTTCTTCCCTTAAACCTGGTGAATCAACTGCTGTTAGTTTCTGACTTTTCTTCTGCAGCTTCCTCACCTCTCTCTGCCTTCATAGAAGTGAAGAGATCCAGGACCTTGTTCTGGTTTAGGCTTTGCCTTAAGGGAATGATGTGGCTGGTTTGATCCTCTATCCAGACCGCTTATCCTTCCTCTGTGTCAGCAATAAAGCTTTATTACCATTCATGTGTTCATTTCCATTCCAGAACTTACCTTTTGCCTTCACAACTTAGATAACTGGCACAAGAGACAAAGCTTTCTGTCTGTCTATCTCTGCTTTTGACATGCCTTTCTCACTAAGCTTAATCATTTCTAGGATTTTGATTACCATTACAGATGTGAGACTCTCTTTCACTTGAATATTTAGAGGCCATTTTAGCATTATTAATTGGCCTGATTTCAATATTGCTGTGTTTCAGAGGACAAGGAGGACTGGAGAGGCCAAAAGACACAGGAATGGCAAGTGCGTGGATCACTTAGGACCTAAGATAATGTTTACCAATTAAGTTTGCTCTCTTATATAGGTGTGGTTTGTGGAGCCCCAAGAAAATTAGAATAGTAAAACCAAAGATTTCTAGTCATACATCCCTCATAATAGATATAATAATAATACAAACATTTGAAATATTGTGAGAAATACCATCACTGGTCAGGGTCTGAGAAGGTCCCCAAAGTAGGGATGGGAACTTTGACTCACTCTACCCATGGGAAAGGTTGCAAGTTTTCTGACTTCCATTGCACTTCTGTCTTTGACTTTCAGCAAAGAACTTTCAGGGCACATCAGTATGAGGTGTGATGGGATTTGTTAGGCACAATTTTTAAAGTACACACTTTGAGAAATAGAGTGCAGGTTCTCAAAAGAGAGGTGCATTGTTTGAGGAACTGAGAATATTTATGTTTGTTTCTCTTGAGGGAGTAAAGCCTACCAAATTTCTGAGTCTGTAGGAAGTTCTATCTTGGCCTTGGCTTTCAGAAAAGAAAAAGGATGCCCCAGCTTCCACAAGAGATAATGGCCTATTCTCAGGGGAAAAGTATAAGCCCAATTAAAAAAAAAGATGATCTAAGCATTCTTTAAATTCTTTTATTCTGTTCATTTACCTTAAGATCCAAGTTTCTGCCCTTTACTTTATTAACTAAGCTAATTTGTGGACTTATAGTATCATTAAAGAATTTGCAGTGTGATGAATTTGAAATGAAAGAGCCCTAAATTAAACTAGGGAATATGGATATGAATACCCATGGGCAACTTCAACTGTGACCTGGAAGTTGCATTCTTCTAAAAGGTACAATTTTTATTTTAGAAAGTTGTGATTTTTCTTGTCTACTTTCTACCTATATTTATTTCTTTTATCCTACCTCAGTTGTACTGTCATTTATGTCTTCTCTCAATTCTGTTGATATTTCCTTATTTGGTTGACCCCTTTATCATTATGTGGTGATCTTTCTTTCTTGATATAGTTTTTAAAACTTCTTGTTTATTTAATTAATAACTAAAGTTGTATATATTTATCATATACAACATGATATTTTGAAATTTGTATACACTGTGGAATGGCTAGGTTAAACTAGTTAATGTATATTCCCCTATGTACTTATTAGTTTTGTGGTGAAAACACTTAAAACCTACTTTCTCAATACCTTTCCAGAGTATAATACATTGTTATTAATTATAAGCACCATGTTGTACAGTAGATCTCTTGAATTTATTTCTAACTGAATTTTTGTATTTTTTAATCATCTTCTGAACTTTCTCCTCATCTTTGGTAACTACCACTTCACTTTCTGATCTTATGTATTTAACTTTATAGATTACACTGAGGAGATCATGTACTATTTGACTTTCTTGTGATAGTTTTGGGCTTAGAAGTCTCTTTTATCTAATATAAAGATGGTTACTCTTGCCTCTCTTTAATTACCATTTATAGAGGAATCTTCTTCCTTCACTTTCAGCCTAAATATGTCCCTAAAGATATATTAGGCATAAAGGTATTGTAGGCAGCATATAGTAAGATCCTTTTAAAATCCTTTCAGGCTATTCTGTGACTTTGGATTAGAGAATTTAAACCAGTTAATTTAAATTAATTATTCATAGGTAAGGACTTACTTTTGTCATTTATTAATTAGTTATTCCTTTTGTACTTTCTCACTGTCTTCCTTGGCAATCAGTCATCAGATATTTAGTGGAGGTATGTTTTGATTCCTTGTTCTTGAGGCTTACATAAGACATATTAGAGTTATCCTATTTTAATATTGCCTGTAAAAATTATATGTTTACTTTTCCTCTCACAGTGTAGGTTATTGAGATTATAGTTTGTATTTTTATATTGTTTATCCATTAACAAATCATTGCAGTTGTAGTTAGTTTAGTAAATTTGTTTTTTACTTTTATACTGGACTTGGCAATGATTTATGTGACACTCTTAGGAAGCTCTGAATTTGACTATTTATTCATTTTTTGGTACTAGAGATCGAACGTGGGACCTTCCGCTTGTGAGGCATGCAGCAGAACCACTGAGGTAAATCCCTGGCCCTATACATTTATTTTTAACAGTGAGTTTTACACATTCATATGTTTTTATGTTGTTACTTAATATGCTTTTATTTCATCTTGAATCATTCCATGAAGTATTTCTTCTATGGCAGGACTAGTTGATGATCTCCCTCAGCTTTTGTTTGAAGAAGTATTTATCTTGAATTTATTTCTGAAGGATAGCTTTACTGGGTATAGTATTCTGGGTTGGTAGTATTTTTCTTTTAATATTTTCAATATATCATTTTCCTCTGTTCTGGCCTGCAGTGTTTCTGCAGAGAAATTTACTGATAGTTTTACCAGGGCTCCCTTGTATGTAACGAATTACTTTTTTCTTGCTCCTTTCAAAAGTATTTGTCTTTGACTTTTGATAATTAAATTATAATGTGTATTAATATAAATCTTTTTTAGGTTCAACCTGTTTTGGAAATCTGTGGCCTAATGGATCTGGATATTCTAGATATTCATTAGTTTTTAGCTATTATTTCTTTAAGGAGAATTTATATCTTTTTCTCTTTTCCTTTCCCTTCTGAGAGTCACAAAATGTGTATACTACTTTATTTGATGGAATCCCATAAGTTCTGTAGACTTTCTTCACTCTTTTTATTTCATTCCTTTTTGTTTTCCTGACTGGAAAATTGCAAATGACTTTTCTTAAATTTCACTATGCTTTCTTCTCCTTGATCAAGTCATTTATTGAAGTCTTCTGTTAAATGTTTTAGTCCCATCATATTCTTCAACTCTTGAATTTCTTTTTTAAATAGTGTCGTTTTCTGTGTTTTCTTGTAATTCAATAAAATCTTCTGTGAAGCAGTCTTTCTCAGCCCACTCATAGATCTCCACTTCTTTAAGATCAATTATTGGAGCTTTATTAGTTTCCTTTGATGATGTCATGTTTCTCTCATTCTTTGCCATCCTTGTATCCTTACACTGGTGTTGGTACATTTGAGGAGGCAGACACCTTTCCTACCTTTTATAGATGCTTTGATGAAGAAAGAACTTCACCAGTCAATGGGGTTCTGAATGGGTCAACTGGCAGTGTTTGGAGGCAAGCGAGGCTTGCTGCTAGGGTCTCTGGTTAGGCAAAGCAGCTTCCCATGCTCTGAGGTTGGGTGGGTTACTTTCTGGGCTAAACAGTCAGGTGAGTCTGCCATCTGGGTCCCACGTTCAGGTGGAAATACTGGCTCAGATGAGGTCTCAGGTTATAATCCTTGTATAGGTGGTAATGTTGGCCAGATTCTATATTCAATTGGGGCTTCAGACTGGACCCTGTGATTGGGTAGTGCCCCAGGCTGGGCTCTGATATTGGAATGGGTTGCAGGCCTCACCTTGCAGTTGGTCAAGGCTCTTGGCTCTGTACTCTACAGGTAGATAGGGTTGCTGTCTTGGCTCCTTGGTCAGTCAGAGCTACAGACTGACCTCCTCAACCAACAGGTTTGCTGGCTGGCTTCCTTGGATAGGCAGGGCTTCTGGCTCTGCTCTATTCCTAAGTCACATTGATGGCTGGGCACCCCAGAGGGCAGAACTGTTAACCATGCTCCCTAGCCAGATGGGGCTACAGGCTTTGTTCTGCAGGTAGGTGGAACTGCTGGTTGGGCTTTTTGATCAGGAAAGGTTGCTAGCCAAGATGTATTGCTACCACCAAGGTCGATGTGCTAGTCACTGTGAGACCCCCTCATTGCCTTTGTTCCTAAATGTCCCCAGGTAACAAATCCCTCAGTTTTTCCTATAAGGCAAAATAGAAGTAGGCCCCCAGAGAGTACCTTAGAATGCTTCTGCTGGATGTCTGCCTGGGGCTCTCTCTCCCACAGTTGAGAAACTACAGGGCAAAGGGAATCCTGTTGGAGTGGCACTGTGCTTGCCATGGGGAAGAGTAAAGAATGACATGGACAAAGTGAAAGCACTTATCTTACCTTTCCAATGTGCCTTTTTCTTGGTTTTTATGCTCCAGAAGTGTGATTTAGCCTTATTTCCAAGTTCTGGGATTAACACAAAAGCATTCTTGTCTGTGGGCCATTGTTAGTCAGTATTTCTGTGAGGGAGACCAGAGCTAGATATCTTGTTCCTCTGATATTCTATTCTGATATCTTGTTCCTAATGATTCTTAGTTAGAGGTACATGAGACATATAAAACCCAAATGAAAATAACAATAAATGTAAATTATTTTGCCTTTGGAAAATACTGTTTTAATGTTGAATATTCAGATATTATAAATGGGATAAAACAGAGAAATGAATGAAAATTAAGCATTTATGTTGATGCCTCTGCAGGCATATTGTTTTATTGGAAAAATATTTTAAACTGTCTTATTTATATTATGTACCTCCTTTTTATTCTTACATAGCACAACTGAAAACCTCATCAGACCTCATGTCATAAAATAATATGTTCTTGCTGGGAAAGGTTTTATTTTACAGAAATGTTGCTCTTCAGTCTCATGCACCTGAACCTTTTCTTAAGATGAACCACTAAATTTATGTCTCTTTTGATTTTATAAAACATTTTGAATATTCACTAAAAGTGACTTGCTGAAATTGGACACATTTACTGTACACAGTGAAAATAAGACATGTGGAATAGTGTTGTGCAACAAAGCCCACTGTTGGTGAAAGTCCCTTGCTTTTGCAAAGCTTTGGTCAGCAAAGCCAACCCATACAGACATGAATCAAAGAAGCTGGCTAGAAACTTCCTTTGAAGGCAGGGGTAGAAGAGACTGGACCTGTATTTTCCAAGTCAGACCTTCCTTATCCTGAGGTCCTTATCCAACTAAAAAGCTAAATACACAGGTGATACATTGAGGTATCACATGCCATTTCTTTAGTTAGAAGATGTTGGTGTTGAGAACAGGGCTGGTAGGAAATAATATAAAACA
>NW_004624765.1:12162164-12185403 GCF_000247695.1 Heterocephalus glaber | reverse complement strand
CCAGATCCTCTTTTGTTGCCAGTTCAGGGAGTCCAGGTGGTTGAGTATCAGATTGTTCCATCTTGTTTCCCTTTGGGGTTGCTGTGGGTGACCCAGAAGTCTGTTTTTGAGGCTTGTCTATGTGCCCTCTCATTTCCATGGTGGTGGGGGGTGCTTCTGGTGCCCTCGTGGCTCACCTTCTCTGCCCTAGGAGTGTGGAATGGCAGCCCAGGGTAAACATTTTAACAGTACATTTGATAGTCTTATTTGGCATATATTGGCAAAACCTTCAACAACCACAAAATGATGCAAGTTGTTTGTTAATTGTCATGTATTCAGATGGTGTATAAATTGCTTGACAGAAACAAAGCTTTCAAAAAATGAGTGATTAGCAGCCAAATCATTGGATTTTTTTTTTCTTTTTTCTTTCTTGATGGGTCTTTTTGTTGTCAAAACATAGGGAATTATGAAAGAAACCAGATCTCTTGAGGATCATTATTGTTCTAAAAATCTCAATGCCACATCTGTGACTTCTCCCTAAATCCTTTTGATTCTGACAATTAGAATGATGAAGCCCTGCTATGAAGGCTTTTAATTCAGATAGTGAGATGTCATAATAAATATATTTTTTGAGTATTACTATTGACACATATAGAATATTTTACTTGTATTTCATTATTAGTATATTTCAAAACATCTTGTAGCATATCATCCATTACAAACAATTTTCAACATTGAATTGCAGTATTGGCATTCATTCTAGTAGGTTTCACCCCTGGTAAGAATCTAACATTTTCTGACCTAGTTCTAATGTTGGATCGTTCATGTATATATGACCATTTTGTAGCATTTTGACTAGTCAAATACTTATTTACATTACTATCTTCTTTCTCATCTGAATCAAAGTCTTCATTCTGTACTTCTCTATCTGTCATATCTTGCTAACTTCTTTGGTTTACATGATCCACGTCATCATAGGAAGCTGAATCATCTGATGATTCACTTTCAACTTCCTCCCAAAGTTGTAAAAGTGGATTTTCATGGGACATTGTACTGAATTGGGATAACTGTACAAGAAAAATCAAAATAATACATGTAATAAAAAATTATAAATACACAAGAAATTAACATGGCACATAATGTGAATAAAACTCACCCATTTACACTTTGACACTCGAGCACACACCTTGTCATTCTTCCTACCAAGTAGGTGAACACAAAGATTGCTTCTTGTATTCCCCCAACACAGATACTGAGAAGCACAGCTGGCTACTGTTATGCTATGCTAAAGTACATATAATATATTTTCATTAGAAAAATATGATCAGGGTATATTTTACCCGCCATGATGCCCCTTGAGAGGCTTGCAAAAGCAAAACACAAATAAGTAAAAGATTCATTAGAACACAAGTACATAAAAAGGAAATAAACAGGAGAATAAATGGTGCAAAGATGGGCAAGATGGGTTAGGAACATGTTTTTTTAAAAGAGTAGGACCTAAAATTAGTAGGCTGAAGTGGAATGTTTGCACAAGTTAGGGATGTCCAGTATTTTGATAAGTGGGCACTTAGTTGCTAAGCCTTGTATTAAATCTATCTATCTATCTATCTCTTATCTACCTATCTCTAACAATCTAATATGAATCTAAGATTAGAGTACATCTTTGAATGATCAAGTATCTAAAAGAAATTTAAATCTGACTCTTAAATGCTTTGAAAAATGTATTTTATTTGGAAAATTATTCTGAAGAAGTTACAAAGGCAGAATTTTAGGATACAGCATACTGAATAGATTCCTAACATTCATTATTCATCCCACTCCCTAAAATCTCTCACTTTCTTTAGACCTCTCTGTCTCAACCAATATATCCATGACAGCCTTTATCCCCAACTTCCAATCTCTACTGGCCCACTGCCTTAGGCTTTCCCTTCTTCCACTTTGCACATTTTCTTCTTTTCCGCCCTATGTAACTTCTTGCCCTTAATGCATTCAATTGAGCTAGAAGCCAAGCAGCAGCATGAAGCATCCTCTTAGGTAGGCAGAGAGGAGAGGCTCTGAATGCTTACACTTTGATTCTTGTGGCTCTGCCTCTCACGCATCATCTTGTTGAATACCAACAATAGATTTAGGAAGTAGGTTTGATTACTATTACTTGAGAGATTGGACATCTGAGGTTTAACCCAAAATCTGATTCCAAGGCTACACTCTTAAATACTGCACTATGCTATATATTAGTAGGTCCTGACTTTTGCACAGCCCAAAACTCACATGGGGATATTTGTTAAATGTGAAGATTCCAAAGTTCTATCCCCAGAGGCTTCAATTTAATTGTTTGTCAGTGGGGCTTAGGAACCTGCATGTTTAACAAATACTAGGTAACTCTCATGCAGGTCAGAGCCCAGAACATACCTTGAAAAGCAGTGCTAATAAATCTTTCACTGGGGAGGATCATTTGGAAGATTGAGCCTTCACGTGCATACACAGGTTTACATTTGTAAAATACAGCACATGACTTCCCACTGTATGGATTTTATGTGCTTGGATTCTATAAAACCATTTGTGGTCTCTACTGGTTTTGCAAACAATGAACTAATAAACATAATAATCCTTTTTAAACCATTCACTATATGAGAAAGGAATTTAGTCTTTTTTATGATTTGGAAATAATACAAAACATATCCCATGGTGTTTCAAATTTAGAAACTTATAAAAAGCCATTTGTAAAAAAAAAATCCATTTGTGGTCTCAGACAATAGCTTTAATTAAAATTTTCTTTTGGTTGGGAATAAAAAAAATCCAACTAAATTATGACCTTCAGAGTTTAATAGCACTAGAGATTTTTGTTTCTAAGTTGATATTCATGTGTAGAAAATGGTCATCTATTTAAAGTAGTGTAAGGTCCTCAGAATCATAGAATAGTGGTTTCAGTGGGTTCTTGGAACTGACTCAAAGTGCCAGGAAGACCCCTGGCATCATTGCAGGTGAAGATTGCTAGAGTGATGAGGACTATTAAAGGAAAAATTACTCCACAAACTTGTCTTCATTCACTTTTTTCTGAGCTTTGGGTGGGTTACAAGCAAGACTACCCATAGGCCACCTTTCCTCACACTTGTGAGCAGACTTAGTGTGAGCTCAGGTCCTTCATGTTTTTTCTGTAACACTTAATGACTCCTCCTTACCCCAAATGGTGGCAGTAATGGAGTGTAAACTGGGGAGATTTTGTAGGCATAAATGAGGGATTGAATCCTAGCTCTGGCATTTACCAGCTGGGGGAAATTGAACAGAATTCAGTTCCCACCCTACAAAGGAAGATGATAATTCACTGGGTTTCTGTGAAAACCTGAATGCAGATATTTGCTGGACAGTAACATTTTAGTCAACAAAAGACTCTATATGTGAAGACAGTCCCATATATTTATAATGGAACTGAAAAATTCTATTCCCTGTTAAGGTCATAGTATCATAATGACTTAGCACACTTTACTATGTATTTGTGGTAATGCTGGTGCAAACAAACCTACTACACAACCAGAGATATAAAAATATAGCACATATAATTATGTACAGTATATAATGCTTGATAAGGATGATAAACAATTGTCTTACTAGTTTATGTATTTACTATACTATACTTTCTATGTTATTTTAGAGTATACTCCTAATCATAAATAATTTCCTGTAAGACATATATTGTGTTATGGTGGCAGAATCCTCATGCATTTCATGCTTACTGTGCTTCTTGATTGCATAAAAAGGCTAAATTGAATGATTGATTTGTATCACCTAGGTTAGTGTGAATACACACTACTGTATTTACATGAGGACAAAAATTGCCAAAAACGCATTTCTCAAAACATAGTCATGTTAGTAAGTTGTACATGACTGTATATGTAAAGTCCTTAACAAGGTGTCAAAAATATGGAAAATGGCTTCAGAAATGTTAGCTATAATAAGTGTAACTTACAATGTAAATTAAAATGTACCCTGCCCATTAACACCATGAAAATGGTCAATTGTTTTTTTGTATTAAATTCTTTTATTGGTACATTGTAAGTATACAACACAATTACATTTCTCTTTGGGAATTGTACCTTTACATAATGCATCTTGGTTCTTATTTTTTCCCCATTCCTAGCTCTCCCTTCACCCCCTCCACCCTTCCCTATTTACAAAGACTTTATTTCCATTTTTTCCATTTCTCATCATTTTTCCTTTCCCTTCTTTCCTTACCCCTGCCCCTCCCACTACCCCTACCCCTTTGGACCTTTTCTTCCTATTTTACATTATCGATTATTCATTCTAATTATTGGTACATTTTAGGTATACAATATAATGACATTCATCATTGGAAATTTGCACCTTTACATAGTCTCTCTTGGCTCTTATTTTTCACCCTTGCCCAGCCCTCAAGTGTGACGTTCCCAGCCAGGCCAAATCCTGGAGCCCAACAATGAATTTGTCAGACATGGCTCTGCTCTGTGAGACATAAATTCTAGAGAGGAAAATAGATATTAATCAAATACTGAAAACATTTTGATTATATTTTTCCCAATTGATAAGGAAACACAAGCTCCAAGAAGTTAGGGAACTTAACAAAAATTCAAGGGCTGTATGCCACAAATAACAGAATGAACTACAGTCCTGCTGTACTCCCAATTCTGGATTCCATCCCCCACCATGAGGTTTTTGTGACTGAGGATTTTTCTTCTATAGCTTTTTAAACATATTTCCCATCTCTAACACCAGCACAGGGCCTGATTGCATTCTTCATACTATGTGTGTAAATAAATTCTAACAGGCTGGAAGCTTGGATACACTAGTATTTACTTAATATTTGGGAAATGTAGAAATGAAGAGAAACCTTTGATTCAGTGAATATTTTTATTTGCTCAAACCTTAAATGAAAAACCAAAAATCAAAGTTAAGAAAGGACCAAATATCTTGAAAAAATCCATCAGATTTTTTAGTTGCATCCCAAGAAACAGTAAAAAAGCATTATGCATAAACTTTTATCTTTTAAAGTAATTGTTTACTGAGAGGGTGTCATGTTATGCAAACATACATGAATATCAGTTTTGGTATATATTATGGCTTGTGGCTAAAATTGATGAGGGGAGTCCCTCTATATTATTGCCATCACAGTGAAAGAAAATGTTCTACTTATTGTCCAATTTTCTTAGGTTAAGACTTATAATTATTTCTATGAAGATTTACAATCTTCTGGGGCATCCAATCTTTCTAAGGAGGGTGAGGATTTCTTTTCTCTGCTCCTCATCACCCTCTAGTGATAACATACACACCTAGGGTAAAGCAGCAAAAAGGAAGTGAGAAGAGAAAGGAAGAAAGAAGAGTAGAATCTCAAAGAATGAATTAACTGCACCAAAAGTGGTTGAAGAGATATCCATTCACAGAGTTCCAAAGCTATTTTTTTTGGTTTCACTTTGCTAAAGAAAAAACTTAGCAAAGAGGATCAGAATATGAGACACATCTAGGATTGTTTTTTAAAATACTGTAGCAAATTAGGAGTTCTCATTGGAAAAGCTGGTAAAGACCAGGTAGATCGATTAGGGGGTGTATTAATTCTTTCAAGCTTCCAGGACAGAGTTAATGAACTTGATTTCCACCAAAAGGCCTCCTAAAGCTTAATACGCCCCATTCAACTCTACATGCCACTTATATGACAGACAATATCCAGTTATTTAAAATAAATAATTTCAAATTTTACAAAAAGGTTTTCTTCTTGAATAATAGATTTATTTGGGTTACTATTTGGTGCTGCTCCTGTCTCCCCAGTGCCAGTCAAACTTCCAGAGTAAGTCACAATCAAAAGGAGATGTGAAGAGGCTGTTCATATTGCATAGATCTTGCAGATTTTTGGTTACAGCAATTTTCCTTTATGTAAAGAAATCTCACTTGACTCCTAAGTAGGCAATCATATATTTTAAGTTTTACCCCTAGCTGGTATCCCAATAGTTTTCCTTGGCTTTCTTTTCATTAAAGAAATAGTTGACTTGGGCCTGTGGATTGGCTCAAAATTCCCCTGTGAACATCTGTACTTGTGTGTGTGCCTACAAACATTTTGTGTTTTTAGAAGAGGGTGAACAAATTTTATATTATTTGGGGACAAAATAATGTTAAGGAATGCGAGTTTTGCAATCTAATTCTTCTTTGTTACTTAACAAGCCCACTGCTCTCTTAAGTAAGGAATGTGGGTTTCGAAGTCTCTGGCTTTTATGTGCTACCTCCAAGCCTATGAAATCTCTTGATCCTGAATTACTTACTGTCTCAGCCTCATCTTTTGGTTCTTACAGTTTAGTACAGTTTTTATTTTTTTTTACTAGGTTTCTGATCACCAGTGCTGAAAATTCTTCAGTCTTACAAACTTTAAAAAGCTCCAAAATAAAACAAATATTTGGGTTCTTTTCCCATTTCTGATTAAGATGCCTATGATATATATAATATATATATAATATATATTCAAATTAAAACTGCAGGGCTGGGTTTAATTTATCTATATTACTTGGTGCAAAACTCATGATGAAGTCACATGCTTTCTTCAAAGCATTTCCTTTCTTTATAAAGAATAAGAGGGCAGTGAGGACCTCCTATTTTTCTTTAAGGCCTCCAGAGACCTGGCTATTGCCTCTGATCCCGGAAAGTCCTAATCCTCACTCAAGGATGGGGCGAGGGGGTGGGGCAGAGCTCCCTGAGAATTTCCCTGCTCTTCCTCCAGGTGGCGCTATAGGCCAACATATCTTTCCTCTTCCCAGCTCCCTCCCTGTCCATTCATAAAGTAGAGGGTGATTTGTGATTGTGGGGGAAACAGCCATCTTTGCTTGTCTCTGTACTAGATTTGTTTTTCTAATTTCTTTTTACTTGAAGGTTTACCAGCTGCTTTATTGCCAGAGCGAGGCTTCCTTGCAGTCTCTTTTCTTTTTCCTCCCTCCCTTTGCTCCCCTCCTTTTTTGTTCCTAGAGACAATCAGTGTCTCTGGTCCCAGCTGCCACTGCTGATTTTTCATTACAGTTTAATTTAAAACTAGGATTGGAATGGAAATGTCTTTTTGCCATTTGGGGTTTGCGAGGCCTGTGGTTTTATTGCCAAAGGCACAAATGTTAGTTACTACTGTTTTTCTAGAGTTTTCTGGGGAAGGGGCGGGCTGAGAAGGTGGGAAGGAAGAAAATAGGGACCTGGTAGAAGCAGGAAGGGGAACCCCTCTCTGAAGATAACATTATCTTGTTACTGTGTTGTCTGATGTTTTCAAGAACAAGAGTTGAATCAGGAGGAGGAGAAAGTATTGTGTTTTCCCAGTTGTGTGTTTATGTAGACCTGGGAGAGAGGAGACTGGGGAAGGACAGGTCACAGTTTGGGACTGGCACAGCTGTAGAGAAAGTGGCTTTCCTTTTAAAAGTGATAGTAACATCTCTGGCTATTCACTTGGGAGCAGCTTTCACTACCAAGGAGGGCCTGGATTGTCTCTGACCACAATGGGAATAAACTGTTTATACATTTTCACCTAAAAGGAGATATCAGGCATCTTCTGTTTTCTCTGTTCTTTTTTATTCTTGGGCTCCAGTGCTAGCTAGGGTTTACTTATGACTCTCGTTCTTGTTGGGAAATGCAGTCCAACTACACAATTAATATTTCTAAATCTCTTAAAAAGTACTTAGTGACTTACCATTTTGATCAGATTAAAACCAAACAATCCTCAAATCGATGACATGATATTTTTATATCATCTACTTGAGTGTAGAATTAAGAGAACATTCTTAGTGGAAAGTAATCATGCAGGAAGAGGTGGGGAGAAGCTGAAGGGTTTTTGTGCCTTAATTTAAATATTTAGCATTGACATTGGAAGCAGTTGTTTCTCAGTTGTGGGGAATCTACAGGAGCCAGAATGTCTTATCTGTCATGCTAAAAACAATTACTGTCTCCCCTCCCAGCAAGAACTCTGTTCTTCCTGGATACACAAGTTTCGGATGTCAGACTGAAGGCTCCATTATCTCTACATATCATGCTGACTCTTCACACATCAACTTTCAACCTCCCCTCCAACTGGCCTCAGGCAGCTGTGGGACTGGTGAACCTGTCTGGGTAGACACATCTCACTGTCACTGAAGACTCAGGGCACATTGTGGGGTCTTTAGGCCACCAACATATATATTTTGTGTGCTTTATTTAATCAGGACATTTTTTCCGAAAGCATACACACCTCACCCAGGTTCTCTCTTCTAAAACTGCCCCAATCCACTCCTCCCTCATTTGTCTGGTGTTTTCCATTTCCCTGTTGGGGGAGGAGGGAAATGGCAAGGGAGCCTCACAGAGATTCCACAGATAAACTTCCAAGACTGTTGTGGTTGTCTTTCCAATTCACAAGGACATTCTAGTGGTTGGAATTTCCTCACAGAAGCCATTCTGCTAGCAAAAGTGGAGTTATTTCTCATGCCTGGAGTTCAGAGTTCATGACACTCAAAAGGAGAAAGAAAACAGTAACAATGGAAACTATTTTAACCTTACCAGCTGCCCTGCCTCCACTCCAAACAACCAAGCAGAAAAACAACAAATATGTTCTGCACCCTGAGCCTCATGTGGTTAACTCTGACATGCACCACAGCCACTGTGCCAAATACTGTGTGTGTTGCTAACCTCTGCGTGGTGACACTGAAATATATGCAGAGGAAATGCCTTCCCCTGTTCCTCAGTGAAGTGAGAAGCTTTAAAAGGCTGACTGGCATTTGAAGAAAATAAGTATTTTTGTGTGCATGCAATTTTCCTGGGTGAGGAAGAATCCAGAGCACTCACCTTTGGTTGAGCAGCCCTCCTCTATGGGATAAATTTAATACCAAGCTCAGAGGGCTGGTCTGTGGGCTGTGAAGAAACAGGCAGCATCTTTCAGTGCTTTCTCTGAGACACCACATGTTTCGGTCAGGTCAGCTCCTTAAAAAGCAAATATTTCAGCCAGTTTATTTTTTCCATGTTTATTAAGGTGAATGTGGGGAGAACTGTGGATTTAGTATTAGCTGTCCTTTTTGACAGGAAAATGAGTGTTTGATCTACTTTTGTGCTACAGGAATCTCTTTAGAAATCTCTTGGAAAATCTCATAAACCTACATTAGTGGCCACATATGGGATCCATTAACTCTTCATTTCTGCTTGTTCTTAGCAAATTTTTGTCTGGTGACAACATATGAACTTTGAGATGTTTTTGTTTTGCTTTACACCACAGAGAACCTTATTGACTGGCTTTAGTTTTGAGAAAATATTTATCAAAAAACAAGCTGTGGCTGGGGTGAAACAGCTAACTGCGAGTAAAACTTGGTGGAACATTTGGTTCCTGAGGAAGCAGGGGAACATTTTTCTTCCTCAATTTCAGGAGAATTGTAGACTTGCCAATGCTCTGGAAAGACTTTTCCTTCTTTGGTGAAATTGAATTCGAATTCTGTGCTTTCTTCTCCTTCAGCTACAACATCTCATGGCTTAAAGCTGAGAAAGAAGAATGGCTTTAGTTTTTAAATTTTAGCTTTCTAAATATAAGAGAAAAGAGCAATATAGTTTTTCATAAGACATACCAATGTGTTCAAGTTAAAAGGTATTAAATAAGTACATCATGCTAATATTTGCAACTAAAACTACTCATGTATGACAAAAAAACAGATTTGGAGGATGCTATCTCAAAGAAGATAGGCTGAGAAATGTAGAAGGAAATTAGCTTTTCTTTCTGTGTTTTAAGTAATTAATAAACTGAGCACAATAGTCAGTGCTTTCACCCAGAGCTAGTGTCAGGGGACCTTAGACACTCCCTTTGAAGTGGACCCCCAGTAGGGAGGACCCCACTGTGCAGGCTACTTTATAGTGGTAATATACTGCCTGGAAAAAACAGATGCCGCAAAATTGCACAGATTGTGTCTCTGAGCATCTGAAACCCTAAAACTTCAGGGGGCCCGGGCAGGTCTCAGCCTTTTGATTTTTTTTTCTTAAAAAAAAGAGCTAAAGTATTAAATTGAAACAGGCACTTCATTTCTTTCCTTCATTTCTCCTTTCACCTCAGGAGACCTACATTAAATTCTGCTTAGATCACAGCTAGACGTGAGTTTGATGGTCCCAAGCCACCTTTTAACTATACGTTTATCCCATAAATAGAAGATGAATAAAGATGTCAAACTTCATCCATATGATATTCTGGCACAAATGGGTCTCCATGAAGGAGGAGCTTGGAGGAAGGCAGATGACAATAGATTCTCCAGAACTGGGCACTGTAACATCCTGGAGGGGATTTGCACTCATCAGCATGATCAGTGGGGGTGAGGCGCCAACAGCCAGCAGTCAGCAGTTTCAGCTGTCGCATATTTGCAGGACAGCAGTTGGGCTGGTACAGCACAAGGTGGGCTGCTCTCCTAAAGCCATCCTTTGTCACACTGCTAGAATGGTTCTTTACCAAAGTAAGACTTATGCTTAAGGAAGATGTCCCAAGGCCAGATTCAGCTCTTTATTTCCTAAATAAAAATAGGTGGATACTGATTTGGGGATTATACTCTCAAGATTTATTCATTTATCTTTGTTCTAACTAGGCAAAGTACCAAAATCTAACAACTTGAAAGCAAGAAATACACTGGCAGATATTGATATTTCCTTCCCTGGAATACTCATGGCTATTTTTAGTTTGTTAATGTAAAATGCCAGTGAGATGAAAAGTGAAGTGATCCGTTTCTAGAAGAAAAACCAGTCGAGTTTTCATTAATAATTCCTGTAGAATGCTCCATGGGCCTTTATCTGACAGCCTGACAAGCTAAACTAAACAACAGAGACTGTAGGAATGTAAAAGACATAATCTTAACACCAAACCTTCTGAAGATTTGGCTGTCATTTCACATTAAAGGCAAGAGGTAGAAACCTCCACGAACGACAAAGCTTGCAGCATGATTATAGTGATAAAATTTAGTGGGGAAGGAAAAGCTGGCATCAGAGTGAGTACATAGTGGTACTGAAGAGTACTCAACAACTAAGCTTTCTTTTCATGACCAGTGTGGGGTTTTTGAAAGGGAAAGAGAGGATGCAGGGTCTAGTCTCTGCTTGTTTCTATCATCATTTATACTTCCCAGTGCCTTTTCACATCGCAGTGTCTCAGTAGATTTTCATGACAATGCCATGAAGTAGTAAGGATAAACATGACTGAGCTCTTTGCAAATGAGCAAGCCACAAACATTTCTCACTTAACAACCTACCTGTTTAACGACTGTTTGGGCTTAAGACTGAGGCATGAGGTTCAGACTTATGACACTCCCACTCGAACTTACGACCTGTTTTTTTTCTGTACAGTTCTTTAAATCTTGTTTATAGAGCATTAGTGTCTTTTTTTGTAAGTATACTTTATTTATACAGTAATTTTTGCTGATTTTGTATATTACTGTAGTTTTATGTTCTGTTATACATCACAGTACTGTATATAAGAGTTATGCAAATAAAAGCAAAGTTATCAGATTGGAGTTTCCTTTGACCACTTCTTTGTTCTGAATGTTATAATGTACAATTCCTCATTTAATGACCAATTCATTTAATGACCTGGTCATGGGAATAGAACCCAGTCATTAAACAGGGAATATCTGTACCATTCAGAAATACTGAAGGATCTATCCAAGATTAACAAACTGGTGAATATCTGAGTTGAGATCAGATCTAGTTCTTTGGCTTTAGATCTGTACTCTCAATATATGTTTAAATAAAAATTGGAGCAGAGGAAAGCAGCAAAACACAGAGAGTCTAATGTCCAATGAAGGCCAAGGACATGTAAGACCAAGATTTGCAAGAAAGGGTTGGAGTTTGCAAGATCAGAACAAAGCCCAAGAGTAAGCAGCTATGGAAACATATCTATGTTGCTTCTCCTTGAAGTTGCGTATCTTCTTTCCCATAATTTAGCAAAAATGGACTGTTATTATGGTGTAATTTCTTTTGTCATGATGACATTATAATTAATTGAAATACCCTAATGGCAATCTACTTATAAAGTACTTCATGTCAACCTGTATTCTAACCCCTTTAGGTTTTAATATTTCTATTTACTTGATAAGGAACTTATGATTTTCTCTGATAGAGTTCTTAACTGGGAACAATTCTGCAAGGAAAGTGAGAAGGATTGCAGAAGTCTATTTGAGGCAACCTTTGAAACAGCCCATATGACATCTCAACCTATAGATGGGGATGTCTAGTGTGTGTGTGTGTGTGTGTTCATGTGTATGTGGCCAGGGAGGCATCTCTCTTTCATTCTCTCTCACTTTATCAATACTTCCTGAGCACACCCTGTCATGTGCCCCCTGTGTTAATAACCCTCCAGCGCTCTCAGAGCAAAGGTTGGCCTGCAGCTTTCTCCCCTTCCTGATGCCTGTCAGGAGAGGAAATCACAGCTTTCAGAGGGACCTGACACAGGGGGAACTGGATAGCACCAAAGGGTCAAGGGTAAGAATGCAGGGAACAGTGAGAAATTCCAGATAGTGTTTAGCCAGTGTTAGGCAGGAAAGGCTCCTTCACATGCATCTCCTGTTTGCTGTCTTTGGTTCCTGCAGGAAAGAAAACCACAGCAGATTTTACTGTGGTCATGGTGCACACACAGTCTTCCAAATTGCTAGAGAACAATTGAGGGGTTTAGGGGAGGCAGAATCCTAGACTGCAGGTTTGCCAATCTCCTGTGTACAGATATGCCAGGAAATTACACTGAAATTATGTGGTATTGGTTAAATATCATGGATTTAGGTATAATTTATCAGCAGATTTTATTGACCTAATAGCCTAAATGGCAAATCACATTGGGTGTGTGATAACAAGGGTGTGAGATGAAAACATTTCATGAGAAGAGCATTTTATGAAACCCGCCTGTAAACTCATCAGGAGAATTGTAGTCAGTGTATCTCATTCAAGACTGGACTAGTGACACTACTCAGGACAGATGTGAGGTGTGCACCTCTCTTCCTCCTGAATCTGGACGAGAAGATCTGGCTGTTTCTGCTCTGCTGTGAAGGTTTGCTCTTTGATGAGAACATTACTTCCCCATAAAAGTCACTGTGTCCTGATGTCACCTCCTCTTAGCCTGTGTTGCTCAGGGTTCATTCAGGTCTCCTGAGTTATGAAAGGATGTCTAGATCCAGGCAGCAAAATGACAGACCAGTAAGTCACAGGGTTAAAGGTCTGGGCATGGATTGTTTAGCTAGTGATGTTTCTAATTCCCATTAACTTTCATTAAGAATTATGTATGTGATGAGCACGAAGAGAAGCACACTTATTAACGGAGCTTTTCTCTCCTATTGGCATGAGTACTGACATTTATTAATGAAGCTGTATGCTCCCAAAGCATGTAATTGTAAAAAGTGTAGACTTTTAAACTTATGATGGGCATTAGAGATCACTTAGCCCCCTCTCCCACTTTAAAGAAGAGGAAAAGGGTCCTGCGAGGATAATCACTTACTCCAGAAAGATCATCTAGCTAGTGACAGAGTCAGATTTACACCTATAGTTTCTTACTCCAAACCCCCTATGCTACACTGACAAATTAACAAGCATTGCATAGCTCCTAATACCCCAGGAGCTATAATGTCAAGTCTGTACTGCCTTGAGTATATATGGAAGTCGAGACATATTGAGTGGCCAAAGGCTATGGGCAGACTTTAAAAAAATGCAAATTGCTATCTACTAAGTGAAATGAGTGTAAGTTTAAGAAACATAGTTCAGCTGGAGCTAATAGGTAATAGTGATAATTAGTCCGAGGGCATAGGTCCAATTTCCACAAGGGCCAATTAGCTTCACATAATGGAAGAAAAGACTGTTTCCTAGACTTGCACCATACCCTAACTCCACCGCCCCATCCCTTGGGGAAGTCAGGTGGAAAGGAAAGGCACAAAAACAATTCAAGGCAGTTCTTCATGGATCACCTTAACTACATTCAGGGAGGATGTCATGTAAAAGTTTTATTAAGGTTAAAAGGTGGGGTTTCCATGGAGCACACTTACACACTTATTCTCTTTCCTTCATTATGAAATGGTAGCAACTGAGATTTTTCTTTTTGGTACCAGGGATCGAACTCGGGACCTTGCTCTTGCGAGGCAGGTGCCAGAACCACTGAGCTAAATCCCCTGCCCTAGCAACCAAGATTTTTACTCCAGTTTTACAAATTAGGTGCTAATACTCAGAGAGGTTAAAATCAACAGAAATTATGTGATATTGGTTAAATAGCATGGATTTAGGGATAATCTATTATCAGCTTCTATTGATCTAAACCTAAATGGCAAATCACACTCTGTGTGTAGTAACAATGGCATGTGATGAAAGCACTTCATGAGAGAAAGTGTTTTCAATCCAAGATTAGGCAGTGAGAGAACATTTCAAACCTAAATCTAGAATTCTAGTACTTTCCACTAAACTAGAAGACACAGCTTCATACAAGCATGGAGCAAATGCTGCTTTACAGACACAAAGAGGAAAATCAAGGTGTCCTGAGTTGCATCTATGTGCTAGGATGTTTCCAACTAGAGGCAGCTTCTTGTCATGATTGGGCCAAAGATAAAAATAAAATTATGGCCACAATGTAACTATGGTTTTCTTTAGCGAAACATAAACAGGTGCACATGAGAGGTCTTATATAGTCCTGCCTGAAAAGGCCTCAGCTCTGTTTTATAAGTCAGACTCTGAGACACATTGACAAGACAAAGGGAAGGAAAAATTGGCCACAGCAGAGGAAAGAGACATGAATACACGCAAATGAAGGCTCATCATGTAATACTTCTGTGTCTAGAGGACCCTTGCTGGTTAATGATTGTCTTATTTCAGGCCATGCCTGCTGTGCATGCCATGAAAGGCTGTGTCCTTTGTAGATAGAACTAAGTTGTCCATAGCAAACACAAAGCAGCTAAAAAGAGGCTCTAAGTGATACAGATACTGAGCGGATCAAAGCAACTAAGGAGTCAATTTAACCTCCAAAAGAATAAAACCAAGGAACTTCACAATGCTCCCTGAAATAAAGAAGATTCTAAACATAGTAAGAGAGATCACAGTTCATTTTAACTGCAGTAGACCCTTGACTTAAGAACTCAATTTGTTTGTGAGGGCTAGTTGTAACTTAAGTTGATGGATTGAAGGCTCAGTCTCCTCTACACAGCCTTCAAAGTCTCTCTCCTGTATACATGCAGATCTCACTGTCCTTAGAGATTGGCCAGGATTTCTCAACCCTGCTCAGGAAAGGATGTTGTAATGTTCCTTCCAAAACTCTTTAAGGGTTAAATCCGTAGCTGAGACCATCTGGAAGCACAAGCAGCTGGCATTCAGGTTATAACTCAAGACTTTGTTTTTAAGTTAAAACTAAAATTCTTGTTGTAAACTAAGTTGTTCACATGTCAGGCCAGTTATTACTTGAAGGTCTACTGTATGCTGCCTTTTGGACAACTGTAATAAATTAACCATCGTCCAATAAGATTTTTACACATTACTATTCAACTCAGCCAGCACTTACATTGAATTCTATTTAATTCAAGAATTCCTGGCTATAATGTCTAGAGTTTGGGCAGTGCCTCTTTTACTTCTTATCCACCATATTTTATTAAGTGCTTATGATTTTTCTGAGACTTATATTCATAAATGAACAGAAAGGAACCAAGATAAGCAAGAATAGCTTCTCAATGGCCCCAGTGAGACAATTTCACCCATTCTTTTTCCTGGTGTCACAAACATCCATTTGGGCAGGAATTCTACAGTAGGGTGCCAGTTTTCCCCCATACCAAGAGGCCAATTTGTCTGGTTGTTCAGTAGGAATATAATAAGGCTGGGAATTACAATTGCAAACCTGTTTGAAGAATCCTAGGTCTAGCCCTGCATCCTAGCCTTCTAGTCTTTCTTCTGCATCTCTATTTGTAGTAAATGCACTCTCTCCCAAGGAAGCCAGTTCCAGTTTTGCTAGTTCTAATTGTGATAAAATTGTTCTTTAACATAAGGAAATATCTGCTTCTCATATAACTTTGAATCATTGGTTCTGGCTTTGCCCTCTAGAGACAAAAAGCATAAATTCAATCTCTGTCTCACCTTAGACCCTCTTATGTATTAATATCTAGCTATCTTTAACTTAGGGACTTATTCGTAAATTTATTCCATTTGCATTATTTAGTGTGTGTCACATTCAACATTGAATATACCTGTATCTTCTCCCAAGGAGTCTTCAATTAATTTTTTTCACGTCTCTTTTTCAATCTAAAATCCCTCAGTTTTCTCCACTTGTCATTAAATATAGAAGCCCCTATAATTTTGTTTTCCTCCTCCAGACTTTAGAATGAAAACACTATTACCAATGATAGTGAGAAACCAGCAAGTGTTAGGTCTTGGGATGGATCCTATAATATTCTCAACAACTCTGCAAGATAGAAGTTACCAATACTGTATTAGCCATGGGAAACTGTGACTCAGAGAGATAAAGTAACTGATCTTGATTTACACAGCTAATCTAGAGTAGATGAAGTACATGAGCAAAGGCTGACTCCCAAACCCCTAGTGTGATTGTGTTCCATTTAGGGGATGGCACCTGGACTTGAAGAATCTACTTGTCAGTAGGACAGAAGATCATCTCCTCCCTCATAGGACAGCAAGTAGCTCTTAATAGTAACTCTTTCTTTTGGACATTCCACTGTAGCATATAAAACACAGTAAAGTAATTGTTATCTCACTGCAATGTCTTTTCCATCATAAATGTTTTGAAAGGATTTTAAAATCATGTGCTTTTGAACCAAAATTATCTGAGAGTGACATTTAATTTATGACTGGCAATGATTTCTTGGCAAGCATCATGCATACTCAAGAATTCTTACAAAATGAGAAAATCTAACCTACACATTGTTTTCAAATGCAATGAAATTTTATGAAGACCTAATACAACAAAAAATGCAGTTAACATCATGTTACATTTTGTAAATGTTTAATTAAACATTTATTAATTTCAATTTATCAGTTTTCTATTTTGGAAACAGTAAATCATTTGAGACCTTAAAACATTTTTATAGGCTTTTAAAAGAACACAGGCTGTGAGTGCTGTGTTGTTAGTGACTAACGCTGGGTCTTTAACATTTCTTTGCCTGTGAAAGAAGAGCCAAGATAGCCATGGTGTGGCTTAAGGTGGTGATAGCCCCCTTTGAAGGCCATCTTACTGACTTTTCTTTGTCCAGCCCAATATGGTTTCTGGTTACCCTGTCTTCCCTTTTTCTACATACTAGAAAACAGATACAAATGTTGGATAAAACTTCTGTCTTTCAGCTTCCCTTCTTTACATTTAATTTTCTTTTTCTTGGGCTGCAGCTCAACCATGCTTCAACAAAGAAAGTGTTCCTTCTTTGATTTAAATCGAAGAGCTGACCATATAATTTTGCAGAAAGCTATTCACCAAGATCTAAACTGATTGCTCCTTTGGATGAAAATCACACCAATGCATCCAGTGTCATGAGTAGCCACTGAGGAGCTAGATAATACCCCTGAAAGTGAGGGGGGCTTTCACTTGGATCATGCCCAACAGGAAACAGGAGAAAGAAAGGAGCCAGATAGACTCATATTCTTTCTCCCTTCTTGCAATCCTTCCAGAGAAGTCCTGTTTGTCAAATGAATATGCCTGGTTGTGCTTCTTAGTAACTTGTGAAATGCATCATAGAAATGCATCATATTGTTTGGTTGGCACCTTTCTTTACCTTCTCTCTCTCTTTCTTCTTCACTTTCAACACCCTGAATTTTTGTACTTTGGTTCTTGCCTCTGGCTCTACCTTCTAGAGAACTCAGCCAAAGGAGGCCAAGCACCAAGCTGTCATTAACGTATTTTGTCCTGAGCAGCTTTCTTTGACTATTCTTTAGACTCTGTCTTGGCTGCCTTTCCAGCTTTTGCTTTTTGTTTTCCTCTTGATTTTTGTTCTAAGTTCATCTAGGGATGTCACTTCTTTTAGAGTAGATCTAGAAAATATCAAACTTTTATGGACTAAAAGTCAAGGGCTAGGTCTCTCTTCTGCCCATGTACTTTTAGAATTCTGAGTCGAGTTACCAAACCTTTTCTTTATCCTAGTTAAAACTGATCATTTTAGTCAGTTCATCATTCCTCTTGCTTGTCAAAAACATTTAGAATTCTGAAATAGTCACTTTCCATATTTCTCACATCTTTGTGTCATCCATAAATTTGATGAGGCTTTTAATTTTCTCTTTATTCACTGATGTTCGTTTATATAGGCCATGGTGAATGAGATAACCTAGTGCAATCTGCAGAAAATGTCCAAGCCCTAATTTTTACCATTTAGGCATGTTTATTTGCTTTCTTACTAATTCAATTGTTCTTTGCCTTCAGGCTAGGGAATTCAATACTATTCCATGATCATACATTCAGTGAGTGCCTAGTTTGGACAAACTACGGTGTTAAATATCTGTTCTTGGTATACAGATAAAAAAGGTGCTAAGTAATTTTTATTGGTGAGGATTCTCTTCTTTAAAGTAACATAAGCTGATAGTAGAGATGTTATACAAGAAACCTATCTCTTGGGTTTCCCTTGCATCATAGAGACCTGAGGAGGGAAACTGACTCTGATCAAAGAGATGAAGTTTAAGAATAAACTATTTAAACTAGTGAAAGAAGCACTTTCTCCCACTGAAAACTGAGTTTAAAAAGAAGGTGTGAATTTAGAAACTAAAATAGCCTCCTTCCTAAGCACCTACCAGTGTCGATGAAAATTCTTTGCCAATTCACAAAGTCCTATCATAGTTGCAAATTACTCTGTCACAATAATTGTTTCCTGTTAACTTTTAAGGCAAGAGTGAGAGATTTATTGAATGGCAAGAAGAGCATCTGGCATTTCTGGTTTAGTGTATGGAATTTCAGTAAATGTCAAGCACACACTTCTAAGAAGAAAAAGGAAAAAAGTCAAAAGTTCCAAAACCATTGGAAACTAATACCACCTATGAACTCTCAGAAGTAAGGAAGAACTCTTCTTGATATCATTGTTTCCTTTAAAACTGAACTTTCATTATGGTATAAGACAGATATAACTTCCAAGAAATTAGTATAAACTGCCACAAGGAGTAGAAACAGGACACAATACAAATCTCTGAAAACAAGCTAGAACTAAACTAGAACTGAAAGCCATCTATTCAATCACCTGGATAATTTAAGAGGTACCTCAGTGAAATACACAGAGAGAAACACAAGCCAAAACATAATGGGATACACAAGTTAAAGACTGTCTGTGTAGAAAAGCTGACTGTCAATAGCATGTGAATCAATTCCAAAGACAGCCATTGGTTAATGTTTACCAGGAGGCCAACTAAACAGGATGGAAGCAGATCCACTGTGTTTTGTAATCTAAAGGGCTGTGACCTGCCAGACATGCCTCCTTTTTCCTTTGTCTCTTTTTTAAAATGGTTTCAGTCACATGGAATATTGTTGATCCTTGTTATAATCAGGGTAGAAGAACTACACAAGCACATACATTTAACACATGGGCACAAAGGGGGACTAGTTCAGTAATAATCTGTTAGACATTGAAAGCTCAAGCTTCCCCAGGAACGTCTGGACCATGACAGCTCTGAATTGTAGAAAGAAGCCTCAGTTGGACTTGGGGAGGTCCAGGGGTCCTACATCAGGTCTTGGCAGCTGCCCGGTAGCTTCCTGGTAGTGGCCTCGTGGGTGGCAATTCAGCAGCATATTCTACCATAGGGAACTGGAGGGGAGGAAAACAGGAAAAACTGTACTATTTGCAGCTCAAATAAATCCCAAAGGATTTACGACTTAATCTTAGTGCAATATCACTGAAAGAAACACAATCTAGTTAACTGAAAGTAATTTAAAAAGCAATTTTAATCTTTACTTGTTCTCTCAAAGAACATTAAGGGGTGCCAATTCATAATCTACAGCCATCCATGGAAAAATTCCCTTCTCCTTTTCAATTATTATATACATGCAACACCTGACACCCAAGGTTCCTGAAGCATCTCTTTCCCTAAACCCTTTGCTCAGTGCCCCAGCCCCGCTAGCTCCCAGAATTAACACCTGCATAGCCTCTATCTTCTTTCCCTGGGAGACCCAGATAGACCTGTCTCTGACCTTGGCAGGGTGCTGGAGACCCTGAAACTCCCCGCTAAAGGATGCAGAAAGACCCCACTTCCCACAAGTGGTTTTCTCACAGGCTCTCCCTTCTCCTTTTGATTTCTTTTTGTAACATTTTCAAGTAAAATACAGGACGTCCTTTTTAACTTGAATTTCAGATAAACAATGAATAATTTTCAATATCAGTATGTCCCATATTTCACTGGTCATTTCATATACTTATATTAACAAATCATTCATTGTTTATCTGAAATTCATGTGAAAGTGGATGTCTTTTATGTTTATTTTCTAAATTTTGCAACAATGTCATTTTGGGGAATATTACTCACGAGCAATTCTATTTCACTTTAGGGAAACAAATAAAACTCATTATTTCCAGAACCACCTGGGAAAGTGAATAGTCTAGAATTTCTACTGAATGAGCCAGAGCATTTCATTTGGTATCATTATTGTGTACCTGAGCCACACTTTTTACCTTCAGCCACAAGAAAATGCTTGGCTAAAATTAATTTATACAGAGAAATTACACATGCATGTAAGCTATGTTTACATGCTTTCTGCCTAGAAGTTTACAATCTGCAAATTAAATCTTTTTAAGTATAATTAAAAGATTCCTGTGTTATCTAAACATACATGCCCAAAACATATATAGAGATTATTGCACATATGTTACATTTCACAGGATTTTGAGTTTTATCTTAATAAAAATGTATGCAAATGAAATCTCCTTTTCTGAAGAGTCACCTTGGAAGGTGATGTATTTATTCTAAAGATGTTGCTCCAAACATGTTGGAGGTCTCTCAAGCCACTTCCAGCTTCCATTTATGGGCCATACATAAGAATCACTCTTCCTGTTTTATGATCTCTCTTTGTTTTGTCCTTAGACTCTATTACCCAGATGCATCTCCTGCTTTGCCCACCCTGCTTGGTGCTAAATGACTTTTTGGCTAGCTCTAAAAGGTCATATCTATCCTCCAAGGAGGAAGATTCACAACCATCGGGAATACAGTGACATCTCAATTAACAAATCCCCCAGGAGCAAAGCTCTTTTTATAATAAAGTGCCTGTATTAAAAGTGAGATTAACTCCTTATAAATCATACAAAACATAGTGGCTCCAGTGTACTAGGCAGACAAAAATACTTTCTGAAAGCACTTCTGTTTGTCCTTGTCCTGTTCAAAGCAAAACCAAAACCACCAAAAAAACCTGATCACACACCAAACTGCAAAGTCATCTTGCTTGATCCTTTCTCTCCCTATTGAGGGTCCTTTTCTATCCTTGTCTCAGTGGCGGTCGCCTCTTCCCTTGCCCCCATTCCTCACTATCCAATACCTCATATCCTCTCCACTCTTTAAAACCATGAAGAATTTACAATCTCTGATTCATTACCTGATTATATTTTCCAGAGAATGCATTTATACAAAAATATTAATTTAGGAAGTTTCAGTCTATGTGTTGCATTAACCAGCAGGTTAAATTATGGTTGCTTTCAAAATCTTTCTCCATAAATACAGGAGGGTCAAGAATCACTAGTTATATGCAGATATAGCTTAGGCAATGAGTTTACACTTGATATTACTCTCTACTCCTGAGTGATCAACCTGATTTGGGAGGGAGTAGAGAGAGGGTCAGAATGTTGTCTTTTATATTCCAATGGCTCCTGTTATCTTCCAGAGAGAGAGAAGGGTGGATCAAATTCACTTTGCAGGTAGCCTGGGGATAGACCTGCCTGTGAAAATCATTGGAATTATATTTGCCAAAGACTTCTTCTTCCACCTTGGCTTCAAAGAAAGTGAATGCCCCAATATGGTAGAGGAAAAAAAAAGAGCAAGAGCATATGGAGTTTGGTGAAGGTGAATTCCATTAGCAACAAGGAAAAGATAAAGAGTACACTCTTCTTCAAATCCAGTTAAATTTTCCTTCCTATTTACATCTCTGATATCATTAAAGCCAATCTTATAATACTTTAATACCAGCAATATATTTACATTCTTTTTCATATTTCTTAATCAAATTTTGGGCAACAATTTGGAAGATCTGGCAGTCAATTATCTTAATTCTTTTTTTAGAAAAGCAAAACTGTAGCTAGTACATTGCTGAGAAAGTCTAGCAGTTAAAGGTTCTGGAAAGTGGCATGCGGGGGTGATGGAAGATGCTTAAATATGGTGCATTCTTCTGTGTTCAGGGTGATGTGGGGGTGACCCGGCCCTATTCATGTCTCTCCAGCCTTAAAAGCAGAAATAACAAAACAATGATGCATTGTGATGATGAATAATAAAGATGCAAAAAAGCAATGTGTTGCCAGCTTCTTAGCCTTTTTGGATGCAGAAGCAGAGGTGGATTTTTATAGCAAATCTGCTTTCAGACCTAAATGCCTTCCCACACTTCACACCCACTCCCAAACACACACACTAAGAGGTTGCAAAGGTGACTTCAACATTAGGATGTCAGAGATGATGCAAAATTGGTTTTGTACTCCTCAGACAATTATTCCAATCATTTAAATTGGGTGTATTTATATTATTGTTCATAACAGGTATTTGTTGAGTGTTAAAATGATCTGTGTTGAAATTATGGAAAACAGGATCCATGGTCATAAGTGACTATTTTTTGATGAATAGAAATAAGGTAAAAATATAAATGAAAAAGCAAACATCTACAAATAGAACAAATGACATCTTCCTTTATCCTAAAGGCATGGAAGAAATGAAAATTCTCAGATACATCTACATGTAGATCCAGTTTTTACACAATCTTAATTTCCACACAATCTCAGACCACTTATTAATTCAAGTCTCTTCAGAATCTCATGGACATAGTTTTTTAAACTTTTTAAAATTAATTTTACTCAATTTTATTAATTCTACTCAACCAACTGGACTTCCTGTACTGGCAACAAAAGAGGATCTGGAAAAAATAGTTAGAAATAATTTCTCAGATAACAACAGAGATCGTGTCCAGAGTGAAAGACATGATTAATAATGCTAGAGCAGACACAGACTAAAAAAAAGTAGAGGAGCTGAGAAACATGATGGAATCCCAGTATAGGAAACAAATGGAATCCACAAAACAGATTCAAACGATAACCAGGAGATTAAATACTCCATTGAAAGTTTACCCACCAGAATGAGCCAATATGAGGACAGAATATCAGATATAGATGACAAG
>NW_004624765.1:12106634-12123029 GCF_000247695.1 Heterocephalus glaber | reverse complement strand
GAGAGTTTTGTATTTGATTAGGCTGCCACACCTCCCAAAGCCACAGATCAGAGAAGAGTGAAATGCAACTCTGGGGTCTGCACGCGGAGCTGGGTGTGCATTTCACTTTCTGCTTCAAATTCCATTGCAGCCTCATTGTCAATTTTTAAAAGTTTATGTCTTTATTATGGTGGTTTGGCTAGCATCTTCTCCTGCTTTTAGACATCAGGAAGTCCAAATAAGGCAAAACACTTCTATCCCTAAAGTGTAGTGTTCGTTTCAAGTGGAATGAGCAGTGCCTTCCCCCAAGGCTGCCCTCTCCCCCTTCTCCCCAGCTTTCTTCCCCATAGACTCCAGCCCTCTTTGATCTCCTTACTCTGGCTCTTTCAGCACTTACTGACTCTATGGGCAATTTATCCTTTCATATCTATTGTCTTGTTCACTAATTGGTTCATATGTGCATGTTTTTCCCCAGGGAAAAGGAAATAACTTTTTGTTTTGAGTGCCTACTTATAAGAGGCTCCTTGGTAAGGGTTTTACATGCAATTTCCTTTAATCCCTTTAGCAACCTTTGCCTTAGATGCAATTGATTTCATTTTACAGATGGGGAGACTGAGTCAGAGGTTAAAGAACCTACATAATGTTATGCTGGACAGTAGAGGGAGGATTGAGACACAGGTACTTCTGTTATATGATTCTGAGGCCCCCTTGATTGGATACCTAGGTGAGCATCTGATCTTCTGCATTTTTAGCATGGAACACAGTGAGAGGGACAGGAGTATTTAAGAAGCTGTTTGGGCTAACCTATGTCATGGTAAGGAAGTTGGAATTTTCTCTATTAAAAAACAATAAGTACTTGTTAGCCAAGTTCCAGCCTCACTGTACAGGATTTTCCCACCTCACACTTAGTAGATACATAGTGAATATTACTTGCTACAGCCCTGTTGCCTGCGATCTGTGCTGCTGTTGTTTTTCTCCTGTGCCTTTGCATCCAAGGGAAGGGAGCACATGTTATTCCAGACACAGCACAAAGCATCAGAGCCACAGTTTCTCTTATTGGTCTCAGTCATCTGTCAAACTAATTGAGAATCCAGGCCAATGTCCTCTTTATGATATTTATTACACTCTTTCCCCTTTATGTTATTTGATTTAGATAGATTCGGTTTTATTTTGCATTTAGGTTTTCTCATGCTCCAAATATACCTCACCCTACCTCCAAAATTGGAGGAAAGATTAGTCAGAGAGATGAAAGTAGATGTTTTCTTGCCAGTGTTGATGGTGGGGGACCACTTAGGGATAGGGAGGATTCAATTGACCTCAAAGCCCTTTTAGGATTCCATGATATCCAATATGTTTGGGAACAGCAAGTTGTGAATAGAGACTGAGCCAAAGTATGGGTTAATATAAAAGGGAAGAGAAGCTCTCTCACTGGGGTATTCCAGAATCATTTGATCTGTTGTTTGAGGTCAGCAAGTGAGTAATCAAGTGGTACCCATGAAGCAGAAATGGCTTTTTATAAATATCTGGTACATATCAGGACTCTTAGGGCACCAGACTTACAAAAATCACTGAAGCAATTTAACAAAGTCATGGAGTAAAGCCAAGGAGAAGATGATCCCCTAGGACCCTAGCAGACCCTACCAGCCAAGATGCATTTTAGGAAGTAAGGGAAATTGAGGGACAGAGGAATGTTGATTCCCAACCTCTGAGACCACATTAGCAAAACATGTGGAACCAATAAGGAAATTGCTGTGGTCTCTAAAGGGTGGTTTTAACAATTCAGAAATTCACCATATTTTTGGACTAAAGACATACACAGATTGTGTATCTTGGGCATTTCATTTTTATTTTATTTTTAATCAAAAACATTTTCTAGCTTTGTTGGGATATAGTTGACAAGTTATGTACATAATATGTACAATGAAATATTTGATAAGTGTATACATTGTGAAATGCTTACCACATTCAAGCTAATTAACATATCCATCACTTCATTTAGTTCTTTTTTCCTTTTGTGGTAAGGACATGTAAGATCTGCTCTCTTAAAATCTTAAAAATTATCAAGTATACATTGTGAACTATAGTCATGATACCATGCAATAGATTTTCAGAACTTACTGTTCCTGTGAAACTTCTACCTTTGGTCAACATCTGTCCATTCACTCTCCCTGCACCTCTAAACCCTGCCAACGATCATTCTACTTTCTACCTCTGTGAGATCAGCTGTTTCAGATTCCACATATTACGTAAGATTATAGAATATTTGTCTTAAAATGACACTGAGATTCTATCTCACTCCAGAAAGAATGGCCATCACTAAGAAATCAAATAATGATAAACATTGGTCAGGGTGTGGGGAATAAAGAACACTTCTACACTGTTTTTGGGAATGTAAACTACTACAACCACTGTGGAAATCAGTATGAAGATTCCTCAAAAACCAAAACTAGGAATTTCATTTGACCCAGGGGTAGTGGATTAACTAATTAATGGTCACCTTGTAATGCCCAGCTGAACTGAATCAGCGTGGTCTGGGCCTGGAGGATCCATCTAAGGATTGTTGTCAATAGCCATAAAAAAGAGAACTGGAGGGGATCTTGGCCTATTGATTTTCTGGGGGAAGCTTGCTGTGGATGGTTTTCCTGATGTGAACTAGGCTGTTCTCATTGGAGGAGGAGCTTGGGGCCTTGCTGTTGCTGGGAATGGCTGCTATTTTCATCAAGAGAGCTCTGATCTTCACTGTGAACATCACTTCCTGGCTCCAATGTGGATCCCTCAGCTTGGTGGCACAAATCCTTTATCTCACCAGTGTAGGTTTCCTGGCTTCTACCATTGGCCTTTGGGCCTTCCAGGTGCAGATCCTCAATATGGACAAGCATGACACATTGCCATGGGCTCTAGGCCGCTGGGTAGACTTGTGGAGTACATTGCCTTGGACTCTAAGCCTTTAGCTGGACTTGTGTGGGACATTGCTGGGATCCAGGCTCTCAGCTGGATTCTTTGGGCTTTAGTGTGTGGTTAATCTCTTACACTCCTTTGCATTTGACTTTTTTGGTAATTATCATAAAATAATCCTATAAACTATGTGTCCTGTAGTAAATGTATTATATTACCAAAACCTTCACTAAAACACCACGTATTCCCCTTCTGGATATCTTTCAGAAGGGGTTAAAGGTGTCATACCACAGTGATGTTCCATACCCATGTTTATAGCAACACAATTCATAATAGCTAAATCTTGGAAGTGGCCTCTGTCCATCAACAGATAAATGGATAAAGAACCTGTGATATTTATACACAATGGAGTACTATTCTGCCATAAAGAAAGTTAAATTTGATTTATTTGTAGGAAAATGGAAAGTTTGAGACCATAATGTTAAGTTAAATAAATCAGATACACAAGCTGAACTATCACATGGATTCTTATATGAGAAACCCAAGTAATAAATAGAGAGCAAAATAAAAGATAGAATAAGAAGTAGGGAGATAGATCCTTCACAAATAGGCAGAGGGTCAAGATAATCAGGGAGAAGGGAAAGAGGAAAGGGAAAGGGGATGAAAAAAGGAATGAGGATTGTTATGTAGATGCACCAACTCCCCACAAGGAATGTAAACATTAAGTCCTGAAAATATGTATTAATACAGTTTTTAAAAAGAAAAAAATAAGCCTGAAACCAAATGGCAAATAATAACAACAACAATAATAATGGTTTTTCTTGTGCCTGGACTGTTTCATTTAACATAGTGTCCTCCAGATTCATCTATGCTGTTGCCAATGACAGGATTTTCTTTTTAAGGTTCTCTGTGTGTTTCACATTTTCTATATTTATCTGCCAATGGACATTTAGATTGATTCCATAACTATTGTGAATAATGTTGCAATGAATATGGGGATGTAAGATACCTTTTTGACATATTGATTTTCTTTCCTTTGAATATATAAGCAGAATTAAGATTTGTTTGTAGTCATGTTGTACTTTTATTTTAAAGTTTTTGAGGAACCTCCATACTATTTTCCACAATGGCTACACATATTTGCTTCCCCAACAATAGTACACAGGGTTCTCTTTTCTCTACATCCTTGCCAATACTTGCTATTTTGTCTTTTTGATAACAGCCATTCTAATTGGTGTGTGGTGATGTATCATTGCAGTTTTAATTTGCATTTACCTGATGATTAGTAATATTAAACATTTTTTTCATATATCTCTTGGACATTTGTATGTCTTCTTTTGAGAAATGGCTATTTCTATTTTATATTTTTAAACAAATTATTTTTTTTCTTGCTATTGAGTTGTTTGAGTTTGTCTATATCTTGGATATTAATCCCTTATCAGATGTGTGGTTTGCAAATATTTTCTCCCATTCCATATGTTATTATTTTATTTACTGTTTCTCTTGTTGTATAAAAGCTTTTTAGTTGGATAAAATAAAAATCAATATGTAAAAGTCAATAACATTTCTAATCATTAACAATGAACTATCTCAGAAAGAAATAAAGAAAACAAACCTATTAACATTATCATCTGTCTTAGTTACTTTACTCCTTGATGAGACAAAATACCCAACACTCACATTTAAAGGAGGAAAGGTTTATTGTAGCTCACAATTTGTAGAGGTTTCAGTTCATAGTTGACTGGCTCCAAGACAGGGTGGCATGACAGAGGGACAGTGCAGAGGAGAAACAGTTCATGGCAGGCAGAAGACAGCAAGGCAGCAAAGCAGCAAGGTAGCAAAGTAGCAGGTGATGACAGCAGTCCTCTTTCTGTAATTTATATTCTCTCCAGGCTATAAGCCTTTAAGGAAGGCAGCACTCAAATCCAGGATGGGCTTTCCCATTATCAACACTGAGAATTATGCCAAACCAATTAGTGGACCAATTTAATAATCACACAACCTCGATTGCAGCATCACACACTTAATACCAGCATCACACACTCTAGAACCAGTCACCTCTGAAAAACCCCACCTATGACCACATGAAACTTTAGCAGGAACATCTAGGCACAAGCCATAACCCCATCAAAAATACTTAGGAATAAATTTTACTAAGGAGGTGAAAGATCTGTGCACTGAAAACTGTAAGACACTGATGAAAGAAATTGAAGAAGTGAAGTAAATGAGAAGATATTCCATAATCATGGATTAGACAAATCATTATTGTTAAAATACCCATACTACCAAAGAGGTTACCTATAGATTCAATGTAATCCCTATAAAATTCTAATGGAATTTTCTATAGAAATAGAAAAAAATTATAAAATTCAAATAATAGCCAAATCAATCTTGAGAAAAAATAATAGAATAGGCAGCATGATACTACATGATTTCAAAATATACTAGAAAGCTATCATAATAAAAATAACATGGTATTGGCATAAAATTCAATATATAGACCATTGAAACAAAATGAAGAGGTCAGAAGTAAATCCAAATATTTTTGGTCAATTGATCTTCAACCAAGAACATGCAATAGGGAAAAATAATTTTCTTAAGTAAGTAGTGTTGAGAAAATTGTATATACACCTGATAAAGAATAACATCGGGTGTTTATCTCATTACATATAAAAATGAACTCAAAATTAACTAACGACTTTAAATTGTAAAAGTAATCAAAGAAAACACAGGGGAAATTGACTTTGATAAGAGCAATTTTGGGCTATGACACCAAAAGCACAGGTATCACAGAAATAGACAATGGGATTGCTTCAAACACATGGTAGAGGTTTGGCATTAATATTATTAAGAAGTGAACAAATGCCCAACTTTAAGGGGTATCCTACAGGCCAGATGATCACAGCATTCTGTCCAGCTTTGACATAAGGTCTGGGTCTTTTTTTTTTGGTACCGGGGATCGAACTCGGATCCTTTCGCTTGTGGGGCAGGTGGCCAAACCACTGAGCTAAATCCCTGGCCCTTTGGTCTGGGTCTTCTTATTATCATTTTCACATGGAAAATTCAAGGACGGGAGGAAAAGGTGCTGGGCCTTGAAGACAAGAAATTATACGTTTAATTCCTGTTTCTACCTCTTGTCCACTTTGTGACCTTGAGCCTATGACTTATCTAGGTCAATTTTCTAATACATAAGATGAGTATAATTAGTAACACTCCTTGGAGTCCTCATGAAGACAGAGTATAACAAAGCATGTGCAGTCCTGGTGCAGGAAGAATCTGGAGCTAGGGGTTAGCAAGCTGGGTAGGGGAAAACCCCTCATCACTGCCTCCCCACTTAGGTATTTACCATATCTTTTCACATCTATAGTAACACTGGCTCTAAGATATTACATGACTTTTAAGTATTACCAAGAATGAAAAAAATTTAAAAATCTCTTCCAGTTTAACTGTTTTTTTTTATTAACTGTTAAGATACATCCCAATATTAAAGATGTTGACAGAGGGAAAAATTCATCTTAAGAAAAAAATTTACCTTAAAATGAATGCTCTGGGAGAGCCATCTGCTCTGCTCTTTCAAAGCCTTAGGGAAAGTAGCTAAATGGTTTCTACAATTCTAGTCTGACAGTTTGGGGGGAGCAGGTTGAAACAGGAGGCTAATGCAGCTGAGAAGGAGGCCCAGGTTGGGAGCTTTGGGTACTCCTGTAACTAAATTTACTTAGAAGGAAAAACAACCTAGAATCTGTAGTGGACTTAAAAGTTGGAGGGTTGGAAATGTGTTGATTTGAAAGGTAGCAACTTTGTGGATATTTCGTGAATACATTCTGATCCAGTCTCTCTAAAGCAATATAAGCATCCTTGAAAGACAGAAGTACAGGCAGAAAAAATAGCAGGCCCACAAACCCACAGATTTGAACCCAGCCATCCTGCTTGGGACCTTCTAATCAGGCTGTGCAGAGAGGGGGGCGCTGTGGTCCATCTCTCTTTATGTTGGACCGCTGATGGTGGGAACTCTTGAAAATACAGAATAATTATGCTTCAGCTACAGTCCATCCTCAGATTCCCAGCAACAGAGGGCAGATGCAGCAGTGGTGACCAGGGGTTAGCATGGCAGATGAAGGCACACAAGGAGCAGCAGGCAGGTAGACAGGCAAGCAGTAGCAACTGGCAGCAGGAAGCAGCAGGGGAAGATGCTGCAGGTTGATGTCTGAGTGTGTGGGTAACTCACTCCCCTACAAGGCAGACAAGGTGAGAAGACCTTGGAAGTGAATTGGGAATTCTACATATGCTGTTGGGGGCAGGATAGCAGAAGGCCAAGAGTGCTCAGGTTAATGGGATCTGATTTGTATTCGCAAACAGCTGAGGCTTAGGGGGCTTTGAGTAACCTTTTGAACACTTATTGTAGAATAAATACTAAATAATTGTTAGCTTCCTTCCTTCCCCTTCTTTTTTTGTAGAAGGTTTCTGTTTGGGAACCTTATCCTAACATTAGTGAAATATTAAGACTCAGCCCTTCTATAACCAATTTTTCATAAAGTTTACTGAGGAAAGGTTGAGTTGTTTAAGTGTTAAAAACAATTTCCTGGGATTTTAGTTCAAAGAAAATGCTCTCTTCCTAAATCTACTTCCCTCACCTCTGTGATAATCCATTGTGAATTCAGGTAGGTGAAGTCTGGCAGGCATAACCGAGAACTCTCTTCCCAAGACCGTGGACCCTACTTGCCCTCTCTGGGAGACAGGTCCGGGGTAACCTGTGTGTTTTATTCCCTCAGGTCCTTGCTCACAAGTCACTGTCTGCGTGAGATCTATTTGATTGCCTTAATTAACTTTGTCCTCCTCTTTGCCTCTTCTGGTTTATTGTTCTGTTCCATTCATCACTGCTGATGCATCTTTTGCTTATAATTCATTTATTGTTTTCCTCCTACATTAGAAGGACAGACTTTTTGCAGTCCTGTGTATTCTTATATTTTAGATCCTGGAGGAGTATTTGATAGTCCCTCAAATATTTGTGTAAACATTATTAAAACGTCACACCTTTCATTAATATTTCTGTCATTCAACATTACTGGGATTGAAAGTAACGTTTTATTTTCTTAACCTCTTTCTTAAAAATCCTTGCTGCAGTTAACTCTGGATAAAGGAAATTGGATGCATAAAGGAATAAAAGAATGCCTTACAGAAAAGCAAGTGAAAGCGTACACAGAAAGTGTGGCATCAAAACCAAAGGAAGATAATTTAGTCCTGGAAAGCTAAAGGCTCCATACCATATGATAATATAACAGTAACAATAATAATAGTAATAGTGGTTGCTGTTAGTGGGCACCACCTGCACCTAGGGCATCATTTTGCAGACATGTAATTAGTATCATAGAATTGTCTTTCAAGAGCTTAGCATTCCCATGACCTTAGTGGGGCAGGGGGCGGGGAACCATGGGGAAACTGACATGAAGATACATAACAACAGGAAGTAGGAGTAGCAAAAGGAAAAGGAGGAGGAGTAAAAAGGGGAAAGAAGAAGGGAGAAGGCAAATATCCCTGGCTGCTTGCCCCCTGCGCCTGCCCCCTGTTCCAGCATCAACTTAGGCTCAGAGAAAAGTCTTTCCCCTCCACATGTCAAATATTTTAAATCACCTGTAACATATCCCTGGGGGATTAGTGACACAAGGTATATAAAAAAATTTCCAAAGACACTTTTCTACAGTGGTTTAAAATAGTAAGGATCCAGTTTAACTATAGTTTGCAAGGCTTCTGAATACCATGGGCTAAAGGAACCTCAGAAATCCTCTACTTTTGGTGCTAGAACTGTATCAGAGGGTTGAAAATTCAGCCTCAAAAAGCTGGCAGGAAGATGTGTAGAGAATTTAGGGCAAAGTGGATTCGGGAACTCAGCCTCAGCAGTTTGTGGCACATATGAGCTCACAGCCATCCTGACTTCCTTCCTTCTGGCACATTGAGCCAAGCCAAAAACATCCAGTTGGAGAAATATCCCTGGAATCTAGGCCCAAATAAAATGTCAACCTGTCCATTTTCACTCCAAATGAAACAGTGGCCTGGATTTGGAGCTGAGAGTGAAAGTGATGAGTCAAAGAGCCAAGAGAGAAAGACAAAACTTTAAACTTCTGTTTATAAAGGGTTTAACCACAGGAGGAGCAAAATGATATAGATTAGTGTCACTGCTCTTCTTTCCAATGGAGAGAAGACATCAGGAGGGGGAGTTGCCATGATTTGCTTCATATTGCACAAGTGGAGCAAAGATTTTAATAATTGCTAGCTGGCAGCAGCCGTGTTTTTCACACCATGGCAACCATCAACTCCTGGTTTATTCCGAACTGATAAAATTAGCCAGGCCACAAAGACATTATTAAAAACAAAACTAACCAAGATGGTCTATGCCATGGATTTAAGGCACATCTTCTCAAGTTCTTCCCAGCTTTGGATTTCACAGGGCTGCCACCAAAAATGCAGTCAGAGTCCTTAGATTCACCTCAGAGATTCTAGGTCAGACTCTTTGAAGGGGAGGTCAAGCTGCCAGTTTTAACAAGATCCCTACACGGTTCTGATGCAGGCAGTTCACTAATCACATTGTGAGTGACTCTGAACTAGATTATGCCCAAGAGTTGTCAGCCTGAGTGCCAGTTCTAGTGCCCTCTCAAAGTGGCATTTGTTGCTCTAACTGCTCATATGGAAGCCACCAGCTACATGTGGCTGCTAGAAATGCAGGGTCCAAATGGAGACATGCAGTATAAATATAAAATATGTGGAACTTCAAAAACAGCGTTCATATTAAAAAACTGTGTAACACATCTCATTTAAAAACTTTCATATTAGTTATATGTTGAAAAATAATATTTTGTCATATTGTGTTGCATACAATATATTATTAATGTTAATTTCACTGGTTTTTAAAAATTTTTTAATGTGGCTACTAGGAAATTGGAAATTATATGCATGATTCACATTACATTTTTAGAGTTGCTCTGGACATTGGTTTCAGATCATACACAGGTCATAAACAGTTTCCATCAAGGTCTATCTCCAGTTTTATCCTCTTTTACTTTGTCTGCATCTTAAAAAGAAGGAGGCCATTGAGCTGGTCCAGCCTGTCTTGCAGACATTGAGCACAGGTAGCGTTCTAGTTCAATCAAACCATCAAGGTGCCGACTACATCTACAAAATGTTGGCTCACACAATGCCTTCCAAAAATGCCACCAACATCTAAAATTGCACAGAAAGCTTAATATATTTTTATATTAAGTATATATTTTCACATCCAAAGATTTAGTAATAGTGGGTGTACTATGTCACTTGAAGAATCCCTACTGGCTCCGGGGTGAAGCAATTACTTCATCAGAAGCCCTTCAACACAGAGAAATTAGCAAAATAGTTAAAGACTATGATTTAAAATTCAGCCATATACAAAGAATATCTGTATATACCTTTCTATTTTGTTGCCATTATTCTATTTGTTTTTATGAAAGTGTCTTTGTCAAGGTAGAACATATGTTATCTTGTATTTTGTTAGCTTGATTTATCACTTAGAGGATTTACACATACTATGTGTGGATTACTCTGTGCTCTTGACGTATACCTAGTAAAAGTTAGGGGGAGGCCCAGTTCTGGGTACCTAAATCAAGATCAATAAATAATTCTTGATTGTTTGTACTGGAACTGAAACAATAGCAAAAGGATTTTTAAAAAGTTAAAGAATGTGTAATTGCCTTATCCCCTGGCTTAAGGCTGAAGATGTTGCAGTGAGATTACCACACCTGGGGTGGACAAGTATGGCTGGCTGCTGTGGGTCCACAGGTCAAGTATAATTCACACTAGCAAAAACCATGTGCCCGAATCCTCCATATCAAATTTCTCTGGTTAGGATTTCACTGTTAATCTTATGGAATTCTGCCTACTGTTCCAAGAATTAAGTTGCTTATTGGAGCCGTACTATTTATTTTATACTCTACATTCATGAGCCTAAGGAAGCCCCTGACCCTGTTGTGTCAAGACAAAGTTAAAACTGATTAGCTATTTTTATCATTTTCTATATAAATGTCAATCAGAAACTCAGTGTTTTATGTCACTAACAAAGATAAATTGAGTGAATGTTGTTTTGTGCTGAGAATTATATTGGGATCTATGCAAGGGATTGGGAAGTAGAGAATACTAAGGTACAGGAGATATAGCACAGTGAACATTTCACATGTTCATACCCTTTTCCTATATGGGGGAAGGCCATACAGTGTATCAGACCACACAGTGGCGTACAGCCTTCTGCACTGATAATCATCCTTAACATTCTGTGCTTCAGCTGGGGCAGCTCTGTCTGCACTGTGGGGCCAGGAGTCAGCAGGGAGGTTCCTCTCATAGGTGTTCATGGAGTCTAGGCTGAAGGGAGCAACTGCTTCTGATGACGTGCCCTTCTCATGGTGATGGTAGGACCACACAGGCCCACCATACACTTCTGCTAATTAAACCACTGTCCAAATCAAATCACATGGTTGAGCTCACAATGGGAAGGAAAGAAGGAAATATCTGTAGAAACAAAAATAAAATATCTCAGCCCTCTGGAGTGTCTCTTGATGGTTCAAGGTTCTCTGTCTCCCACTTCAAAAGATTCCAGGGTTTGGGACATCCCACTTCTGTAGTCCCTGTCTTGCCTCAGTCAGACGGACAGTGCAGGGGGAATTACTGAAAGGGGGAGGAGCAATGGGAGGAGTCTCTCATTCTGCAACATTGGAATCCAGTAAGCAGAGCAGTTAGGTCACCAATAGCTCTCTCACAAAGAGTGTTCTGAGGCAGCACTGTGGCTATGTTCTTCTCCACCTCATCATCCTCAGGTCCTTCTAGTTTTCTGAGCCTGGTTCTAGAGCTTTCCAGATGATTGGACAACAGACACATTTGTTTTTTCTTGCTATCTACAGATAGTTTTGGTTGTTTGTTACCAAGAAAGCTGCTTGATCCCAAGCACAAGATTTGACTCTTGAAAAATATTCTGTAGTTTGAGGAACTAACATTCTCACAAAAAACTCTTGCATATATATCATATGATATTCCAAGAGGTAAGTGTATGAAACAGAGGGCCAAACAGCTGTGATCTTAAATCTGAACTCTAGCACCTCCTTCCTACTTCACCATATGTCTCTCTTAATTTTTCTTTGGTTTCCTCATCTGTAACACTACCTTAGCAGTCTTTGCAAGGATAAAACAATAACATGTTTAAATCTCCTAGCACAGTCTTTAGTATGCAGTAAATCTTTAATAAACTAGTATTTCTTACTTTTATCATGGTAAGGTGTTACTTGGAGTGGGATGAGCGTTCTGAAGAAAAGTAACTTTATTAAAGTCCTAAAGAAAATTAGAGTCATGGAATCTTGATGGGGAATATTGGAGTGGTCTAGGAAAAATATGCTTAAAAGTCAAAGTACTATTGAATATGATGGCACAGACCAGTAATCCCAGCCACTTGGGAGGCTGTGATTGGATTGTAATTTCTAGGCCAGCTTGGGCAATTTAAGGAGACCCTGTCTCAAAATAAAGGATAAAAAAGGGCAGAAGATTTAACTCAGTGATAAGACACTTACTTGCCTGGGAAGCACAAGGTCCTGGGTTTAATCTCCAGCATTGAAAAAAAGCCAAAGTATAGCAATAAGAATGGACATGTTGTATGTGCAAGACATGGAGAAGACTGGCATGGCTATTAGAGGAGATATCTGTATGGAAAGCAAAAGAAGATTTTAAGACAAGAGAGGACCTGATGAGAGATGGATGTCTTTGAGAACAGAAAAGGTTTAAGTTTAATGACTTGGTAATAGGGAGTCCCAGGTTTTGAAATGAATGGAAAATTCATGCATGTGCAGAAGGAGAGTGTAAATATTTAGAAATATTTGGAGGGTTATGTGTGGGCCAGACCATGGTACAAATGCAATTCAGAAAGAAAACATTTGCAGTAAATCAGGACAGAGAGATGAAGGTTGGGATAGGGGTAATGGCTGTAGAAGTAGATGCCCATGAAAGATACACATCTGAGGAGTACAATAGTCTCAGTGACTCTTTAGAAGTATGGATAGAAAGAAGTATGGGGTCACTGCTTCACTTGGAAAGAGACTGAATTTATAAGCTAGAATAATTGCTTTTTTATTACTATATAATTTCTATACCATAAATTTCACCATTTTAAAGTGTGCAATGCAGTGGTTTATAGTATATCCATAGTTATGCAACCATCACCACTAATTCCAGAATATTTTCATCACTGCCAAAAGAAATCTCACATCTATTAGCAGTCATTTCCTTTCCTTTCCTCCTATAGCCTCTGACAACCACTAATCTGCTTTCTGTTTCTACAGATTTGCTTATTTTGGACATTTCATATAAATGGAAGTCTTACAATATGTAGTCTTTTGTGTCTTGCTTCTTCCATTTCACTTAATGATTTCACAGTTCCTCCATGTTGTAGTATGTAAGTACTTCCTTTTGATAGCTAAATAATATTTCATTGTATAGCTATACCAGATTTTTTTCTATTCATCAGTTGATGGAAATTTGGATTGTTCCTGTGTTTCAGCTATCATAAAAAATGTCTATGAACATTCATAGATAAGTTTTTTTATGAACGTATGTTAACAATTCTCTTGGGTGCGTATCTAGCTGTGAAATTTCTGAGCCATTTTGTAACTCCATGTTTAACCATTTGAGGAACTTCCAGACTATTTTCTCTAACAGCTACCCTATGTCACATTCCCATCAGCAGTGTATGATGATTCAAATTAGTACACATTCTTATCATCACTTGTTTGTTTTATGATATAGCCATTATAGTGGGTATGACACAGTACTACATTGTTGATTGAGTTGTAGTTCCTTGAATGTAATTGATATTAACAGTATAGACTTATTTACCTAAACTTTTTTCATCTAATATGAAGAGTAAATCAAATATAATTCTTCAGAAAAGTTAATTTAACTTTATTTAACACTTTTCCCAAATGGAGCTTAGTACTTGCAAGTCAGCAATATATAAATAAATCACAGAAGAATTTTAAAAGTAGCTATAAAATAAAAGGGTTGGGCTGAATTATCTAAAATTTTTCAAATTTATTATTCTCTGATTCTAATGTGGTTGATTGGTAACTGAAATGGGATGTGAACCTAGGAATGATAACTTAAGACCCCTTCCCTGGTGGAGAAACCATTCCTCTCTGATGAAGTCACACTTGCAAAATGAGTCTTAACTGGTCCCTTGAAGGCTGAAAACTCTGGAAACATAAGACATAGATCATGGAAAGAAAGGTTCAGAAACTAATATATGCACTTAGAGAGGGTGGTCACAGTAATTATTTTGTGGGTGAATTGTTCTTATAGGCAAAAATCATGCTTGAAAAAATCCAAAACAGATGGTGCCTAGGGAGTAGGGTGAAATTTTTCCTTGCAAACCTTAATGGAATTTGGTCTGAGATATTTTCAAGAAGTTCTAATAGTAACAGAAACTTTGAAATTAGAATAAAAAAGATGTATGTGGAAAATACTACACATTAGTAATCTAATTTTATCTAGTTATTAAAGAGATAAACCTGAAAATAGAATCAGGACACAATAGAAGCTAATCCAGTGCCGTGAGTTTGTGATAAAATGGGTTACAGAACCATGAAAGAGTTTATGTGTCTTTTAAACTAGGCTTGCTCTGTTTACAGCACATTGATGCTTGTCCCCTTGAACTATGCAAGAGAGATGGGCTGAATGAATAATTTGAATTTGAATCCATCAGATATGTTTTTGCTTAGCTTTCTTAGGCTCCTTAGAGGATTTGAACCCTGGACTGAAGAAGCTTAAAATCTTATTTCTACATGGAACCTTGTAGCTACCATAGCAGAAGAAAATGGTGTGTGTTTGGAAATTAAACATGTAGATTTTATTATCTATATGTCAGTAAGTCAGAATATCTACATGAATATCTATATGTCAGTAAGTCAGTATATCTATATGACAGTAAGTCAGAATATAGTGATGAATCCAGGTCAGAGAAATGAAATCAGGACACAGTGTCCTGCACATGGAACTGATGAATAAGAAGAATTCAGTCATCAGAAGTGGAGAAAGAAGGATGGTCTGTAAGATCCAATGAGCATGGTGTTCATGGAGCAGAACATGGTCTTCTCTGGCCAGGTGGAACATCTTGTTAAAGGTGAGAAGGCTACAGAGCTAATTACCTCCATGTTGAGCACTGAATATAAGATATTATCAAAAGACTGAAGTATCAAGGAGCTGTTTACTGGATGCCAACCCTAAAAGCGGGCAGCAAAGTCTACAGAAAGATAAGATGTAACATGGGTAGAATCAGTATTATCGATATTTTTTAAATGTACTTTTGCACCTTGCTTTCATCTAATTCTTTGATAGATTCATGATATCACAACTTAAGGTGTTTGGAAGGACCATAGCACAGAATGTAGAAGTTGAAACAAAACTTAAAATCATCGAATTTATCCTTCTTATTATGTGTGAGATCACTGAGGGCTAAGAAGAAATACAGTGGCTTGTCCAGGGTCACATAGCTGGGAGGGATGGGAGACTATTTTTTGGACTCTGGTTTCCCTGACCCATGACAAAAATTGTTTAAATTTCAAACTTTTCCCCCCCCATGACTCTGATCTTTTGAAGCTACACTCAAACTATCCAAGGATTTGTTCTATTTCTTTTCAGCAACACTGGGGTCAAAATATTATATGTTAAAGGGTCTAGAACCACGTCTCTCAAAGTATGGTTCACAAATCAACTATATCAAAATGTTCCTAAACTCTGTCTCAAAAATATTACTTTAGAATTTCTGGGGTTAGGACCAAAGAATGCAAATGCAATTTAATCAAGCATCTAGGTGACTTTATATGCTGAAGTTTTACAATCACTGTTCTAAATCAAAATGGAATGTTTCCAGGCCATACCACTGCCTGCAGCACTGCAGAGAAGAGCCACCTCCAGCACCTAGGAGGAGCCTTCCAGGCTGCCATACCACCACCCCCAGGGCTGAGGAGCAGAGCCTCCCCTAGTGCCCAGGAGGTGAGCCACACAGGTGCCAGCAGCAAGCCCCTAACCCCCACTGAAATGAGAAGACACATAAACAAGTCTCAAAACCAGACTTCCAGATCACCTAAAGCAACCTCAAAGGGAAACAAGATGGAACAGTCTGTTACTCAACTACCTGGACTCCCTCAACTGGTAACAAAAGAGGACCTGGAAAAAATGAAATCAGAAATAATTTCTCAGATAACAGCAGAGATTTTGCCCATAGCACAAGACATGATTAATAAATCTAGAGAGGACACAGATAAAAAAAATAGAGAAGCTGAGGAACATGATGGAATCCCAACATAGCAAACAAATGGAATCCATAAAACAGGTGCAAACAGATTTCCAGAAGATTAAAAACTCCACTGAAAGTTTACACAGCAGAATGAGCCAATGTGAGGACAGAATTTCAGATATAGAAGATAAGATTGCAATTAGTGACCAGGAAAAGAAAAATTTCTTTAA
>NW_004624765.1:12074499-12088330 GCF_000247695.1 Heterocephalus glaber | reverse complement strand
GTGTGTGTGTGTGTGTGTGTGTGTGTGTGTGTGTGTACAAAGTTTAAAGTCCAGACAAGAAGGCAAAGGATACCTGTATTTATATGCACTGGGGCTCAGACTGGACAGAACTTCCATTTTCCAAATGTCATATTGGGTCAAAGAGTTTCATAGGTTAGCCAAGTTTAGGACAGTCTGCTTCTTTAAACCTTCCTTTTAGACATTTAGTGAGCAAATCAAGTAATTAAAAGCTCCTAGAAGTCCTGCAGTGAAGCAAACTGTCAAAACTGATTTGATCCAGAATTTTCAAACTTATTTACAACCACAGCATTTTTCTTAGGGGAACCCTATTTGCATCCCAAACACTTGAGGGAATTTTGGACTAGCCTGATGCTAATTTGGATGGTAATTCTCCTCAGGTGGTTTCTGAGAGCAGGAGCCAAGCTCCATGAGTCCACAGCTCGTATGAGTGGCTGAAGAGGTTGGCTGGGTTCTGGTGGCTCTGTTTTTCCTCCTTCATCATGTCTCATCAGTGGGGTAAAACAGAGCAGTGAAACATGACTATTCCCACTGAACAGGCTAATTCGCACCTTCTGACTCATTTCCCTTATGCTTTGGAAACCTCTGGAGGCCAAAGGGAGCTGTGGTTACAAAGTGGAGGAAGGCCCCTTCTCCACATTTCGTGTGATGCCTGATTCAAGCGTGTCTTGTTACACAGTACACCTGCTGCCCATTCGACAGCCCAGGCCCCTCAGCCAACCAGCCCAGCTGGTTCTTACTCCCGGCACATGAGCCATTTCAGGGTGGTGTGACGATTACTTTGATTCAGTCCCAAAACTGTCTTCTCTTTTACCCATAGCCCTCTTTGGCTATCATTTGGATAAAGGTGGTGATTGAATTAACAAAGCTGCTGAAAGCAGAAATGAAACTTATAAGGAGGGGCCTCAGAGCCTCCAATAGCAGCTTGGTTTGCTCTCCCTTCTGGAGCAAAAATGTGAGCTGCACTTCAGTGGCACCTGGTGATTATGGTATTAGTGGGGCACTGCTCTCCACTACTCGTCACTCACTGTTGCTGTGTCTGAACTAGGAGCTGCAAGAGGTTGGGAAGATTCACAGCCCTGTAATTATGAGACTAATTCCAAAAAGGTCACAACTCCTTAATCAAATGTTAATCAAAGCATTTTGTAGATGATGTTGATTCTATCCAGAGTGAGAGACAGCAGTCAGGGACCAAGGGCAGTAGCCCTGAGTCCTCTTGAACCGGAGTGGGTTTTGAAAATAAGTTTTGGTAAAGCAACCAGCTTTACTCAAGAAAAGAAAACTCAGAAGTATGAGATTTTATTTTTTTAAGTACAAAATTACATCATTTTCTCTTACTGTCCTTTTACATTGAATAACCATGTTAGAGGATCCATTGAGGGATGACAGTCCAAATAAGCAGATATTTCTCTCCTCTTACCTTTCCTAAAAGCTTGCCTTTGTAACAATACTTAAATCCATAGATCCTGCTTCAGTTGAAGCATTATTTGTCTACTCCAGGCCTCAATTTCACAAAACAGATTTAACCCATTATGGATATGAGTAAACTAAGACTAGAGATTCAGTTATGTTCTTTTGGCTGGTCCATAGCAGAGGGAGGACTCAAACTGAAATCTGTTGATCCAAAGTTCAGCATTCTTTACACACGCAATAACTCCTGTTTTAATAGGCGTGGGCTTCTGAGTCACCTAGATGTCTTTGTCAATAATCAGGGCATTATCCTTCTGCTTTCCCTAGCCCCACCCTAATTTCCAATCTACATTTCCTCATTGTAAACCTCCCTGTTACAAGTAAAGAAATAAATGAAACAAGTGCAAGACCCTGTGCCCCATCAAATTTCAGACACTTTAGAGATACATTAAAGAGATACCATCCATGGTCCCTTTCATGCTGAAAAATATGCATATATGAAGACTGGTCCACCATAAATAAGTATAATCTTATTCACCATATCACTTAAGTCCCATTACACTTTTTAAAAAGGCTTTGGACCATCTTTGGTGTCTCTAATTTTTAAAAATCTTTAATGACCATTTGAAATCAAGTGGATGGTAAATTTTTAGAAGCTCTCATTATGCAACTGGTCTTGGTCATCCTTTTGGGCAGAGTGGATTTCTTTGTGGTCTTACATTCTGTGCACCAGTCTGCAAATTCTAGGCAGAACATGTTGGCAGCAGCCTCCTCTTCCAAACCTCATTTTCTCTCCTTTCGAGGGTGTGAGCTCCCCAAAGTGTGATTAATCCATCTATTGATCGCCTCCTGCCATAGCAAGGATGAGATATGGCTAGCAATTGGTGCCAGGCTGTCTATGTGACCAGACTGCTAAACCAAGGTGAGAAGAGACAAGTGCTAGCCTGTGCTTTCCAACCCTGCACACAGAGAAGGGGCACAAAGCTGTGCTTCCCCCTCGCCTTGCAAAATGATACTTCTCATCAAAATGCAGCTGATTCTTTTTCAAATGAATTATAATGTATACTCCCTGCTATCTCAATTGGCTTCACAAAGGTCTAATAAAAGTTTATGGGTAAAGGGAATGAAGAAAAAAAAGCAACAAAACAGAAATCTCCTGGAAATGGAGCCAAACAAGAATGTGCTGCTTTGATTAAAGCAATCCAGGCAGCTATAAAGGATGGCCAGAAGCTTGCCAGCAAAAGGGATTAGAAAAATAAGGAGGCATTTACCTAATATGCAGAGGCATGGTTGTGGGGAAAGGTAAGGTAAAGATAAACTGAGAAGATAGGCAAACACTCTGGAGATAAATGCTTGTACCTGCAAACAAACAGGGTAAATTGAGAAATACGTGCATTTAACTCCTTCCCCAGGCCAGTGTTGACCAGTTAACTAAGAAAAGAAAGTTTGGCCAGCCAAGACTCGGTAAAGCATTCTTTTCTCTCTCCTCTCCTGCCCAGGAGAAAATCAAGCATGTTTACCCTCAGAGGCAGAGGCCATGTTTTCTTGCATTCTGCCCCTTATGTTTAGAAGAAACTCTCATCCACCTAGTCACAGCACACTCTCCATTTCAGGAGGCCCTGGTGTGGAAGAAGTCACACTGAATTGAGTAGCCCCTGCCATTTCCTGTGGAATCGATTTTCAATGCATCTAGCCAGAAAACAAACATACTGAAAAGTTGCAGTGGTCTAAACCCTACCAGCTTCTGCAAAAGGAAGGGTGGCAGTGTTAGTTTTAAGATTACCAGACCCTCTATCTAGCAGATCTTGTGTCTCTGATTCACACTGATTTTCTGGCTTCTCTGTTCCAGATGTGCACAAAGCCCGAGGCACATGAGCAGACAGAACTTTTAGCTTATGAGGAAACAGACAATTAGAATTTAGGGCCAAAACTGCAAGAGTTTTCACATGGGATGAGGTCAGAGCCAAGTCAAGGCACTTGATTCTTTCTCAAGTTTCCTAGAGGAATTACTGAGAACTAAAACCTGAAGGACATATAGAAGTTTTCCTTTTTACAAAAATCATAGATATTTACAAAGTCTTTGTAAATAGGAGGGATGGAAGGGTTGAAGGGAGGGCAGGGGAATGGGAAAAAAATAAGAACCAAGAGAGATTATGTAAAGGTGCAAATTTCCAATGATGAATGTCATTATATTGTATACCTAAAATGTACCAATAAAATAAAAATTTAAAAAAAGTCATAGATAGAGGATAGGTAAGAGATTGGGTGTAGTTATTCTAGAATGAAAGACCATCATCACATAGGCCTGGAGGCCTGGAGAGAGAACAAGTCATATTCAGGTGACAACAGGTTATCAAACATGGTTAGAGCTTAGTGTGTGAGGGAGACAGTCACAAGCTATGAGGCTGGAGAGTCAAATCAGGGACTTCAGGAGGTATTAAAATGTTTGTACTTAATTCAGAGGACAATCCTAATGCCATGGTAGAATTAATATAGTGTAGTGATGTGATCAATGGTCAGGATGTAGAGCATGGATCATAAAAAGGGGCAGCAGGGAAGCAGGAAGACCAATTAGGAAAGGGTTGGCCTAACCCAGGTGGTCTGATTTCAGGTGGTGACAATAAGGATGGAGTGAAAAACAAGGTGGAAACCAATGTGACTCCCAGAAAGAAACCACACCCACTGAGAATTTATCTAGAGAATATATATCTTATTATAAATGGGTTTGAGGAAGAGCCCAACACTTCATAGATGCCTAATAAGAAGAAATGTTAAGTTTAGCACTTGCTCTTTCCTACAAGCTATGAGAGTTCAGCAACGTTGGGAGGTGAGGTAACAACAGATAAGCTAGGTTCATCTTCTGCTTGGAGAATAGTTCCAGAATATAGAAGGAAAAGCTCTGTAAAATCCACTAGGAAAAATGAAACTACTTCAGTGTTGAACCACAGGCGAAGTTGCATGCGCTCAGTGATGAACAAACCATTTTCCACAAAGCCAGTGTTTCAATATTTTGCTTGGCATCAAAATAAAATTGGACTGGCAAAGAATGTGGTTTAGAAATAGGCTGAGAAATAATAAATGAAATGGTCCATAAAAATGCCAATATTTCCAAATATAGAGCATAGTCTCTGATAGAAATATTATTTCTTAGTGTCTTTATTAATAAATTGAAAAGAGGGAGTTGTTTATTGATGCAAATTGCAGATGCTTCTAAATAAGGCAACATTGTCAACATCCGGCTGATCACAATGTCCCCAAAGAGGTTAGAAATGAAGGACAGGAAATGATAAAAGAAGGTTAAATTTGGCTAGATGGAAAGTACATCTGGGGAAAAATTATTCAAAAAGCAGATATTCATTGGACCAAAGAAATCTGGACCACACTGGTGCCAAAGGAGACCCAGGTGCAGTACCGGATGGCAAATTAGGTAGGAGTTTGAAATATGCTAGGGCAGCCCAAAGCCCATCCAATCCTGGCCTGCCTCATCTGAGAAAGAAATCTTGCCTATCAAAGGAAAAGATCTGGTCTGCCTCATCTTTCCCTGAGTGCAGACCATTCACAAAAGAAATTTAATCCCTTAATTGCTTTGGTTCTGGTTATTGGGAATAAAATGAAAATCACCTATCAGAATTATAAGACCTTTACTATTATTTGACTTCCATGGCCAATGCTTTTAAGGGAAAGAAATATAGCCACAGTAATTTACATATGGAAGCTTCATTCATTGTGTCTTAGGATGTGTCACTACTACTCTTTCATTATTCTCTCATTATTGCCTCATAACAGTCTTCCAGGTAAGTGGGTAGCTGGTCATATGGTCTCTGTTTTACATATTAAGCAGCTGGGACATGGTTACCAAGGGCATTCAAGATTGCCAGTCATTGGTTTCTCTGTCAGGTCCTTTGTTCTTTACAAGGACATCTTCCTTTTAAATGTGTTAAGCTTTTGACAAGCTTTAATGGGAACTGAGGAATTGTTCATCAGTGCCATCACAGGTCTAAGAGGCATTATCACATTACTCAATAGGCAAATGAGACTAATTTAAGGCCCTAATATTTAAATATTGATACATAAATTTCATCAAATAATCTTCACAGTAACCACAATTTTGCCAACCACTGCCCTGGTTTATATTTCATTATTGATAATACTTTGAATTATAAAAGGATATATGAGTGGGGAATGCTCATAATTTCAGTGCTAAAGATTTCTTAATGTCTATATTCAGTTCACCTAGACTAAAAAGAAAGCAGGAAGTGGAAGTAAACACTGTTATTTCAAAGAAAATTATTTCATTATTTCTTCAATTTGCTTTCATGACTTATTAATCACACTCAGAGTATGTAAGTACCTCTAGAAAAAAATTTCATGATTTTATCCAACTATAATGGGTAGGCTTTAAACCATCCTGTTGGCCACACATGGGTCTGGGCAGAGCCAAGGGCCATTACTGGTGTCCATGCTCAGAAGCTCTGCCCAGAACTATGACTGCATTTTGACCTTGCCTAGGCCTGAACAGTGTGGTTCAGTGGGGCTTTATTAGCAGGCAGATTCTTTTCAGTCATATTGTCTGAGTGATAACTCATTATTGTAATTCAAGTAAGGGATAGTTTGTGATTTGGGTTTTAGTGAGGGATAGTAAATTTTATAGTGTATATAATTTGGAACATGTCTGTGTTTCAGCCCATATGTGGAAATCTGCCTGGGTGCTTATTATTATGCTTATCTGCAAATGACCAGATGGCCTTCCCCAAATGTAGAGAACCATTTAGTGCCATTTTAAACCATTAAAGCTATTAACTCTGACTTGAGATAATCCTGTGCTCAAAGGGAACTAGTTTTGCTGTCCCTCGAAGTTATCAAATATAATTAAATGCCATATTGAGGAGTAGGCACTAATGGATTAAGGAGACGGCTCTCAACCAGTTATGGGTCAACTAAGCAAAGGGACACAGGCACCAATGAAAAAGATGTAATGGGTGAGGCACTGACTAAGCTGCTGTAACAAAAAACACCAAAAATATAATTCAAACAAAAGAGATAGTTCATGTCCCTTTCAGACAAAAATCAAACCAACACAACACAAAAAAGTCAGAGGTTTGTGGGAGGCCCAATACAGGCTGCTCTGATACTTCAGATCAACTGGAGACCATATTCCATCCATCTTGTTGCTCAGACATTCATTATAGTATTCTTTTCATTCACATTGCTGAAGCTATCTCACCAATACTTCTATGTTCTGGATAGCTAGAAGGAAAAATAAGAAAAAGTGGAGGGTAAGAAAATTATTTTAAGGAATTGATAGTAGAACTGTATACATCACTTCTATTTACAATCCTTCTGCCAAGAATTTAGTTATTTGATCGCCACTAATTGCAGAGGAAGTTGGAAAATGTGGTCTCTAACTAGATGGCTAAGTATTGTGCTACAACTCACACAGTGGAAAGCTATATTTCTAAAAGGAAAAATGAGAGAATGGATACTGAAGCAGTAGTTTCTGCCACAGGTTTGTTCCAGAGGATATAAAACCAGAGATAAGAATTGTGCAACTGCCATTGTAAGAATTAAGGAGCTCTGAGGAAGCTCACAGCTAAGAATAGATGGTGGCTGGTTATACTATGTGAGGAAGACCAGGGAGTTCACTATGTCCTGGAAACTGCAAGATGCCCTATGTTCATTAAGTGAGTCACTTCTCACAGCAACTCTAGAAATATTGTTAGTACAGATCCTCCAAGGAGAAGATGCCAAAAGAGAAATAAATATGAAACAAATTACTAGGGGAAATATCTATGAGAGAAAATAAGGGGAGTGGGCAGGTTGGGAGAACAGATCCGACACTGAGCAAAGAAGGAAAAGAAGGAAGGGTTGGATCTAAGCATTTTAGATTGCAGTGAATGTCAAAGGAAAGTTTGGAAAGACCATCAGGAAATTAGTTTCCATGTCAAGTCTGCCCATCAAAGGAAACCTATATTTTGTGTGTCTTACACCACATCTTAGTTGCCCACATCTTACAAATCCTGGTTTTTGCCTAAAGAGTCCGTCAGAATGCTGCAGCTGGACATGGTCTCTCTCTCTCTTCCTTTCCCTTCCTTCCTCTCCTTCCTTTCATCTTCCAAAACAAAAGATTAACACATATGTCCAAATTTAAAAGCTGGTAAATGGGAGAGATGAAATTGAATACACAGTCTCTCTTTAATTAATTTATATGCTGTCTGCTAAGCTTATTACAGCCATCCAACACATAGTTTTCAAAGGTTCAGACAAAAATGCCCAGATGTACTCAAGCATGATGTTACCAAACCAAGAGTTTGAAGGTGAGAAAATGCCTCACTCAACCCATAGGGCAAGAACCAATGCCAGGGCCTGAAGTGAGGGTGGTAAGTATTCACAAAGGATCTGTTCTATACAGGATCCTTACAGCTCCTGTCTGAAGCAGTTTTGAGAATCAAAACCATAATCACAAGGCCAAACCCATGTCTTGGATCAACCTCTGTCCCTTCTAAGTTTCTTTTGAACCCTGAGCCTCTTCTAAAGTGATGAGTTCTTTTACTCAAATGAGGCAGGTTGGGCAAAAACTATCTATGCTTCTATGCAAAGGGCAGGCAAGATTAAACTTCCACTCATCCTTTCCACCTAACAACGCAGAGCACAATTAGTCACCCTATGTCAGTCTCTCTGATTCATCAGACCTAGAAGTCTATAGAAACCCTTAGACTCTTAAGATGAAAACTAAAAAAATACCATTTCCTGAAAACTTTCAGGGCCAGAACGTTAATGTTGTCCCAAGTACCCAAGCCACAAGTCTCTTTTCTCCTATTCTATGCTCTATTTGGTATTTTCCTTCCAGTTTTGTAGCTATCTGAGCTTCCCCAGACCTCCTACCCCAGCTTTGCAATTCTGGTTGAATCTTCATTTTCTGGTTGGCTAATGACTAAACCTCATATTAATCCATGAGCATATTTTTCATATCTTCACACAACAGATTATAACTGAACAAAAACTAGGTGTTAGGAATATAAAGATCAACACAATTTGGGCCCTGTCCTCAAGAATTCAGTCTTGTGAGAGATCTATCAGAGCAAAAGTTTACTTAGCACAGGGAGTATGGAGAAGACACATGTCATTATGCTTGCAAAAGTGATGGGAGTTCCAGTGAAGCATGCATGTAAGTCAATTAGGTGAGTGCCTAAGGAGGAGGGTCAGTCTCAGGAGAGGGACTAGCATGTGCACAGCCCCAGAGGGGCACAAAACTGTGTGTACTCAGAGATCTGGAATGACTGAAGTTCAGGCTATGTGCATCAGGGAAAATAGGCAATATGGCTGAAAAAGTAGAGAGAGGGATAAAATCCCATGGGGATCTGTATAAGGAATTTGGGCCTTGTCCTAGAAGATGGTTGACAGCCATGGAAAGGTTTAAAAGATGGTTTCTGCTTCAGCTTTTTGGACTGACTCCTTTGCTACTTGGGCCTTCTGGTCCCACTTACCCTATTTACAGAGATGATAAAATTAGTATACTGAAATAAATACTAGGGAACTCAGAAATAGGAGCCAATTTCAATCCTGAAGGAAGATCACCTGTCCTGAAATATCTCTATTTCTAACTGGTTCTCTAGATTATTTAACCTATGCCCAGACAATACTGGATTTATTGTTAAAAGCCATCTTGTACTCTCTTTGATTTTAAATGGGTTAGTTGAGTCTCCTAATTTTAAGAGCCTTGCCCAGAAGTATATATTGTTAGATCAAGAACACTTTAATTTGTAAGGTTTGCTATTGTTTCAAAGCAACTATTAGTTCATCTAATCCTTAAAGAAATATTGTGAGGGGCCGGGGATTTAGCTCAATGGTTCTGGTGCCTGCCTAGCAAGCGCAAGGTCCCAAGTTCAATCCTCGGTACCAAAAAAAAAAAAAAAAAAAAAGAAATATTGTGAAATCAGTAGTAGTTAATATTATCCATTTCTACTTGTCATGGAAACATGGGTTAAGTGACATGTTGAAGGTCACAAACTTGTAAAAATACAAGCAGAAATTTGAAAACAGGTCTTTTGGCTCCAAATAGGGCTTTTGCCACTATGGAATGTTGTCTCTAAAAGTATTCATTTATATTCTACTTTGCTCCACTCTGGGCTTAAGTCTGTTTTGAAGAATATTTTGAAAAAAAAAGAAAAAAGAAATGCAGACAAGAAAATGTATAGATAAACTAGCAAAACAAGGCAAAAAGAAAAGTTAAAGTACCAGCTGGCCAAAGAGTCATAGTAATTAAAATTAGTCTGCACATTGAGTTCTGAGATTCCAAGCAGCCAAAGCAAAAGAGGAAAATAGGTTTCATATTTTTTATAAAGAAGAGATATGCTCTTTCTCAAGAGACCAAACCTTTTCTTGACACTCAGATTATGGAAGAAGTTTCTCTTGTAGGATGATTGATGTGGTTTATAAATTCTGCAGCAGCATTCCGGCCAAAAGGACACAAGTAAGGGTGAAGGCCTAGTTCTTATAGAGCAGTGGTGATGAGCCTATGGCACCCAGACCCCTCTCTGGCAGCACACGAGTCAAGGTGCCCCAGCAGCTGAGCATCAGATAACTGTCATTTTTTTCTAAACTAAAACCTCAATATTCAGGTTTAATTGCAGTATTGGCTCTGTGCGATAAATAAGTGGGTTTTGGGTTGCAGTTTGGGCACTTTGTCTCTAAAAGTTTTGCTACCATGGTTATAGATGCTCCCACTACATATGAGATAAAAATCTAACACTGTTTTTAATGTTCTTCCTCATTTCTGTCATTTTTCAGCAAAAGATGTGTTGATATATGATTAAGGTGAATCTTTTAAGAAATTGGGAAAAAGAGCAGTGGCTGCCCACAGTAGCCACTGAGGTTTCTATCTTTGGGAAATTTATGGAAAGCTCTCCCAAATTTTTCAAGCTAGCCTTGACTGACTCCCTCCTGAGGTGTGTACCTAAGGCAAAACTCAATCCCAAAGCAATTGTTTTCCCATTAAGCACTTTACTAACCCAGGGATAAGGATAACACATTTTATTAAGACAAGCTTCCAGCATAAGTTTTCTCATGAGGAATGCAGACAACTTTTCTCCACAAACAAAATTGTAGTGATCGCCTGTTACATATTATTTCTTAACCTTCATCTTAAAGAAGTCAGCTTGTATGTCTCGTCTGGTCTTGAAGGGATCACTGGACCCTGAATTCTTTCAAAGAAGTACCAGAGATGATGTCAGTAGAAAGGCTCAACATTGTTGTTGTTTTTAACCCTCTCAAAATTCAGCCACTTTCCACCTTATTTCCACTCCATTATTGCTAGTTCTACCCAAGTCCTGGCTGGCTCCGAGGATCCAGTTCTCCTTGCACTCTCCCTTTCTCTTAGCTTTCCTATTTGCAGAGAATATTTTCCATGGAAAGGGATTTCCCAAGCCTTTTATAGATGTCTATGATGATGGAGCTTGGTAATTTAATTATACATTCACCAGGTTGCCTAGGAGGCAGCTGGCTAGGACTAGAATGCGATCTGTGGCTGTGCCACAGAGCCAAGATAACTGGGGTTGAACCTATGAACTTGGCCTCCTGGCCCTAAAGTTTCAATCAATCTTACTAACTGGCCACGTATATGGCAAAACTGTTATGTATGAGAATATGAAGGATTTGCATTCATTCACAGAGCATTCACTGTGTCTGTCTCTTATTGAGCTCCTTTAAGGGGATTATCTCCTGTGAGTTGACTCCTTCTAATATGATCTTGGCTCTCTGTGAAGAAGGCCTATTCTCATTTCCCTTCTTGTACACAAAGAAATAGAAGCTTAGAAAGTCTAATTAACTTTCCCAAGGGTATAGAACTAATAAACAATGAAAATAGGATGCAAACAGCCAATTTGACTCCAGAGCTATCTTTGTAACTACCACCCTGTTCTAGCCCTATGAGGGCAGCACCTATTGCAGACAGGCCAACAGACGCAGAGAATATGTATTAGCATTAGATAGCATTAGCTTCTGGATTTTCAACTTAGCACTCCAATTTATTAAACTTTAATTTTTTAACTTGCTAGTGATGCATCATTGTTGGGAATGTCTTACAATCCCATCTTTGGTGCTAGATGATGACATGCCTAGGAGGAAGAAGCTGACAGATATTCCTATCCCGACCATGTTTTCAAGAAAACTTTTGTGAAAAATTATGTTTCCAAAGTACAAATGTTCAATTGTCACTGCCTTACTTATGCACTCCTAGTAGGATTATAAATTGGTCTAACTTTTCTGGAAGTTATTTGGCAATGACATATCAAAAGCTTTAATATGTATTTGACCTAGGTAGTCACTTTGGCAACTATATTCTAAAGGAAATAATCTGGGAAAGAATATGTAATGATGGAATCAAATAAGAATTTTAGTCACACTATTTTTTATAAAAATAAAAAGTTGAGACTATCCTAACACTCCATAAATTGATTAAATTTGTTAAATCCTCAACACAGAATTCTGTTTAGGCATTTCAGATGGTGATGTGAATGGTTACACATTCATGTCTGTGATATACTGATAAATGCAAGATGCTTGTGATCTGCTTGTGTACATGCACTTGTGGCAAGTGGAAAAATCAGTCATTAAAACTTCTAGATAGTGAAGGGACCACAGGGAATAGGGAAGAAATAAGAACCAAGATACATCATGTACAGGTACAAGCACCCAGTGATAAATGTAAACGTACTGTATACCTAAAATGTACCAAAAAGGAATTTAAGGGAAAAAAACAACTTCTAGATAGTAAGATACTGTATATTAGTTTCCTAGGGTTGCCATAACACATTTCTGCACACTGGATAGCTAAAAAATGAAACAAAAACCAACATTTATTCTTTTAGTTTATTTTCTTATCTTTATGAAGGCCAAATCTATGAAATCAAGGTGTCGACTGCAGGTTGGTTCTTTCTGGAGACCCTGAGGGAGAATCTTCTCCCTGGCTCTCTCCTGCCTGTCTCTGGCTATTGGTAGTCCTTGGTGTTCTTTATTTTGTAGGTACATAACGTCAATCTTCACTTCCAATCTCCACATGACCTTCTTCCCCTCTGTGTTTTCTCCTCTTCAAAAAAGATCCTAATCCTTGCATTTAGGGCCACCTAATTGGGGTGACTTCTTCCTAAGAGCCTTCCTTCAATCACATCTGCAAAGATTTCAAGTGAGGTCATATTCTGAGGGTCTAGGTGGACATAGCTTGGGGCATCAATTCAACTCATTACCTGTAGTGATATGCATGAATTTATCATAATTGAATTTGACTTTGGAGACAGACATATGGCTTTTGATTCTCATTCTAAAAGAGACTGTATGACAAGAAAATTATCTTAACTCTCAGATTCTTAGTTTTCTTATAAGGAGAACTTTTATTAATATCTTATGTAGGTGAAATATTTCCTAAATTTGTTATTAAGAATTTTAAGGGATAACATAGACAAGTTAGCATAGTCCCTAACTCACTGAAAATTCTCAATACAGAGTTATGATAAATTTTAAAAAGTGTTCTGCAGGAGAAATCATAAAATATTAACAGAAGTCATTTAGTATACGGTTTTTACTTTCTTTTAAATTTATTTCTGTGATTTATAAAAAATTTAATCATATATAAATTACTTTTTTAAACCAGGAAAAGAAGCAATAAAGGCATTTTATCTGGGGAAAGATAATAACACTTATTAGATTTTCATCTCTTTATTCTTACACACATATATGAATATTCATAACTTTGTAGATTGAATTAACCATGTAACTAATTTTGAAAACATTTCTCCTTTAGCCTTATGAGCCTCTTCCTCTTTCTTTCCCTCCTCTTCCTCCCCTTCCCCCTCTTCCTCTTCCCCTCCCTTCTCCTTCTTCCTCTTCCCCTTCCCCCTTCCCTCCTCCTCCTCCTCCTCTTCTTCTTCTTCTTCCTCCTCCTCCTCTTCCTCTTACTTCTTCTTCCTCTTTCCCTCTATCCCCCCTTTTCTCTCTCCACATTTTTCCACTTGCAAAACTTGTGTTGGGTGCCACACCGCCTTTTCATGCTCCTAGGGCAGAGAAGCTGAGCCAGTCCCAGCTCCCAGAAGGAAGCTCCCCTGCCATCATTCCACATTTCTAGGGCAGAGAAGGTGAGCTGGTCCCAGCACCTGGAAGGAAGCTCCCCCGCCACCATCCCATGCTCCTAGGGCAGAGAAGGTGAGCGGCATGGGCTCCAGAAGAACCTCCTCCCCCCATGGAAATGCGAAGACATGTAAACAAGCCTCAAAACCAGACTTCTGGATCACCTACAGCAACTTCAAAGGGAAAAGAGGTGGAACAATCTGATACTCAACCACCTGGACTCTCTGAACTGGCAGCAAAAGAGGATCTGGGAAAAATGAAATCAGAAATAATTACTCAGATAACA
>NW_004624765.1:12041540-12072015 GCF_000247695.1 Heterocephalus glaber | reverse complement strand
AATATGCTTTCTATATCCTTTTAAATTCTTTAAAATCTGTGGTAATGTCTCTTAGATCTTGATATTATAATTTTAAAAATGTATAATTGATATTGTGTAATCAGAAGAAAATTTCTAAAGGTGCAGGGGAATTGGGAGGGGTAGGGGAAAGGAAAAAAGGGAAAAGAAAAAATATGTGAAAAGGAAAAAATTGGAAACAAAGCCTTTGCAAATAGGGAATGGTGGAGGGGGTGAAGGGAGGGCAGGGGAAAGGGAAAAAAACAAGAACTAAGATACTCAGGTAATGGTACAAGATCCCAATGATGAATGTAACTGTATTTTATACCTAAAATGTACCAATAAACTTAATGGGAAAAAAATGTGTGTTGGGTCACTGATATTTTCCAGTGTCAAAACCATAATGTGCTGGCAATTACTTAAGAATAATAGCGCTACAGAAGGGTCCATAGTTCAGAGGGTGTTACTCAGAATGCCTCAGAAGATGGCTCCCTCTGTGGGAAGATTTGCTGTGTCTTGGAAGAGACATGGTAGAAGCAGTGAAAGAGAGGTTCTGTGGGATGAAGGTTTGGAGGAAAGAGGATGGGGCAGAGTACAAAGTCAAGAGCATGAAGTTAGTCAGATTTGACATTGTTGGGTGGATTTGTATCAGGTTTGACTGTACCTTTTTAGAGTTAGTTTTCCTCTGAGAAAGGATCCACCTTATCTGAAAAAAAATGGGTATTTAAAATATTTGGGGGAACCAGAGGGGTGTAGCACAGTGTGTGAAGCCCTGGGTTTAATTCCTAGTGCTGAAAAAAAAGTGTTAAAGTAGTATGTGGTAAATGAAAAAACTGTAGAAAGTACAAGTAAAAATTTTAAGCGCTAGAATCCTACCATTTCAGAATAACTACACATTATGCATATGTACACACACAGACAAATGTATATGCTCATGTTCACACCCAGGTACACATAGTTATTCCTGACAGAACACACCACCTGTATGTGAAAATAAGAAATCATGTCTAACCTTAGGAATCAAATTTGAAAAAGACTTTTCTGGGCAAATACAACCCCTGTTTTGGCAATAGAATGTCCTTTTATACAAATTAGAAGATGGGCTCCCTTTTCTCTGATTTGAAATATGCTCTTTCCCTGAAATGAGGACACTCCATGCAGGTTTAGCATTTTATTATATAGTACTGGATACATACAAAACAATGTGTGTAATATAAGTGGAAGTTATAAGGCAAAAATTTAAAAAATGGATTTATCAACAAATTTCAGAGCAGAAGCACTGCCAAAACAATGATCTTCGGTTGCCTCCACTGTCCCCATTTCAGCCTTTCTCTCAGAAGAGGGAGCTGTTGTTTTGAATTCTGTGTTTGTTGTTGCTCTGATATAGATATCATGTATTCTGTGACTAGCTTTTTAAACTCATACTATTTTGTACCTTAGTTTTTAACTTAACAAACATCTTTTTATCACAAATTTTTGTTTCACAGTGTGATACAAATTGCAAAGTATTCTATTGTTTGAACTACAATTTAACTAATTCTGTTATACTAAATTAAATACTAATTATGCTAAATTAATATAATTTAACTAATTTTTAAAAAGTTTTATATCCAATGTTGCAACAAAACTCTTCATGATTGTCTTTAATGTCCATGTAATTAAAATCACGCACCATTCTTGATTATTTTTAAGATAAATCACTAGATGAAGAATTGATGTGTTGATAGTAAACTGATTATAAGCCTTTTGATGTTTAGCAGTATTGGTGATATTGTTAGGATGATTAAGAAGCTGCCTAATGGACAAGTGATCACTAAAAATGGAAGTTCATTCAGAGTTAACAGAAGCATGTAAGTACTTTCTGGATCTGTTGACGTAAGGAAATTCCACAGTGAAGAAAATCCCATGGGATTGTTCTCTTGTGACATAAGGAGCTCAAGGTTTACCATAATGGTGGGAGTGATGGGTTGGTCTTGGCAAAAGAATTCTGAAGCAAAAATCTAAGAGCAGGAAAAGTCATAAAACCAATCCACGGAAACTTCACAGACTTGGATCCAGGTGAACCATAGGAGAGGGCAAAGACATCTCTGTGTTGTAGCCATAATGAAAGCTCACTCAAGGAGGGGTCTATTAGGGACATAGAATGTACATATTATAGACTAGAAAGGAGTCTGAACAGCCTAGCACACCCTACTGTCACCCACAGGGGCTTTGCCTCATTGAGCAGAGGTAGAGATCTATAAAGGTCAGGAGCCACTCTGAGCTTCAGGATCCAAAAGATTGATGATTCCTTCTTGAGACCAGAGGAACTGGATGAGAGCAGGCAAAGGACTACTCCTTCTTGGAGAACTGATTAACTCAGCCTGGTTAATTTGGCCTTGACAGATAGCAATAAATGGAAATATTGTTTATGCATAAATGTTTACTGCTTTAAAAAAGTGTTTCCTTTTTTTATTAGGTACATATTTGTGGTACATAATGAGTACATGTTTATAGCAGCATAATAGATAAATCCTGAAAATGGCAAGATACCTACATCAGCAGACAAATGGATAAAGAAAATGTGGTATTTATACACAATGGAGTATTACTGTGCTACAAAGAAGGATAAATTTGAACTATATGTAGGAAAATGGATGCACTTTGAATCCACGATGTTAAGTGAAATAAATCAGACATGCAAGCTTAAATGTCATATGGTTTCTTTTATATGAGAAACCCAAAGTATAAAGATATTAAAGAGCAAAATAAAAGATAAATGATAGGAAACAGGGAGATAGTTCTTTTGCAAAACAAGTTTTAAAAGATCTTTTTTTTTCAGAAAGCCTTTCTATTTTTCTAACTGATTAAATTATTTTAATACTATGCCTAAAACTTTTACAACTGAAATGAGCATGTCTTCCTTCCTATCTTGTCTGGAGATCAGAAATCAAATTTGTGTGTTAAGTAGATTGTCAATAATGCATTTCAAAAGGTCATAATGTCTGGATTTAAACAAAATTATGTTTTTATATAAGGAAATGTTTTCTGTTGTCCAGAACCATGCCAATAGTTTCTTTCTGTTTAGTTTTGCAGCATTTGCCTGTGTTGCTATGTGACAAAACGTGTCTGCTTACAGCAACTGAACAATAGCAACAGTTACCACTGATTGAGCATTTATTGTGTCTAAGGCTGAATAAAACCGCTCAATTCTTTTAACAACTTACCCAGGAAGCTTCTGATGCTTAACAGGAGCACAGGCTAAAGTGTAGTGAGGTCATAGGATGGGCAGAAGTCACACCAGAGACAGTGACTCAATTGTACACTACCTGCCATCCATGCAAAACCTGTATGAAGGGCTAAATAGAGTGGGGGCAGAAAGGAAGGTGTCAGAAGGGTCAGCCGAGTTCTAACATCTGGATGGGCATAGGAACATAGGAGCATGGTTGGGGCTCATGCTAGTCCTGAAGGCAGGAGCCACATTTTGTCTCAACCCTGTGGTTCTTACTCTAGATGTCTGAGTGTTGCTTTCCTCTCTTTCTTTCCTTCTTTCTTTCTTTCTTTCTTTCTTTCTTTCTTTCTTTCTTTCTTTCTTTCTTTTTCCTTTCTTTCTTCTTTCTTTTTCCTTTCTTTCTTCTTTCTTTCTTTCTTTCTTTCTCTCTACCACAGTCTTAACACTATCCCATCAACATAATAAGTTAAATTTTTTGAGAAAGCGACAACAATCTTTAGAGAACATGCTAAAAAAAATGCAATTTCTCACCTCATACTACCCTTCAGCTTTGATTTATAATAACGGCTCAAGTTAAAATAAAATCAAGCACCTTTATTCCTGAGCTCTGGATCAGAATGTTGGAGAATATGTCTCTGAAAAGTTTTCCATAATAGGGCTCACCATATATTAAATTTATGAACTTTTAAAGCTCTGTCAAGGTAGCTTTGCCTTCATGCATATTTCATTTTGAATTACGAACAATGCCTGACCCCTGCTACATGCCAGTAACTATACCATTTGCTGGGAAAACAAATATGGGTAAGGCACTATCTGTGACTGTGAGAAAAACCACACACACACCCCCCAAAACATAAAAATTACCAAAAACCTGGGTTATAAACTCTGGCAGCCCATTAGAATAATCTGGAAAGCTTTAATAAAATACTATGACTGGATCTCTCTCCTTCCAAAGTTTTGATTTAATTGGACCCAAGCAGTTTTACAAGCTCCCCAAGTGATCCTAAAATATAGGCAGGATTCACAGTCCTGGAACTGGGGAGTGTATGGATTGCCCAGCGAGTGGTTCTCAAAAGCTTTTGAGTAGTCATCCCTGAAATAGATTGATCAGGGTTGATAGAAGTGTGGAAGGCATTCCAAGACTGAGCTGAGGAAGGCATGGTGGACAACTTGAAAGAGAACTGAAAAGGTACCAATGCACAACAAGGAAGGTGACTTTCATGGAGTGGGTAGGGCACTGAATAGGTCAGAGGTCAAGGAGAGACCAGGCTGAACAGGATATAGGCAGTGTCAGGATCAAGAATCAGGGAGGGGCTGGAAAGAAAGACTTTGCATTCCAGACTGAGGAAATAAAGTTTATTCTATAGGTACAGCTCCTCAACAACAGTTTCAAACAAATCCTAGTTGCAGTGTGTGTGTGTGTGTGTGTGTGTGTGTGCACGCGCTCGCACATGCTTAGGGGTGATGGTTGAGAGGGAAGGTCCACATAGTAGTGGCCCTGGAGATATATATAGAGAAATCAATGAGTAGGTTCTTGGAATCCTTCCAGTCAACTGTTATTCAAAAGGAAGACGAAAGCAAACAATGCATGCATTTTGTTTGTTTCCTTAGAATTATTGACCAGTAACTATTATCTATTAAAATGAGAAGCAAGTTTTGAAAAATCTATAGTCGAGATTTTGGAAAATCTCCATTGAGGCACCAGCGAAATAACTAAGCAAACACAGACACTGTGCGAAGTAACTAAGAAAACACAGACACTGTGCTCTTGTTACTCGCATTCCAAGGGGTTAGAGTTATAGGTGGTGAATTTTCCAGACATTATTGATGGAATAATTTCAATAAGGAAGCAGGTTGAAAATAAATGTATATTCAAAAGGCATTTGGATAAATATAATGTGTGTCTTAGTTATTTTTCTTATTGGTGAGACAAAATACCCAATACTCAAAGTTAAAGGAGGAAAGGCTTATTGTAGCTCACAGTTTGTAGAGATTTCATTCATAGTCAGCTGGCTCCAAGGCAACGCAGCATGGCAGAGGGGCATTGCAGAGGAGAAACAGTCCATGGTGGGCAGAAGGCAGCAAAGCAGTGAATTAGTAAAGAAGCAGCAACAACTGCACCCCTCTTTCTCTCCCTTATATACTATCCAGGCTACATGCCCTTAGGGTGGGCCTTCCCATTATCCACACCCAGAACTATGCCAAACCAATCAGTGGACTAACTTAGTAATCACACACTCTTAATCTTAACATTGCACACTCTAGATCCAGCCCCCTCTGGAAAGCCCCACCTATGACTACATGAGGCTTTCCAGGGACATCTAGACACAGTCCACAACAATGTGAGAATATTCTTGGGTTGTTAGGAAGTTAGAAATAATTGGAACACTTTAAAAGTACTTCTTATAATTGCTCTCAAGGAGGCCAATACATGGCCTCAGAAGATATTGCTGATTGCCCATTCAAAAATAGGATTCTTGGTTGAAGAAATGATTGGACACATCCTATGACAGAATTTCTGTTTTAAAAATTTAGTTTTATTTTTAATTAAACTTTTACAAATTGACAAAAACTATACATTTATCATGCACAACATGTTGCTTTAAAATATGTATACATTTTAGAATGACTAAGTTGAGCTAATTAATATGCATTTCTTCACATTCTTTCTTGTTTTAAATTATGTGAATGTTTAAGATTTATTTTCTTGGTGATTTTCAAGATTTCTACTGGCTATCCTCCCCATGTTGGATGACAGATTTCTAGAACTAGTTCAATGATAGTGTATGTTATTTGCCTTTCTGATGGTGCAAAATTTTTTATGCTCAGACTATTTTATTTTGGTAAGTGTGACACATATCATTCAAGAAACTTGTGTTAATGAAAATTGACCCAAACAGCCATAATTATAAGGCCTTTGTTAATTTAGCTTAATAACCACTACAAGTTATTATGACCAAGTGAAAGAATTTGGATACTGTATCAGCTATTTATAGCACCCTATGGTCTAACAGAAATAATATTTCTCAAGTGAACTAAGATACTCATGAGACCTGCATGAAACCTCTTATCTTCAAGTATTGTGTAACTCATCTTGACTAGTAAGGATGGGGATGGTGGACTTATTACTATGAACTAACAAATAAAAAATTTAAAATCCATTTTTTAAAATCCACTTGCATCCATTGTTCATCACAGAAATATTTTTTGACATTAAATTAGATTAGTGGAAGATTAGGAGAAATATAGATTTAATCAGCAATTTGTTGCCTTTTTAAAAAAGTTCAAGTTCTAAAAGCAGATGAAGTGTTTTAATTATTTCATTTCACATGTGGAAAGAATAAATCTGAAGGAAATAGCTTAGGTTTCTTTCCAAGTTTGAATTACAAATTATCCCAGGACCCTGGAGAGAAGCAACAGCAAACAAGATTTTAGGCATTTCTTCATCAGGTCAGCCATTCGATCAATATTGAAAGGTACCTTGAGGACTTAATGTTTTCCTTGTGCTGTTTCCCAGAGTAGAGGAAGTTTAATCTTTTTCCTCCTAGGCCTATGATTTGCATTCTTCTTGTTCTGTGTCCTATGCCCAAGTCCTGTGAAAGCTGCTTTGTGTGGGCCCTGCTGCCTCAGCTGAATCTATAGAAAAGATGCCCTGTGGATGCTCTAGGGGAATCATTAGGGCTTTGTTGGTCACCTGCTGCCTCTTTAGCATACAGCCTGCACCAGAGACAGGCAATATTGACTGTCCCTGTGCTCTGTACATTGGTCACCTACATCTTTCAGCTCTGGAAGAAGGAAGTAGCTGCCCTCCAGTGCTCACAGTACACCTAGGCTCATATTTCAGAGATAGGACTCTCTCATCATGCCTACCCCCAAAGTTCCACTCACTTGGGATCTACTCTGTCTTTCCAGGGGCTTAAAGGAGAAAAGATACAATGGAGAGAATAAATGTCATGGAATAGATGTGCTCAGGAGAGAGAAAAGCAATATCCTAATCTGTTTTTTTGCAGTCTATTTAATTTTCTCCCATACATTCTCACCTCATCTTACACTGGTCAATTTTATACCCCAAGGAATCCTTCTTATTGTTGATGATGATCCTTAAATGTAGATGTGAAGAGCAACCTTGAACATTTCATGGGTATTAGAGTGCCACTAATTCATTGGAATATGGATCTAAAAATCACAAAATTCTGAATTCTACTAAGAAAAAACCCCACAAAAAATAAAAAATATTAATAGAAATGTCTAAATACCATTTCCTCCCATGAAATGAAGTAGAAGGCATATAGTATTTGATAGACAGGCTTAGCAAACCCTTGGGAATTCTGTGGTACGGGGAAAACAAAAACAAACTAGACAAGGATTTAGTGTTTGACTGAGGCTTGATCTAATTTCCATCCTTTACACTGGTCAGCAGGAGAGCTATATTTTTGATGGTGGTTTTTTAAAAGTCTCCTGCTCAGGAGATGGGTTTTTTTTCACATTTGTGCAGATTTTTCATGATTCTAAACTTCCAACTTGGCACCTGAGCAGCCTCCTCAGGCATTTGAGCTGCAGAGGGGAGAGACTCAGGCAGCTCCAAACATTCTGTAGTCATGGAGTGCTCTGCCTGGAGGCAGGGGTCTCCCAAAGCACCTATAAACTTCGTGCTCACTCTCTATGCCTGAAGGACACCTTCTTCTGGCATCTACATAGACAAATTTTTCCTCTGGTGCAATGCAGCTTCCATGGCAATTGAGGCTTGGAGCATTCTGCAGAGAAACAGGAGTAAAAAGGAAACCAGCAGCCAAGTGACTGTATCATTTTTAAAAATACTAATTGACCTTGTCGAGATAATTACTGCAGATTGGGAGACTTTTACGGCCTCTGGCAGGTTAGATGGAAAAATTACTGATTCTGGGGAAAATATACTAAAAGGAAAGTTTTCTGGCTTGAATGAAAAGCCTCAGGCTATCTTAAAGGCAAATATTTCTTATTCAAGGATCATGAAGCTGATATGTCATATGCTTGCTTTAAATTTGAAAGAAAAATATATCATCATAAAGTTGTGTTTTGTCTCAGAACCCTAAAGCACTAGAGTCCTAAAATCCTGTGAAGTTGAGAGTATTATTCTCCATCTACATCACCTTGGCAATTCATCATTTAACAACCACTTATTGAGCACCTACTGTTTAAATACTATATTTGAGTAGATTCATAATGCACAAATAAGTCACAATTCAGGTCCTGCTCTCAACGAGTTTATATTGTTGTAGGGAGGTATTGAATCCATTAATAAATACCATACAAAATAGAAAATTCTATGATATGCAGGAGTCAGAAATTGTAGGCTAAAATTTAGAAGAGATTATATCTGGGAACAACTTTGGAATGATTGAAGCTAACCATTTTATTGGGATACTTGGACAACATTTATAAAGAAATTTTAATCCATAAAAATTTGATACAAACTATGATGATTAGGTTAAAGTACAATGGACCACAGTATGGCTTTAACAATAAAAGAGTTTCACAGGTCTTTAATTGTTAGATGACTTAGTCATCAAATAAGCGTTGATTCCTATTCTCAGTTTGGAATTGGTCATTGTCTAGAATGGAGGGAGGTCTTACTGTCATTTTCATTGATGGTCTGGCTTCTTAACAAAGCTGTTTGAAATCTTGTCCTATTGAACAGTTATCACAGGCTGGTCATAAGATGTGCTCGTCACAGTAGACCAATAAATGACACTGGGAGAGATATTTATTGGGTTCAAGGACAGAAAATATTCCCAATCTGTCTCAACCAACTAAAATGACATATTTTTTTTTCTAACAGGATGAAATTTGTAGCAAAAGCATGAAGACTGTCTGGGTCCAGAAAACCAGTGAATGTGCACAATAAGCAGAGATATAGCTAGAAGCAGACCTATGGAAATGACCAGTCCGGGAGCCATGGTTTACTGTAATCTCGGTAAGAGCTAATCATGTAAGGAGATGTCCAAAAGAGAGAATATCCATTTAGTCTGCATTAATAATGAAAGAATATTCTGAATAAGAGACGCCCCATTATCACTTAACAAATCCAAAAACATGTTTGCGATATTAGTGCTACACCTGCAGGAAAAAGTTGGTAAATGATAGATCAGCATTGGTGAATGGAGATGAAAACTATGTTATGCAAGGAAAACTTGAATGGATGGAGAATGTTGAGTCTAGAGAAGAGACATATTGGTGAGAAGTATAACAAAATAGTTGCCATGTGGGAAAAAAAATACGAGTATCTCTGAGTAGCTCTGGTGGGGAAAAGTGTGAAGCAGTAAAAAAGAGTCATAGAAAGACAGACCTCTTGCAAATGGGAAAGGGTCCAAGAGAACATGAATGAGAGGAGAGGGTTAGGGGAATGAGAAATATGTAGAATAAAGACATGCCTTGTACAAGAACCTAATAACCTAAATGAATGCAAACATTATATGTCATAAATATGAGATAAGATTAATAATATCAGTAAGAACAAAAATGAGGAAAGGGGATTTAAGCAAAGGAGGAAGGGAGGCAGGAGGAAAGAAGAAGGATTTTAAAAGACTATATTATGTACATGTACCCACTCCCCAAGATGATTGTAAACCGCATGTAGTGCAAAAATATGCTAATTTTAAAAAATAAATAAAACGATCAAACTATATTTTAAAAAAAGAAAAAAACTTTTAGCTAAATATAAGAAAGAATTTTGTAATACTCTGAGTCCATAAAAAGGAGCTTGGTGGTCTTGAGAGATAATAATCTCTTGGTTGCTGAGTGTATTCAGGGACCAAAAAAGGGAATATATTTAATGGGGTGTCAGTGTGAGATCACATGTCAGATATAATCACAAGACCAATGACTTGATATCCTTGATAAATCTAGGGTCTTATGGGCCTATGTTCCAGTAAGAATTATCCTTATAATTCCTGGAGAATTATCCTTTGCCTGAGTTCACCTAAACATTTAATTCAATCAGAGAATTGCTGTTACCAATAAAAGCACTGAGAAAGACTTGTCAAAAAGTCATACTCTAAGACCTATGTTGTCACCATGGCTCATACACAGACATTAACCAAGCATTCTTTCAATGAGTGAACTTGCTTTATAATACCCCACAAATGAAAACAAGCCAGAAAGTTGTATGAATAATGAAATATTGGGGTATGTGAATTAAATACTATGAGCCACAGTTTCTGTCTGTTCCCTGGACAAGGAGCAAACTTTAAAAATCTAGGTACCCTAGCTATATTTTCTTCACTTCTTTTTTCACTTGATGTCACCTCCTATCTCTGCTGTAGAAATTCAGTTCTAAATCCTTGAATTACAAATAGCCCCTCCCCAATGGAAAATAATTTTGACTCAACCACTTGACCTTGCTGATGGGTAAACTCATTAAGATGAAGGACTTTCAGTCAATGTGTCACTTAACCAGACCTGTGTGTTTAAAGTCTCCATCTATAATCAGGCCCAAAAGCTCCAGAATGTAAAGTCAAATCTCAGATCTTAACAAGTAGGAGAGTGAAGCAAAAGGTTAGGGAGGGGATCAGTTTCTTTTTTTTTTTTTGGAAGCAAAACATTTATTGATATATTTTGGATATACATGATAACATTCCTCATAGGGAATTTGTGCCTGTGGGGTTTGATCTGTACTCTCCCACCAGATTTCCTAGTGCAGTAGAAAACTTCTGAATAATGGAATCTATAGGTGCTGATAGATGATTAAAAGTAAGTCAATTCAGTTGGAGAAATAATAAGCTATAACTACTATTTGTTCTTCTACAAAAAAAAAACCCTTTGTGTTTTTTTTTAAGAAGAGAACATAAGGGCCAGGGATTTAGCTCAGTGGTTTTGCTGCCTGCTGGGCAAGCGCAAGGACCCGAGTTCAATCTCTGGTACAAAAAAAAAAAAAAAAAAAAGAGAGAACATAAAGCCTGAGAAAATCCATGAGAACCCATCATGAAGACTTACTAGTATTATGCATCCCAGTAACTGCAGTGGGCCTCTTCTTGGAGTTTTTTTGAGGGAGGTTAGTAGTGAGTGTTGTTTATGTACACACATGCACTCAAGCATGCACATATGTGCACATGTACTTGTCATTTAAACTTTTAGCATTAGGAATGACAGCAGAGGAGAAGCCCCCATCAGTAAGGTCTACCCTGAAGGTCAAGCTAATTTGATTCTTGCACAGGGCTCAGGATGGATTTTTCTTTCCACAGCTCTTTCCACTTGTACAGGTGAAGTGGGCCAGCAGCTGAGTGGTAGCTGCTATAAGCCTCTTTGCAGGAAATGCTGGGATTCAGACATATATCTGATGCCTCGTGGCACAGTTGGGCTCTGGCCTTGCTCTGAAAGTCTTTCTTCTGCTTCCAAGACCTCTGCCTTCTAAACTCTCCAGCTATTTCTCTTTTCCTTTCCTTTCCATGTCACACTCCTTCTTCTCCCAATTTAAACCAATCCCCTTCCCTTTTCTACCTTTAACCCAACAGATTCAGATGTGTTTTACATTTCCAGCTCATTTGTTGCTAGCTTAAGTAATTTATTTTTATAACTCCCTCTTTCTGATATCCTAAATGTCTCCATGTGTGTGTATATTACTTCTGCCTCTGTGAACACAGTTTCTGGTATCAAAGAGGATATTGCAGCCCATTCTCTGCAATTAGTTGAGGTTTCACTCTATTAATACCAGCCTCATCCTTGTATTTTTCAGGGTTTCATGCATTCAGGAGAGGGAAATAAAGCTGCAGGGAATTTCACAAACAGCCCTTGTAAATTCAAAGCATTAACGCCACAGCACATCTGATTGTAACAGCCCCTGCCCCCTTGCCACAGGGGAACAACTGCTTTAAAGCATAAGTTGTTCTTTCCAGGCACACAGAAGCCCAGAGCTAGACAAGTCCGTGCCAGGTCCAGTGAGCATGGACATTTAGTCTCTGGTTTCATGATAAACCCTGCTTCATGTTCTCAACTGCCTTACCCTAATGATCCTTAATGCCACTGCCTTCAGAGGGAGAAAGACATGAGGAGAAATGAAAACATCAGGTATAGAAGACTCCGCAGCAGCCCTCCCAGCTGTGAGGTAGGCCAGTGAAATATGCTCTTGACCTGGATGTGTAAATCTAATAACACAGATGGATGCTTGGAGCCTGTGAGGGAGAGAAGAATAGAAAATTACATGCAACTCTGGCCACTGGAAATGGAAAGAGGGGGGATGCCCACTGAAGTCTTGTCTAGGCAGGCGGTCTAAAGTCTGTGCTAAGGGCTCTCTTTGATCATAATCTTTTGATGACTGGCTTTTAGGAGCCAAGGCCACTTGTGAAGTCGCTGACAGAACAAATAGCTAAAGAAGCAGATAGGAAAATGTGTTTTAGTGGATGTGGAATCACATCCAGCAATCCTTCTAGGCCCACTTCCCCATGGACTTAGTCCTTGCCTATCCATATGGGCCATGTGGAGACCTTGATAATGCCTTGGAAAAAAGCTTGTTGCCACTGAGGGCTGAGGGAGCTGCCTCCTGAGGGCTGTATTGAGATTCAGAACCAAGACCACCAAAGACGGGATGACTCTTCAGTGTTTTGAGGACTCAAATCCTCAGAGACCTCTTGAGGCCCTTCCTAAGTTTTTCCTAAACTCAGTGAATCTGCTGTAAGGTCCTACATGCTGATATAATTTTTAAATGACCTTTGGATTTATGTCCCTGTCTGAAAAACTTGTACTCCTGTGTGAATATCAGAGAGGAGGCTCTTTTCTCCAGTGATTTCTGCAAGGAAACTAAGGAGGTAGGAATAAGAGCTCTGGCTAGGGAAGGGGTAGAGAATGAGACTAGGAGGGCAGGTAAGCATCTTCCTTGTCTCCATTCTTGACTCTGTTTCCCAGGTTGTAAGGGGATCTGAGCCACTATGTTTTTACTTTTAACTACCGTTTTGGAGAACTGGTCACAAATCATAATGTTAGCCTATTTCCTCTCCTTTCTCCTTACAGCTAAAATTCCTTCAAAATCTTTTCTGAATTCATAAGTCATTATTATCAAGAAGATAGAATGGATAGCTGCTGGCCCTATGAAATACCAAGAGTCATTGTTCTTATACTGGTTCAACCATCAACCCAAAGAGGGGGGAATGTACCCTTTCCATTTCCAGTCGAAAGAAAGCACATCTTACAATGACACTTTCTCATACTTGATGCACACAGAGGTGTTACACACCAACCGTTTGATGGTGAAAGAGCCATTGTTATGGAAGTAGAATATCAACAGTGGTGTTTTAACTAACTGACAATTATAAACCTTTTTAATTTCTAGTGTCCTTTTGGGCCTTATTTCTATTGCTCTCCTGAGTCTATTTTTTAAAAAAGAAAAGAAAAAGACCCAAAACTTTCCCATAGAAACCAGAGGGTTAAATTCAAAACCTGAGGCACTGATTGGAATTTTCTCCTATAAACTGGCCATGGGGCCTCTAAGGAAAGTGCAGTTTCCCAGAATATGGGCACTCTGGAAACAGTCCACAAATGACTGTCACATTAGTTCAAATTTCCTGGTAGTCATAAAGAACATCACTGCCCTGGCACCAGAAAGAGCAGTGTTCAGAACCAAACTGTTCATTTCTCACTTTCTCCCTCCTGCACACCTGCAGGAGAATATTGATTATGCCTCAAAGCAGGCTGTAAGCAGTGCATCCTGTAAAGAGTTAACCCCACAATTGGCTTTTTTTGAGAAAAGAGTCTGGCCGAAGCCTACATGCCAGGGTCAGAGTAATGGGCACCCAAATTCCATTCCCACAATTAAAACCTTCTTACTAGAAGAATAATGTTCTAATTACAACCATACATTTTGTCTGTTCTGTTCCTAATTTGAGAATGCTTTGTCTTATTATTTAAGAGCCTTGCTTAAGTTAATTTCCATAGAAACTGCATGACTGCGCATCCTTACATGTAGTACTCCCCTTGCACATAGCTCACCTTTACCCCAATTGATTACCAATAAAAATCAGTGGGTTGGACAGATCAGCACCTTTGTCAGTTGCACTGGTATTGGTCATCCTGGCATCCTGATTTCTATCTCTCTTAGTTCTATCTCTTAGGTTTTTTTTTTCCTCAGGCCTGCATTGTATCATACATTGGGAAGGAGTCTGGAGCCTACTGAAGAGATTTCCAGTAAGGTTTCAGGGGTCCCCAGTCACACTCTCACTCCATATGAGACTTGGAATTATAAATCTCGAGACCATTGATATTGATAGTCAGCTATTGGCAAAAAATTTGTGTGGTCAATTTAGTCTATTTTAATACCACTACTACTACTAATAATTGCAGTTTTACTCTAAGCCAGGCACTATTCAAACTGCTTCCATATATTAACTTATGTATTCTTCATAATAATTTTTAAATAGGCATGTACCTTTTTCCTGCTGCAAGTTTTGCTATGTGACTCTGTAGGATTGGACTGTACTAGTTCATGTTAACTAGTAGTGAGCTTTTCTGAAAGCAAAGTTACATATAAAACACATCATATGTGGTGTGCTTTATTCCTCCATTCTTTTTCATTTAGGACTTGAAGATCACCTCTATTATGTTGGAAAGAGAAGAGTCTGAAATAAGTTGATCTTTTATAATATGCCCTTTGTAGGGCTAATTACTTTTATATATAGTACAATAATTGTGTAAAGCAAATATTCTCATTTTACAGATAAGGAAACAGAGATCCAGGGAGACTACCTATCTGTTTGAGATGAGTTAATGTGATGGAGTGAGAATTCAAATCTATTTCTGTGCTATTCCAAACCTCATGTTTTTCCCCTGTGAAACCATTTTTGTTTTCTACTCCTGAGCAGGTTCAAATCCTCCCAGATCCTTTCTCCTTTGCCCTGGCTTGGTTTTCCTCTTCCCTCTCCTTTCTTCTGCCTTGGTCTTCTACCAAAAATGAGAAATATAAATAACAAGGGGATTGAGTTGGTAGTCACAGGGACCCATTTCAATGCCTTTTTTCTACTTGCAGCCTTACAAAAAGAATAGTGGGCATGTTGTTTCAGCAGACCTTAGATACACTAAAGATAATGACAAGAGCTGTAACACCAGCCATAGCATGCATACATTTCTGGAAACTGACCATGGATCAGGATCAGGAGTAAATTTCAGACTTTTCAGATCCATCTGTACTCCTGACCCCAAATTCATTTTATGCATGTATCTTTCCTGGTAATTGTCAATTGACTTATTTGACATTCTAGGTCAGGCACTCTGGTAGCAGCTGCTAGGAGGAAAAAAATGAGAGACAGCCTAAGCCCTCAAAGCACGTGTATATGCATCTTGACATCAGGAACAAGTCATGTATTCAACTTCATAGCCTTATTAGGCCCACCATGACAGCCTCCAACAAAAACTCAGAAGGGTATGATTTTGATGCCAAAATGAAAAAAACCTTCTCCACTAGATTTTTAAAACCATTTAGCTCACTTTAATCTCATTTGGTTTTCTAGGTCTACTAATTCAGTATGGTCTAGATCCAATCTTATCTGAAGAACACCCAAACCTTTGGGTTAGCTCTAACTGACCCCAATTTTATGACTACATTTTGGCCAATGATGACTGTGTGAGAAGATTGATATTGCTTTAGTAAACTTAATCATAGCACTTACCAGTGTTTTCTTATTATTGTTTTTGTACCATCTCCCCATTTCATGTACTTGTAGGACACAAGGATCATACACAGTCTGACTGTGCAGGAGCCTTTTGGGAAAGGACCTTGTCCCTCATGTTGTATCTTCATCACAGTTCAAGAACATGAGTGCTAGACAAAATATATGTTTAATACTTCATGTCTATCCTGAAAAATATTGTCTTTAGATTTCTTTTTCTTCTTTGCAGTAAATAAGAGTGGATTGTTTTTGCGCTTATTATCCTGGGTCTGCACTTGGATGCTGCTCTAGGAGGAGGCTGGGATCATGGTGTTCTGGGAAATTCACAAGAAGCATTTGCTTTGCTACAGGGAGGGACTACTTCTTTTTTCCAGTCACATTCATATACATTTGACTCACTTTTGCCTATGAAATTTTCATTTTTGTGTTTTTCATTCTTATGTGTTTAATATACTATATCATTATCAAAATTGATCCTGTTAATTTTCAATCACTCTTGTAATTTTCCAAGTTGATTTTTATACTTTTGATCCTAGAGACCATCTTTCCTGCCAGTTTGTAAGCAGTTGCAAATCTGTGTCTAAGGAGCATGCATAAAGTTGGCAATAAGCCCAGGCCAGGTTCTCAGTGGCTCACAGCTCTGGCCCTGATAACAGGCTGATCATACGTGCTCTGATCACATGGTCCAGGTCATGCAGTAGCAGCACAACTGCACAGATAGGATGACTGCTAATTATATGATCCATTCTAGAATTGTTAGATCCAGAGGATGGGACTTTTAATAGGCAGTTACCTCAATTGTATAAGGAAATCATGCTTGTTTGCCATGTGATTTGACTTGTATTACCCCGAGAATGGAAAGTGCACCAACTCCAATATATTTCCTGGAGGAAATAGAGAAGACTGTGGAAGGTGTACTCAATAATATCATAGTATCTTCCGACCCATATCTGTTTGTCCATTAGATATTAGTTGGCAATGCAGCCTTTGACTTTTCAATAAAGAACAGTAATATTTTGAAACGGAAGTCTGTGCCTGAATGCATGTATTCCCACAAAATTACAAGAATTTGCAAGAATTTAAAGACAAATTCAGACCATTAACCACCCAAGACTGAAGTAATCATCATTCTCACCCCAATATCTGAATGTTAGCTTGTGATTTCCAGAGCAAGCCTATCCATTGTGGTAGATTATATTTATTGAACAGGTTTACTTTCCTCCCACTCATACCATGCTTTCCTGGTGGATGAAAGATGTTTTGCTGCTCCCTTGACATTGGCTTAGCCATGTGACTTACACTGAACAGTAGAATGTTGACTTCAGCAAGTGATTGTTATTTTCAAGTTCAGACTTCAATAGCCATGGTAGGTCTCTACTTGCTCTTTTGCATTGCATTCAGCAGCCATGAGAAGAACAAAACCTAAATAACCATTGAACTCTCAGCCTGAGTTACAGAATTAGAGACATCTAGGCAGACTTGAACACAAGCCCAGCTAAGCTCAGGTGAGCCACAACCGATCTAGAAATTTATGAGAAAGAAATGGTTGTTGTTGTAAACCATTAACATTTAGTGATTATTTGTTACACTGTATTATTATAACAAGAATTGGGTACAGATTTATATATGTCTATATTATCTTTTACTTTTTCTCAAACATCTTTCTAAATAGGTAGGAGAGAAATTCTTTGCTCCTGTTTTACAGAAGAAGCTAATAAAACTTAGAAAGGATTTGAAACTCAACAAATATCAGGAAATTAGTAATTTGAGGGGCTATTATCAAACCCAGGTGTCCTAATGCTACTGGTACTGCTCTCTGTGTTTCATATATGGTCTCAGTATGTCCCTCTCCATAGAAAGGCTCTACCCCATTAATCATCTTTTTCTTATACAGTCTTCCAGCTAACTAAGTACATATCTAATAGCAATACAGTTATGAGGTAGGAAGATTCTCCAATTTAGAAATGAAGATTCAATTTGTATAAAATTTCATAGAAAAACATGCTATCAAAACATAAATTATTGAATATTTCCCATCTCAATCGATGGGAACTATATCAGTGTACTACATTTTTCTTCACTTTCTTCTGTAGTTGTTAAAAATGGAAGGATTAGTTTTTCAAACACTGCCTGGGAAACTCCATTTCTAGTCCACTTCTTAAATGTGTTTGCTGGACAATTGCATCTCCCTGCTGGGTGCTGGGCAGCATTACAAGAGGTTCCCAGACTGTAACGGCTGCAGTCACTTCTTAGCAAAACCCGACCTGGGTACCAACTGGCCTAAGTCCAGAAGCCCAACTGACCATGTTAAATAGCTACCCAGGCAGGGAGGGTGAAACACGATGCCATTTCCTCATGATATGTCTTATTATTATAGCTATTGACATGTATTAAGCACTTAGCATGTCCAAGTGCTTAATGCATGTTAATAACAGACTACTCCCCTACATGTGACTTGACTTGGCATTGGCATGAACCCTGTTTTGCCTTCCCTGCCATTTTTTCTACATGAATTCTCTGTATCTGTTGAAGCCAACTTCAGCTCCAAAGGTAGAGATGAAGAAGGATGTATCAAGCCACACTGCACTTGAGCAGAATTCAGAAGACCAATATTTACACCTGTGGGTGATGGTAAATTGGAGAGAAGTATCACAAGTTATTTGGGAAACAGGACAGATTCAAAATCTGAGTGAACAGAAATGATTAGACCCATATGAAATGAAAGGCGGTCAGGGAAGTGTCTCAAATCTGGGCAGCAGGCAAGTTAAGTGGAAAAGGCCAGGGCCAAAAGCATGAAGTGGGCATAGTGAATAATAAGGAGGCCAACAATACTGATCTGCAGAAAAAGGAAGGAGCCCCTGAAAATTCTGTTCTCCTCCACTGACAGCCTCTGATCAAAATACTATGGTGACAAACAAAAGGTTTCTTTTTAAAAAGTTCAATAAATGTTTATTGAGCTCTGCCCATGTCAAACTCAGTGTTGAGAAATGATTGCATAAAATGTGGGCCAAGTAAGCAAGACTTTTGCTTTGTAGCTTACTTGGATGTGACAATGTGACAGAGAGCTTTCTCATGAAAGACTGTACAATGAAGCATTGAAAATAGCTTGGAAGAAATATTAACATGAACTTTCTGATGTACAGAGATATAAACCCTAAATTTACAGAGAACTGAATTTATAACATGAAAAAATGGGCTTCAAATGACTTTTATATGCTGCAGAGGACTACACAAGAAGTTGTACTATTTCCTGTAGACTAGAATCAGCCACATCTGATACCATATCAATGGTATCAGAGACAGCATTCTTATAGTTTAGGGTGAATTAGAAACACAAATTATTGGGCCTCATCTTCAGAGTCAACTTAGATTCAAGTTCAGATTCAATAGAGCTGTTGGGCTGGGCCTGAGAATTTGCATTTCTAACAAGACCCAGGTAATGTTGATGGTCCTGAGATTGTATTTTAAGAAGCACTGATTTGATCATGTTTCCCAGATGTCTCTGTCAATGAGAATCATCTACAAATGTAGAGTTAATTTTCTCTTCCTTTATCTCTGCTCCAGAGTGGAGTCAACTTTGGGTTTCTTGGCTTTCTTCTTCACCTTTGGTGTTGAAGTCAGGACTAGCAGCCCAATAGAAGTTACTTAGACAGAATGACCATGAGGAAGAAAGTATTTAAACATCCATTTCCTCTGGATATTCATATGCAGCAGAACTAGAGTAGAGTCCAGAAACCTGCATTATTGTCAAATGTTTCAACAAATGCTTGTGATCAGGTAAATCAGGAAACAGACTGGCATTAATTACATACAGTGGCAGAGAAAGAAAGGTTTTGGTCTATTTTGCCTCTGGTGTATTAAAAAGATAAATGGACTTGGAGTCAGATCTAGTCAGTATTTAGCATTTCTATATTTTGTAACTATAGCAAGTATCTGAAAATATCAGGGTTATCTGAAAAATGCAGCAATATATATAAAATAAGGCTTTTATACTCATTCCTTCAGCTCCTTCTATGTGCCATGTGGTTATTAATACAGCTAAGAAGATGCAGTCCCAGCCCCATACACAGTCTAGGCAAGCAGGACATGAAAAAAGTAACAACAGTGAAATGTGATGAGGTGTCTCATGCAATTTGTGAGGCTGCTAGGAGATAAGAAATCATGTGGAAATATTGAAATTATAAAATGTAACAGGCATACAGGGATTTAGTTGATCATCATCCTTATTAGTAAGGGAGAAAATTCTGTTAATGGTCTTGGTGGAATAAAAAAGAAGGACAAGAAAATGACAGCCTAGCATGGATGTTTTGAAAAGATAAATGAATGGGGAAGAGGGGAACAGAACACGGTATCTAGTATTATGGAAGCTGTGGTGAATTAACTAATGATCAACTTGGAACACCCATCTGAACTGAATCAGTGAGGTCCTGGGTGCAGAAGACCCACCTGAAGATTGTTACCAAGGGCATAAAAAGAGAACTGGAGGGAATGATCATTGGCTGTTGATTTTCTTGGAGAAGCTTGGTGAGGCTGGTTTTCCTCATGTGAATGTGGCTGTTCTCATTATTAGAACTCAAGTCCTTGCTGTTGCTGGGAATGGCAGCTCATCAGGGGAGCTCTAATCTTTGCCTTGAGCATCATTTCCTGGCTCCAGTGTAGATCCTTTAGCCTGGTGGCATAAATCCTTTATCCTGCTGGTGCAGGCTCTCTACCTTCCACCATTGTTCTTTGGGCCTTTCTGCAGGAAGATCCTCAATATGGACTTTCATGAGACATTGACATGGGCTCTAGACCTCTGGCCTCATGGACTTGTCTTTAGCTGGACTTATATGGGACATTGCTATGGGATCCAGAACCTTGGCTGGATTCTTTGAGTCTCTAGTATGTGGACAGATCTCTTGTACTCCTCTACATTTAACTTTTTGGGTAAATATTATAAGATAATTCTATAAATTATGTCTCCTGTATTAAATCTACTCCCTTGCAAACCCTGACTACAACAGAATCCAGGAGGGAACAGAGTTTTGAACATTTGGAGGAGGTCTGGTCAACAGTCTTAAATACTTCAGAGATCAAGGAGAGAGGGAATTGAGAGAAAGCATTTAGGAGGCTGCATTGGAAAATTGATGATTCAAGGGATTCAGGCAGATGGTAAAATGAAACAGATTACTTTCTGTAAGTTTTATTGAGCAGGACACTGAAAAACAGAGAGACCCCAGCTAAATCATTTATAGAAATCAGATCAAAATGCTCTGTCTTCCCAAAGGTCAAATTTATATCATTGCCAATTAGGGAGTCTGATGCACTTGTCTTTAGTCCTCAACATTGGCACTAAAGCCAGCTGGGTAATCCTGAGGGACAGCAGAAAAACTACTTTTTTTAAAGAAATAGTTCCCTTCAGGTTAGGATGCACTGTTAGTAATGCACATTAGGTGGCCTGGCACTCATGGTTATAGTACTTTGAGGGTTAGGAAGCTGGCCTTCTCTAAATTGTTCTTACATTAATAATATATAACACTCTGCCAGAAACCTGCATTGCAGATGTGAAGGCTGCAATGTGAAACAGTAAAAGGGATGAATTGACTTTGGTGGTGGCGCAACAAGGAAGATCAAAATATCCAACATGTGCTGTTATGGGTGTTTCAAAATATTTTTTAAATACTGAGGAGGGGGAAAAAAGCTCTCTAGCCCAGCTCTTCTAATTCTACTAGGCTGCCCCATACACCCAAGGCATAAGTGCTGAAAAAGTCTGATGCCAACAAAATGTAGATTAACTGCACGTAGATTAACTGCAGGAACAGACACAGGGCCACAGCAGCAGATCAAAGCCAGGCGGGCAGGGGAGCCTGCTCAGCTGAATATGATGGGCATTACCATAATGAATTTTGTGAATAAGCCATTCACTTAAAATCATTCCTTTTGATCTGTTAAGAAGGTGTTTACTGTAATCAGGGAAAGACTGAAAAAGAAAGAAAAGAGGAACCGAGTGAGATAGTTTCTATCTAGTTTCAAACAATTTTCTTTGCCTGTTTGGGTGTCTAGATCCTTATCCCAGGTCTTTTCCTCTTCTGGTTCCCTTAACCTTCTTGGAAAAGTAAAGTTAATTTTGTTTTTTGGTATCAGGGATTGAACTCGGGACCTTGTACTTGTGAGGCGGGCAGTGGAACCACTGAGCTAAATCCCTGATCCCAAAGTAAAGTTAATTTTAACCAAAGTATTAATCACTGATAGATTGAGAAAAGATAGATGAAGCATGTTAAGAAAAAGCCAAAACTCTGCCCTCTTAAGTCCTCCTCCCTTTCGGGGATTTCTGGGTATTCTTAGGTATGTATTAGTGGAACAGTTTCTCTTGAGTTCTTTTCCATTACAAATTGCTCTTACCATATTGTCTCAGGAAGGCAAAGTCCCCTAGAAAACTGAAAGTTTTCACTACTGGGGAGGGAGGGTGAGTTTCTCTGCTCTTCCAAACTCATGTGTGAATAATCTTTTTGTACCTTGAGTGAATGTAATTAATACCTGCTCTGCCAGATGGCTGGATCAAACCTAATTCTTCCCCTCCCACTCCTGCCATTATGGTTTGGATCAAAATGTCTCCCAACACTGGATAAAGAAAATGTGTTTTTTTGATAAAATGGAGTACTACTCAGCCATAAAAAATGAGAAATTACAGACATTTATAGCTAAATGGATGTACATTGAGGTGATACTCTTGAGTGAAATAAATAGGACACACGTATAAATACCAAATAGTTTCTCTACTGTGAGAAACTGAAAGTGTAAATAAGGACTAAAAGGTATAATAGATAATGTGACATAGGAAGAAAAGGGGTAAAGGCGAAGGGGAAGTGGGAGGGGTAGGGGAAAGGAAAGAAGGGAATGGAATTAATATGAGAAAATGAAAATATGGAAACAAAGTCTTTGTAGATAGGGAGGGAGGCAGAGGAATGGGGAAAAAATAAGAACCAAGAGAGATTATGTAAAGGTGCAAATTTCCAAAGATGAATATCATTATATTGTATACCTAAAATGTACCAATAAAATTAATTTAAAAAATATTCATGTGATGACCAGATGGATGAGTCAGGCCTGGGCAGAGTTTGAACTAAAGAAAAATATCACTGTTACAGCACATCAAAACAGGAAGAATTGGCCCAGGGATTTAGCTCAGTGGTTCCGTCAACTGCCTCACAAGCAGAAGGTCCTGAGTTCGACAGCCATTACCAAGAAAAACAAAACAAACAAACAAACAAAAAAATCCAGCAAGAATTATATGAGTGGAAGGGGTTCAAGCCAATCAAATAAAATGGATAAAGAGTACAGCATGTGTTAGATAAAGATGGGTCACATTACGAGGCTTTCTGTCCACCATGGAGACCAGCTTCTACTCACCCCTGCTAAGAGGTCAGAGCAGCCAGCGCTTGGCCTGGGGAACACAGGGTTGATGAGCAGAGGAGGCCCGAGAGGTGATGCCTGAACTGGGCCTTGCAGGTGGAGGATTCCATCCAGAGCAGCAAAGAAGCACCAAAAAAAAAAAAAAGAGAAAAAAAAAAAGAGAGAGAAAGAAAGAAAGAAAGGAAATGTTTCCCAACTGCTCATGGGTTAAAACTTGCTCCTCAGTATAGCAATGTTCAGAGGCGACCTTCTGGAAGGTGACTGGATCATGAGATCCCTGAGTTAATCAGTGAATGACTCCATTGATGGATTCATAATTTGATGGCATTGTTGGGAGGTGCTGGTGTTATAGGCAGCTAAGCTAGGTAGATATTAATAGGCGGCAAGACAAGGTTAGGCCATTGAGGGAGTCAGTACAGAAGATGAGAACATACCACAACTGTGGCTGGAGGCACATCCATGGAAGGCCAGGCCTCAAGATAAAGACGGAATGACCAGACCTACATGCCTCCCTGAAGGATAAGCAATAATTTGAGATTATACTGTAATTGGTATCACCTAGTCCAGTAAATCCAGATATACATCATTCAACTAGGTGCGTGACCAGAGAATTTGGACCCATTCCTTCCCAAAAGTGCCTGTGTTCTTTCCATGTACCCTTTTTATGGGACTGGTTTCCCTATTGGATCACCATCAGCTAAGCAGCTATACCTGTAATCCTATAAATTGATTGTAGTCTGACCCACATTTTACTCACATTGTGACTTTGCTGTATAAACTTCCCCTGACAAAGGGCCTTGATGGCAATCCACTTTCAGGATCTCTTCTGTCTCTTAGGAGCTATCTCTCAATACACCTTTCCTACTTTTAACCTGTTGTACCTTAGAATTCCTTCTTCGATTTTGGGGGACATGAACTCGGCACACCTGACATCTAGCAGGTTGGGAATTATATTTCTCCTAATTGCTAGGAACTTAGAAGGTGGAGTGTACTTAAAGGGAGTCGATCATGGGGGCACGACCTTGGGAACTATGTCTTGTTCTTGGCCCAGCTCTCAACTTCATCCTTCTTCCTGGCTGCCGTGAGGTAAGCACCCTCTTTCTTCCTCTTTCCATGAGTTCTGCCATGCCTCAGGCCCCAAAACAGTGGCACCAGATGACCACTGGCTGAAACCTCTGCAACAACAGAGAAAAAAAGAAACAAAAAACCAAACACCTTTCCTCCTTTATATTGATTTTCTCAGCTTTTTTGAGCTTAAGGTGATAACTGAGGGGAAGAATACCAAGGCTTGTTTGCTCAGATTTTTTCTCTTTTCCTTAGTGTCTCAACTCCTTTCTTCTTGCACTCCTCCTTCCTTCTGGAATGAGGGTCCTATGACATACTGTAGGAAAGGTCAGGGAAGGCTTTCTTACCCTGCTTTAGAGGAGTGGCATGTGAGAGTGTCAGAGAGAACTTGCTGCTGCTGCTGTTTCCTCAAAAGCCAAGATGCCATATTTGGGGTGCAGTATGTCCTGAACCTTGTCACCGTGTAAATCCTTTTGTAAACTTCTATTCACAACCTTACTTTGCAGTGACTCAGGGCAAGTTTGTGAGGGTGGAGCTTACAAGTTGCACCCTGTCACCACATGCAGGAAGTCAGGGCCTGGGTCTGTGAGCTGTGGTCAGGAAAGTCCCAGGAGCTCAGCTCCAGCTATTAACTGTTATGTTGACAAAAGAGGCCTTATCCTTTACCTCCTTACCTTTTCCAGAAAATCTCTTAGGAGAAGCCCAAGAATGTTCAAAAATTTCTCTGACAAGACAAATATTCTTTTCTATCCTCACAAGATTTTGTTACTGAACACAGAAATTCATACAGGTCCAAAAACAGAAAAAAAAAATTTCTCACCCTTCCTATAAGCATGTTGTGTTGGCAGGCATTGAAAAGGAAATCCAAGAAACACACCAGCTGCAGCAAGTCCTGTCTCAGGCTAACCTGCTCCATGTGTGCCCCTGTTTCATAAGAAAACCTTCTGAAATCAGACACTTTGAAGCTCCTATGTGGCTTAATCCCAACACTTTCATGTCCTTCCCAAGAAAACTCGCTCAACTTCCCATTGCCAGAGACATCCACATCTTTGAGAATTTTCCTAAGAGGTGTTCAGCAAAATGCACTCCAATATTTGTTGATGGAATTCTAATGGTAAAGCCATAAAAGAAATTTCAATTTGGAGAATATTTTCCTCAAAGGAATTTGAAAACAGAAAATTAAATTATTCACTTTGCAAAACATCTGAGACTTATCCATATCCTTATATGGAAGTTCATTGTGTGTTTTGTTTTTTGTTTCTTTTTGCTCAGTAGTATTTCATTCATGAATATGCTACAGTTGGTTTAATACTTTTTGTTGATAGACACTTGAGCTGTTTCCAGTTGTCAGCTATTGTGAAAAAAAAAGCAGCAATAAAACATTATTTATACAGTTCCTTTGGCAGACATTTATTTTCCTTACAGTTGGATAAATAATGAGGAATAGAGTTACTGAGCCAATATATGTAACTGAACAAAGTGAATAACTTTATAAAAAACTACCATTCTCCTGTTTGTTTTTCTAATTGCATTTTTTTCTAAAAAGCTTTAATTTTTGCTCTCTTACTTAGGTCTATCATCATCTAAAATTAATATTTTGAATTTTGTTAGGAGGGCCTTGAGTTTCTTTTCCCCTGTGACTATCCATTTGTTCCTGTGCCATGTTAAGAACAATTTCCTTTCCCTCACTCAATTGTTTGACATTTTTGTTAAAATTCAGATGACTATATAACTGTAGGCCTATTTCTGGACTCTACATTCTATTCTATTGATCTATTTGTCTATCCTTATGTCAATATCTCACTGTATTGATTGCTGTAGCTTTGTAGGAAGTTTTGATTGCAGATAGTATATGTAAGCCTTGGAACTTGTTATTTTTTTAACTGATAACTATTCTAAGTTATTTGCTCTCCCACAGAAATTTTGGGATCAGATTTTTCATTTCTATTAAAAAATCCTGGACTTATAATAATTTTAATTGCATTGAAGCTATACATTAATTTGAGGAGAACTAGTATCTGATGCTATTATAAGTGGAATTAATTTTTAAATATTAATTTTTAGTTTCTAGCATATAGAAATATAATTGACTTTTATATATTGATCTTATCCCAGGAAACCTTATTTATTCTTAATATTGGTAACTTGTACACCCCCATCATCCCATGTTTTATCATGGAATTATCAATTTTATTAAAATTTGCAAAGAACTTGATAGGGAAAAGTTTTAGATAATTTAGTAGACTGACTATTAAGGTAGTTGTATAAGCAAAATAAGTAATGTGTTCCCTTAAGATTTGCTTTTCCCGTAACTCTTGTTGTTTAAGGTGACTTTAAGGTGACAGTTATCTGACTCTTTAACCAGTAACTTCATTAAACTAACAAAGTTGCAATGGTTGGGTGAATTTACAATGTATATGTGCTTATCTTGAGTCTGTGACTTGTAAACAGGAACTGGAATTGTATTTAAACATCAAAGACCACTAGGCATGAGATAATGGCTGAAAAGGATATAAAAAGGAAATGCTGAACAAAGGGGTGCACAGATACTGACCAGACCTGTTTCTGGTGGTCCCACCTACTTGTGAGTAGAACTTTTATTATTTAACCTGAATTCTGTGTCTCTGTGTATTTCTTTCCGAGATTTCTGGAACAAACTAACAGGCTTTTCCCATTTTTTTTTTTTCACTTTCTGTTTTATTTATATCTGCTCATTATTTTTGTATTAGTTCTATTTAATATGGATTTGATTTACTCATCTTTACTAGCATATTGAAATCACTGAAACTTAATCTTATCTCCTAAGTATTTAAAATCTTAACATACTCTAAACACTGTTGTAACTACATCACACAATTTTTGATATGTTCTATTTTCATTATCATTTAAGTAAATAGCATGTTAAGGGCTGGGAATTTACCTCAGTGGTTCCGCCGCCTGCCTCACAAGCCAAGGACCTGAGTTCAATCCCCAGTACCAAAAAATAAATAAATAAATAAATAAATAAATAAATAAATAAAAGAGCATGTATTTTCTCCTGTAACTTCTTTGATCAACAGGTTATGTAGAAATTTACTATTTCGTTTCCAAATTTTGTGGCTTTTCAGGACAGCTTATTGTTATTGAGTTCCAAATCAGGTGTTTTGTGATCAGAGAATGTACTGTATAAGATTTCAATATTTTGTAGTATATTGAGACCTTTTCAAAAGTCTAATCTATGGTCTAGTGAATGTTACATGTTTCCTGGAAATGAATTTATATTTGTCGGTTGTTGTGGATAGTATTCTACAGATATAATGAAGTCAAGATAGTCAATTATGATCTGATTTTCTATATCCGTACTGATTGTCTCATCTTGTTGTTCCATTAATTATGAGAAAAGTATTCCAGATCTCCAGCTATAAGTCTGCATTGTCTGTTTCTATCTTTTTTCTATACATTTTTGTTATGTGTATTTTAAAATAAATCATGCTCATGAACATTTAAAATTGTTGTTTACCTAGTGAATTGACCCTTTTGTTATTATGAAATACTACGTATTATCTCTAAAAGTACTCCTCTTCAAGTTTACCTTGTTTGATATTAATATAGCTACTCCAGCTATAATTTGATTGGCTTTTCCATAATTTAATTTTTTCATTATTTTATATATAACTTATTTGTATTTTGTTGTTTTGAAGTTCAACTTTTGTGGGCAGTATGTAAAATATTGAGGTAGCTCTTTTGTTAAAATCTATTTTGTCACTCTGACTATTATTTCAGGGATTAGTCATTCAAATTTAATGTTAATTATCAATATGATTAAATTTAGTTCTGCCAATCACTATTGGTTTTCTATTTCATCTGTTTTATTTCTCTCTTCTATGTTCTTTTTTCATTTATTCTACAGCTTTTTAGCTGTGTTTCTTTGGAGTTTCTTTGGAGGTTTCTCTAGGGATTGCAATATGTATGATAAACTTTCATAATCTACTTTGAATTAAAAGTATATTGCTTAACCTAAAATTTTTACCTTGAAACAGTACAGATCTATTTATTCCTTGCATTTCTGTTTATTGTTTACATTAACTTCACTTGTACTATAAGTACCACTACATCTTCATAATTTTATAAATTATAACAAATCACATATATTTTTGAATTAAGAGAAAAATACATCAATGTAGAGTCAATTGTCTCTATAGTTTCTCTGTTTGAAAATTCATTTTCTCATTAAGACTTATTTATATCTCCAAAACTAACACTAACTGCTCTTTCAAGATCATTTACAGTGAAGATGGACAAAAAATTTGACTCATCTGATGCATATACTCTCTGCTGAAGTCAAACAGTGATACTGTGCCTTCTGTTTCAGCTCTTACACTGTAAACAAATGTACTTTTCGTAGTCTATTTAAAGCACATTTTTGGATTTTTATGCTTTTTGTTGGTAATTTTACTATGTAAATGGCCTCCAAATATAAGCCTGAAGTACTGTCTAGCATTCTTAAGCATAAGAAATCTATGATAAAGTACATGTGTTAGAAAAGCTCCAAGCACTTCATGGTGCTGTTTGCTGTAAGTTTAATGTTAATGAAGCAACTATATATATATATATATATATATATATATATGGATATATATCTTATCTTTAAACCAATCCTACATAAAATTAGGAAATGTCTTGGTTGATTGAGGAAAATGTTATAACTAGAGGCTTGCAGGAACTTAATGCTATATTTCTCCTAGGAACAGTGATCCAGTATTCACTAATTCAGTGTTTGCATTTACTTTATTTAGCATAATTGCCACAAATAATAAGAATCAAATATATTTTATCTATATAAACACATGTATGTATATAAGCCTTTAAATTTTTCTATATATTTTCTATTTTTGGAAATGCTCACTGTTTTACAGATTCAAGTGTCATTTCTCTTCTGTCAAAAGAATTTTCTTCAACATGTTTTGTAGTGCAAATGGGCTGGCAACAAATGCACTGTTTTTGTTCATCATAAGATGTCTTTTTTTAGCTCTCAGTTTTGAAAGATATTTTGATTTTTACTATAAGTTAAACTGTGGGTTAACAGTGGCTTTTTTCCCCCTCACAGGATTGTTAAGACATTGTACCATTGTTTTATTTTCTCCATTGTTTCTTCATGAAAATCAGAAGCTATTCTTATTGTTGTTCTCTTGGATGTAAAGCATCAGTTTTCTTAAACTAGTGTCAAGACTACCTCTTCATCTTTGTTGTTCTACACCCTCCACTCTGGTACTTTGACTATGTTGTGCCCTTGTCTTGTTTCCTTTGCATTTATTCTGTAAAACTGTGGTTGTCACTTAAGCCTCTTGTGGACTAAGTCAGTGATGGTGAACTTTTTAGAACTTTCAATGATACTAACAATGCACAGTGGCCCGTGTGCCATAGTTTTGCCACCACTGGACTTGGCAGTACTTTCAGACAAAATACCTCATACTTGTTAATCTCATATTTCACAGTTACTTCTTCATTGTAAACACTCCTTCCAATTTTTTGTTTATATTCAGTTACTTGTGACTTGAGATAATTGTGTATGTGTGTGCACACTGTTTTTCCACATTTCATAACTATTTCTGTGCGAGAAATAGTTTAGCCAAGCTACTCCATTGTTACTCGATTCACTTCTTTGTATTTTGAAAAAGATATTTTCATGAAAGTAGTGCCATAAATACATTATGAATGCTTACTGTGCATCCCATGGTCTCCATTTAATATCTGATTAGCACATTTGAATTCTGATAGTCTAACCAAATTAGGTTTGTTAACAATTACAAGAAACTTGCAACTGAAAGTGAAGGTTATTTTTAGTCTCAGAAGCAAAACGTAATAATTTCTTATTAAAGGGTTCACATTTGTTATCTAAATTTTTTTCTGATTACCATATGTGATCTATATAAAACTAAGTAACTTGGTATCTTTATCCGTTTAAGCAGCTGTAACAAAATATCATAGACTTGGAAACAGTCTGTAAAGAATAGAAATTTATATGTCACAGTTCTGCAGGCTAAGAAGTACAAAATCAAGTTGTTGGTAGATTTAGGGTCTAGTATGTGTCCCCTTCTTAGTTTATAGTTGATGGTTTCTTGCTATGTCCTCACATGACAAGAGGCATTTGAATCTCCCTCAGGCCTTTTAAATAAAGACACCAATCTCATTCATGAGGATT
>NW_004624765.1:12010371-12028490 GCF_000247695.1 Heterocephalus glaber | reverse complement strand
TGGGAGAGGTGGGACAGGGGCTGGGAGCAGCGGTAGGGATGGTGACCCAAAAGCCCTTTCCTGTGGGCTGGGAGCAGCAGGAGGGATGGTGGCCAGGAAGCCCCTTCCTCTGGGCCAGGAGCAGTGGGACTGTGGCTCTGAAGCCCCTACCTCTGGGCCAGGAGCAGAGGGACGCAGTACCGTGGTCTGGTGGTCTGGTGTCCTCTGCGTCTTTGTAGTGTGGAACCAGGTGGCTACCTATCTGTAGCAGGGTGATTCAGTGTCTTCCCTGTGACTCAGGACCTTGGTAGGGCATGCACAGACCTGCCTGTCTGCAGCAGGCTGATTCGGCATGTTCTGTGTGACTGGGGACCTCGGTAGGGTGTGGGCAGACCTGCCTGTCTGCAGCGGGGTCTATTTGCTGACAGTTCTGTGGAAGAATTTCCCTCAGCTCATTAACCAAAATATCTAAATATATGATCTATTCAGTGTCTTCTATTAATAATTTCATATTAAGACACTGAAGTCAGAGTTACCTCCCATGGTGGTAGATATTTTTCCTCTTATGGTTTAGATGTAAAATGTTCCTCAAAATCTCATGTGTTCTCATGTGAGATATTCAGAAAGTGTTTGGATCATGAGGACTCTAACTTCAAGTGGATTTATCCATTTTTAAGATAGTTTGATAGCATTATTGGGTGTTGATATAAACAGGAAGTGAGGCCTAGTTGAAGGGAGAACCTCATGGGAGCATTAATCTGGGGACTATATCTGCTCCCCACACCTTTGTTTGTGGTTCTTTCTTTCACTCTCTGTATCCGGGCTACCATGAGATGAACAATTTCCTCCACAGTGCCCCTCAGTCATGATGTTCTGACTCACAGTAACAAAACAAGCTGACCATAAACTGAGACCTCTGAAATCATGAACTAAAATGTACCTTTCCTCCTTTTATGTTGTCTATGTCAAATATTTTGTCATAATGACAGAAAACTAATACACCCCCCCCCTTTTTGTTTTAGTATCATTACAGACAAACACACTTTTAAAATTTCAATGTTATTTCAATTTTAGTTTCTTATTTTTTAATTACCCCAAGTATTACCAGCGGGAGCTCTTTCAATTGTCTTCTGTGTCCTTTTGACATTATTGGTTTTTTATTGCTTCCCACATAATAAGAAGCACTAAGATACCTGTTTAACATCAGTTTAGTTTTTACTAAGTATTCCCTTAACAGTTTTTTCATCTTTACATGAGAAGAAAGGCAATTTAGGGAAGCAAATATTTTATTTTAACCTGGAATATTAATCTTGGTTTAGGTTTTCCCAAATCTTGAAACAACGGCGTGTATGTTGGTCAACTATTTGGAAAATCGTTCCAGGAAGTGAAACAGAGGGTATAGGGAAGTAGAGACTTGAAAGGAAGAAAAACCCAGAAAATGTGAATTAATGACTTTTGGCTGGGAGCACTTGAGGTTCAAAGTCTTGGAAGCCTCTGAGGTATCTTGTGGAGCAGAACAATCATCTTCTTAGAGTAAGCATACTGAGGAAGTAGGAAACTGAAATATTTATCAACCTCACTTTCTCCTCTGATTAGAGTTGCCTGGGGCACAGACTCTTCTGGGTATGGATGGTTAGACCCTTGAATGCTGGAGAAAACTCTTAGCTGAGAGACAGTACCAAGGTGCTTAGGACAGGAAATTGTCATTGTGGCAATTTCCAAGTGAGCCAAGAAGGTAGTGGTCAAGGTAAAAACAGCATCCACTATGCTGAAAGTAAAGTCAGTAGGTCCTTGACTATAAATGTTGTACTCCTTTCCTTTTCTTTATTGCCTGCCTGACCATAAATGTTCCATTTATTTCCTTTATTTCCTGCTTAACTCTGTATTAGCCACCTTTCTCATTGCTGAGATATAATACCAAACACCCACAATTTAAAGAACAAGAGGTTTAATTTGCTCATGGTTTCAGTTCAATACACAGCTGGCTGCAAGATAGAGACATCACAGTAGGCAGATATGGTGGAGCAAAGCTGCTTAGCTCATACTGGCCAGGAAGCAGAGCAGAGGAAGAGTGCCACAAAGGAAGGGGCATGAATCAGACATAGAACCCAATGCTATGCTCCATGACCCAGCCCGATGCTCCCGGAGGTGGGCTCCACCAATCCAGGGGGCAGAGCCTAAAGTCAATCAAGTTGAAACGCCACCCTCACTGCCACACCCTTGATCCCTGCCACTCTGCATCTGACTCTTTGATCTAGACATATCCCAGTGGACTATTTTCCCTGCATCTTCTAGTTCCTAAAAGCTACCCATGGTGTTATATGCCAGGCAAAGGGCTATATTTAGCTTAGTTTATTCTCGGTGCTTCATGAGATTTCCAAGTATCTAGTACTCCTGTCCAGTTAGATATCTCATACATTCCTCAAATCCATCATTTTTCTATTTGATCTTATCACATCCCCGTTATTCTCCCAGATCATTGGTAAATGATGTGAATAGCGTGAATGGAACCACCATCTATTCGACTTCTCAAGCAAGAAGCCAAGCATTGCCTTTGACTCTTCCCTCTTGCCACAGCCAATCCATTGTCTTTTATGTTCCAAGTGCTTTTTAAGCCCATCTGGATCTCTCCATTACCAATTTCTTTGTTCTAGTTCAGGACGTCATTGTTTCTTGCCTTGATTTCTGTACCAGTCTCCAAAAGATTCTCTGATGTTCACTTCTAATCCCTTTCCATACTACAGTGAAGTGATCTTTTTTAAATGCTACAAAAGCAATGGATCCTAAGAGTATTTTGTTTGGAATTCTTGTTGAATTTGATTTGCATTAGATATAAAATGAAGTCTTTAAAGTCATTGAAATAACTTCTTGGCTTAGCTTATTTTCATCTCTACCATATAACCTGTTACCACTACCACCCACTCCAAGTTCCCACCCAAATACACACACACACACACACATACACACACACACACACAACTTGAACACACCATACTATCATGGGGCTTCTCTGAGGTCCTAAAAAATACCCACTTCTTTCTACCCCATGCCAATACTCACCTTTTATTATGGAGTACTCCTCTGACACATCTTCATCCAGGTGACTCCTACTCCACCTTAAGGTATCAGAAAACACATCTTTGAGGCACTTTCCATATGCTTTTCTAGTACCATATACTTCTTGTAAACCTTCCTCTGACTTAGTTTTTCCTGGCTGTAAGTTGAATATATAATAGTGTCCACATTATCTGGTAGTTGTGAGATTAGATGAGTTAATACATGCAAAGTACTTACTAATCATTAGTAATCAATGATCATTAGTTATTTTTACAGTTATTACACAACATATTAAATTTTAATTGCATATTTATTTGTCTGTATCCCTACTGGATAGAAAGTTCCATGAGGGCAGCAATCTTCTGCTTCTCTTGTTCACAACTGTAACTCCAGCACTGTGTTCATTGCTACATAGTGGGTACTGAATATATATTTTTGATATAGATGCATAAGTGAAACAGAGAGATGGTAGTTTGAAACAAGGTTAGTTCCCAGAGGTTTAAGGAGATGGTGGAGAAGTAAATAAATATATGTACAATGACTGAAGTTTTGGAAGAGGTAGAGCCTTTGGGTTGGCCTATGCCAGATTTTCAGGGACCATCTGTAGCAATGAAAGAAGAAGAGGAGCTACATGATCTATTTTAATCTTCACAGTGGTCTTGTGAAGAGAATAATTTTACTGAAGAGGAATCTGAGCAGCAGAAGGGTTGAATAACTGGTCTGAAGCCCCCCAAGTAAGCGACAAAGCAAAAAGCAAAACTTTCCACCCAGTCTTGTAGCTCATCCCTTCCAGAGCTGTTAGTAAATGCTAGTGAAAGAATTTCGGGGCACAAATAAAGTTGGAGATAGATGAAAATGTTGATTTGCTATTTTTCTGCAGGGCTCCTCAGAATCTTTTATGTGCTTATATAATTGTGGCTTTCGAGGAAAGTGTGTAAGCTTCCCCGGCTCCCTGGAACACAGAACACTGGGTCTCTAGATTTTTTGTGGGAAACAGCCATAGCTTTCTCATTGTGCTAAAACATGGCTGACTACCTCTCCCTGACTCTGACATTTGATACTTTCTGATGCTTGAGGATTCAGTGATGTAAACATTCTCCCTGTTTAGTGCTCATTTGATTAAAGGGTTATTAAAGACAAATGATGTGCTCAGCACTGGGCTAGATGCTGTGCTTGTCCTGCAAACCATTGTCTTGTGACAATACTGAGAGAAATAAAAACAGTAACTGCCACAGCACAACCTTATTGCAGAGTGATTTTTTAAAAAGCATCCGTCACTTGCATCTCACTTGCTGGGGTAGATGCAAATGCAGTAGTTGCTACTAGCTTCATATAAGAGATGAGATTGCAATTCTAAAGAGTCAAGTGGTTTGCTCAGCCACATGGTTAGTTATTAATTCAAGATGTTTGTGTTTTACTTTTTCTTCAACTAGGGGGCTCTTTCTTTTTTTTTTTCTTTGGTACCGGGGATCAAACTCGGGTCCTGGCGCTTGCGCAGCAGGCGGCGAAACCACTGAGCTAAATCCCCCGCCCTAGGGGGCTCTTTCTTTACACCATTACCTACTTCATGATTCTGTGCAATTCTAAAATTTCTAAGTGATAGATTTAATTTCTTAATATACACATCTAAAACAATAGAAAATACGTTACAAGTCTTCATAGAATGGTGAAGTCAGGATGGACCTTGGATATTTTTTAAGAAACAGATTCAAGGAGGCTCAGTGACATGCAAAGGCCATCTATCAAGCTACCCACTACACTATCCCTCCTTTGGGGAGTATATTTATTTTATCTCTGTCTGTTCTGAGAGGCTCCAGCCAAACTGGGGTTCTAGTACCAAGAATAACTTAGAACTCTGCCTTAATGGAAAACCTAGCAGAGCTGGATGTGAATGACTATGGGAGACCAGATGGGAAGAATGAGGCCTCCTCAGTGAGCACTAAGAAAGAGAGGGTGCAAGTACACTGAGACACTTCTTGCAAAAGAAAAAACACCTGAGATCCTGTTGTTTACCTGGACAGGTACCAAGGAGGGAAGGAGACAGACGAATCCTGTGTAACTTTAATTGCTTGTGCCTGTGTCTGAGTGAATAAAGCCGAGATGTGCCAGTCACTGGGGACTCTATGTTGAAGGGAGACATGAGCCCCAGGTCCTCCAGATTTTAACCTGATTCTGTGTCCCTTTATTTTTCATCCTTGTCACCCCTTGGTCAGGTTCCTGCTCATAGGCTGGTTCCCACAGGTGGCACCTGAAGAGGGACCTGGTCAAGGAAGTCCACCCATGGAGGGAAAAGTGTAGTGAATCAGTGTTGGGGACTGCTACAGTGCAGGGGTACTGGCCAGCAAAAGAAAATGACACAAGGTAAAGGAAAAGACAAAAGGAATGTGAGTGCATGTGGTAGAGTCAGCTGCGGTAATGGGGCAGAGTTCATTGATTGAAGTACAACATTATATTCCTTTGTTGAAAATTATGTTGTGCCAGTCTGGCACTCAGTACCCAATTGATTCCTCAGATGTTGCAGATGTTATCAAACATAATACTTGGTTTCCTTAGATGGGTGCATTTGATGTAGAGAGTCGGGATTGAGTAAGAGAGGATTTGGAGCATGCAAAAGAAAAACACCTGAGATCCTGTTGTTTACCTGGACAAGTACCATGGAGGGAGAGAGAGAGATGAATCTTGTGCAACTCTAATTGCTTGTGCCTGTGTCTGAGTGAATAAAGCTGATGTGTGTCAGTCACTGGGGGCTCTATGTGGAAGGGAGACAAGAGCAACCTGGCCCTTCTGAATTTTAACCTGATTCTGTGTCTCTTTATTTTTTTAACCTTGTCACCCCATGATCAGGTTTGATCTCATAGGCTGGTTTCTATAAATGATCTCAATGTGCCTTTCATAGGAGACTTCTTTTGCCTGGGAGATGACCTAATGCTTGGATTTCCCACCTGTGACCAGTGATTCTTCACTCAGGAAACTTGTTTATATTAGCAAACACCCTGTCACTGGCATCTGACCCATGTCCTGTTTATGTTGGTCTGACCATAACCTTGGCATTGAGAATCTGACCTTGTGTTTTTCTTGGCATACTAGGGAAACCTAGCCTGTGGTAACCCCTAGTTCTTTAGGTGAAAAGTGAAAGTTCAACACAATAGGTCTTAAGTTCAAAGACTTATTACTTACAGATTCTGAGCAAGGAGGACATAATAAGTCAAGAAAGTAGTCCTCCATCCCCAGACCCAATCATGGAAGGAAAGATTGAAGAGTTGGGTGAGCGGAGCAATGTTTTTAAGAGAATGAAATTTGGGTCACTTTGAGATTCTGTGCAAATGTCAGGATAGTTCCTTTAAAAAAAGCTGGGGGGAGGGGTGCTTCAGTCCTTTAGGCAGGGGAGATGACACTAAGTTCTTATTTCTGGCTACTGTCTTAGGTCACTTGGTGGAGTGAAGAGGATGCTTTACTGATAGAGCTGAGACAGTTACTGCTGCTTAGCTGTTCTCACTGCATTGCTGAAATGAAGCCACTCAGTGAATAAGTTTGTTCCTATCATTACTATCCAGGCTGGCTTTAGTTTATTCCTCTATTGTTTGAGGAGATTTGATCGGAAGTGAGAAGCCTGTTAAGTCTTCACATTGGCAGTGATCTTTAAGACCCATAAAAGATTAATCACTGAGGGAACCCATAACTTTGCCATGAACAAAGGAAAAAATTCTATTTTTATAGCTGCCTATGTTTTATCCTCTATAAATTTTATAATAATGATTAGACTCAAACTATGGGCATAATTTACATATATCAAAATCTCTCTTGCTGCCCTTGCAGCCAGATAAATACCTGCAGCAAATATAAGGAAGCACATTAAAAAGCAGAGAGTGCTTTGGCTCTCCAGGGGATTTATCAATGAAACTTCTCTAAGGGAAAGAAGGAGAGAAAGTAGGCAGTGGGTGGGGGCAAGGGGTGGAGAGAAAGAGAACAGGATTGTGGCAGTGCCTGCCTAAGACAACAGTTGTGCATGCTGGGTTCACATAGGTCTAGTGTGCTCTGCACATCTCAGAAATATAATTACTTAAGCTTTTTTAAGCTATCCCAAGGTGATCAGTCTTACTTCCCAGAAATGCCTTTTCTCTTACATTGACTAGAAAGTCTTTAGAAACATCAGTGCAGAAAGGACTTGAGAAATGGATGCTATTTAGCATGATTGGCTTCTCCCACCTGTGTCCAGAATTTGTCAAGTCTAGAGATAGGGGTAGTGTCTATGGCTGGATTGCTATGCCTTTCCTCTGTTCTGTCCTCCCACTTAGCTTTACCTTTGATCAATTTTGTCTCCCAGCAGCACGTTAAAGGTTATCATGTGGGGATTTAAGTCTGGGCACACTGGCAGACATGTACCAAGGCAACAGCAGCTACATGTAGATTATGGTACAAGCTTTTAGGGTAAACATCAATTTCTCCAATTTGCTATATCCTGAGAACCTTATAAGCCTAGCGAATGCATTGTGAGTGTGGATTTTGTGCTAGATGGATGAAGCAGGGAGTATTTCTGTAAAGGACTGTTAATGTACATTGAGTCCTCAGGTTAAATATTGTGAAGGAGAAAAAGTCCCAGCTGTTTCATTGCTGCCCTCCTCTTTCTACATGCCGGTTTCAATCTTCTTGGACTGATTGAAGGGCTGCTTGGCAATTTCTCAGTGGATTCACTTTCATGCTGATGGGAGACCTTGCCAGAGCTTGTCCCCAAACCCTAGGGCAAATGGGTCCCTCATCTCTCTGCTTATTGAAATCCTATCTCTGCTTCAAGTTTACTGCCTAGCCTTCAGCTCAGACTAATACTGGCTGCACATTATCCATGACTTGTGCCCTACATTTGGAAATGTTCCCTGTTTCCATAAGATTCTCCTTTTTACCATAGGAGCTGTTGAGCTCTTTCCACATGTTAAGCCCTGTGTTTTATGCAGATTACCTAATTTAATATGAGTACTTCAGTGAGATAGTTACACTTATTATCTTCATTTGAAAGATGAGAAAAATACAGCTGGAGGTGAAATGACTTGCCCAAAGTCAGAACTATGAAGTACTGGAAGATCCAGACGCAGTCAGCTGCCATCCATTTGGAATGTTTATCCAGTACACTGGGCATCTTTCAAAGCCATTTGCAGTGTATTATTGGATATAGCTTCCTAAGAACTGGACATTTTTTGTGTGTCTTTGTTTTGCCTCACATATTTTAGTCACAAAGACATATTTTAGTCACAAAGGGCCAAAGCTATCCCAGGAAAATCCATGATAACAACCAGAACCTATATAGCCAGTAGGCATAGAAAGATGATTCTCCCCAGAGGAGACCCAGCTTTTTCTTCCTGATGATCTTAAAAGACTGGAATAGGATAATCTAGTTTAAGGACAACTTTAAATAAAAGTTTCATTAATCAGAATGGGTATTTCTACAGTAATGAGCCCTGAGTTGAATTTTAGAACTCTCTTTATGCTTTGTTAGTAACAGAGCTGTTATAAAAATAATTTGATAAGACAGCCCATTGCAATGGTGTGACTTAACTATGTAAAAGGGTCCCTTAGCCCAGTGTCTGAGCATCCCTAACTTATGTAACGCTAACGTAATGGATTATGCATATTGTATTGGGTTAAAAATGAAACCCAGTGAAGTATTACAGCAATTTAAAATATATATCGGGTCTTGTTCAGCATAGATATTTAAAATTTAAACCTGTTTAAATATTCAACTGAAACTAAAATTCTGAAAAATGGAATTCAATAGAAAAGCTCCATTAAGAGTAAAAATGCTTCTCCAAATCCATTTGGTTCTAATAGAAATCCATTGAGTGAGGTTTTCATTGTTGCAGCACCAGCCAAGGGAAAAATTATACCCACATCTGGGCAGGAGAAAATCAGTTGGACTTTTTGTGGCAGGAGCAACCCACACACCCTTTGGGCTGTGGTTTGTTTTAAATGCTTAAGAGCTCTTTCTCAAGCAGCATCTTCCCATTTGTACCCCACTTCAGTGAAACCTCATTTCACCTTCCACATCAGATGTAATTCTTAAAAAAAATATTCGCCACCTTTTGCTGCAATATCAGGATATTGACCAATTTTCACCAATTTACCTTCTGAGAGCCAAGCTTTATTTCCCTGATAAACATCCTGTAGGATGTTTTTATTCAATTAATCGGAAGGATTGCTTATGTAGAAACGTACTGCTTTATCAAGGTTGGCTTGAATATCGGGGTTGGGCAGAGCCCCAGATTTTCCTTATTGGGTTCTCCAAACACCAAACACATGAGGATTCTGAAACATAATTAAAACAATCAGCAAGAATTAGCCAGCTTGGTGACTTCATTCTAATAGCAAATCCAGAGAAGTAAAAGTACAGGCAAATGAACAGCAGCTTTCCAGAGACAGAGACTGCTGTTAGGAGACAGAAAATGGAGGGTATTATGAAAAGAAATATAGGATAATATAAACAGAGTCTCTAATCCTGAGGACTGTAAATCCCTTTTCCTTAATTGGTTTAGAAACTGTGGGCTGTAATGTGAGATGGAGGGCTCTGGCTGCCTTTCTTCTTTGCTGCCTGAATCACATTAAATGAAAAACAATAGCAGGGCTGACATCTCCTTTTCTGTGGGGGCACTTAGTGCTAATCTGCTACTGAGACTAATGCAATTACATGGGATTATGGCTCTGCCAAGGATTCATAGATTGGGGACTTTGGTGGAGGGGGTGCGGGGCTCTCTCAAAGCAGGGTGTTGGGGCTTAAGCAAGAGAGTGGATCAGGTCTATGGTGCTCTTATCCCACAATTAAGGTAAATAATCCTGATGTTGTAATTAACTCAGTAACTTGATTATGAATTCTAATTCAACCAGAATTCTAGTTTGAGACCTCTTCTTTGGTGCTTCCCACTATTTGCTTACTTTTAACAGTTTTTCGTTGAATTTAGAGATTTCCCTCTAGAAGCATACCTTTCTACTTATTCTTACAGTGTGTAAGCTTCATTTCAGTTTGTCAAAACAGAGGGGAACTTCCATTTAGGAATTTAGGAATCAAAAATCGGCCAGAGGGTCACTCCCTGGTTTCCTGTTGCATTTTCTGTGCAAATTCGAACCAACAAGTACTGTTGGTTTTATTACAAAATATCCACCAGAACTAGTGACATGACCACAACCAGCAAGCTAATTCGGGGTTTCTGTAAGTGTCCCAGGGAAAATGGCATTGGTCTCATGCTCATTACACTAGGGAAAGGTATGATATTTTTCAAGACAGTCCATGAGCAGGGCACAATGCTTTGAAAAAAATCACCAATTTCCTTCTGTGAACCTTAACAAAAGGCTCCAACAGAAGAAGTACCACATACTATCAATTAATATGTTTCTCAATCATTTGGTAAGTATTTCTAACTATTGTCATTTTTAAATAAAAATGGTGAGTATGACACTTTTACCACATTCCCAGCATGAGGCAACAATAACCTTTTCTTAATTCTGAAGCTATTGGTTTTAAATAAGTAAATAAGCACCCCTAGAGAATGCCGGAGTTATTCAATCATCTACATGTTTTATTGAAATGCTCATTGAATTTTGAAAATTTGAGTAATGTACAGTGATGAGCACAAACACACCAAATAAATAAGTTCTTATATTACAGTATCTTTCTGATGGTGCAGCAAAGAACCTCTGCCCCAAAACTCCCTCTACTCTTTGGCTTATGGTATTTTCTTCAAAAGGTCCATGTTTTAATACAAATATGACAACCTGGGATGTGAACTAAAAATTACAATTTGTTTCTGAATTTGAAGACCAAAGGAAATGAGACTCTGATGAGTCTATTTAGGTATGGAAGGAAAGGAGAAATGTAAACTTTTAAAACTAGATGAAGACAAATGCTAATGATTTCACATATTAATGAATGTGAATTTTACCCAGTTCTAAACAAGACAGCAAAATGTCATATTGGTTTGCTTTTTATTCAGTGTTCTCCTTTGTTCCCAGGTTATCCTATATTCACAGTAACTAGAACCTTCTCTCCTGGCCTTGAAATCAATAGCTCTCATTTTATGAGAGGAGAGAGGCTTCCCTACCTTTCCTCAAAAGCCTCTCTTGGTTAGCAAAGAACAGCAGACAACAATGTCAGGCTCTCTAGACCCAAGCCTTCTAGCCTAAAGACAACCCCAAGACAAGGGAAAGGATGAGATCTTCATTTTAAGGAGTCTACATCTAAGAAAGAAGAAGCACCTTGCCTAAAGATTGGGCCCAGAACTCCAGTGTTTGTCTCTTACTCCATTCCACACACTCATCTGAACTGCTCCCTGCCACTACCAGCTCCACCACAACCATACTCTCAACAAAACCACCACCCTCATCACAAACCACTACCATCACCACCATTTTGAGGGTTTACCATCTGCCAGACACTGGGATAATATCCTAAGCATATTGGCTCATATATGCACCACAACCCTGCAGGGCAGGTAGGCATTTTTATGCCCACCATACAGGGAAGAAAACTTAGTTGTAGTGAATTTAAGTAACTTCCCTAATCCGATACCTCCATAAATGCCAAATTCAGACTCCATGCCAAGCCTTTGAGAAACTGGAGCTTATTCTTTCCATATTCCTTTTCAGACACTGTGTGCTAAGTGTGAATACATGATGCTGCATCCATCGCTTTGCCATCTGGCATCAATGCCTCCAATTTCCCAGTAGGGAATGCTAACCTCAACCTAAGGAAAGAACATATGACCAGGGGGAGAGAACATCATCCCCTGGCCACAGTGATGGCCACCTGTACTGTTGCCCTGGACCCCACACCCAAGAAGATCCCAGGCTTGATTTAATGCTCAGCTGTCACTATCTTGAAATTCTTAAATTTTGAACAAGATTTACTGCATTTTCCTTTTGTACCAGGCTCTATGTATTGTGTATCTAGTTTTGGTAGTTGGTTTAGGGCTGCACAAATAAAACAACAATCTAAATCAATGAGACTCAATTCCAGGACTTTTTAGAGAAAGTAGAGCTCTTTCCAGTATAGGGGAAGCCTAGAGCTTCTGGAGGCCACTGTGCACAGAATCTGCCTAAGAATGAAGCCAGAGGACAGCAGAGCTGAGAGAGAGTCTTCAGTAAACCATTTGAGTCCTTGAGTCTAATACATGTTTTATGTTATTTTTGCCCAAGTCAGTTTGGCCTGAGTGTTTGTGTGACCCTAGGTTCTCTGCAGTAGACACAGAGACAGGGTTAGGGTGCTGGATGTGTACTAAGGATTCAGGTCTATCAAGAGAAGGGGGAGGAATCATGACTGCATAGAGGAGGAAGGCAAACTTCTGCATCTTGTGGGCTTGGCAAAACCTCAGGCAACTGGGTAGGTGCTCTGGACTGGACATTGCCTGTCTGAAGCATCCTGCATTAGGCATTTACTCAGCCTCCAGGTGGGGCTGCCACAGGAAGGATGTGGCCTAGATGGAAGCAGCTCCACAGCTGAGGCAGAGCCTGGAGGCACAGACAGCTGAGGTTGCTGCCTGCCTAACCTCCCGACAGCTGGGCAGCAAGTTTTCTGAAGAGGTCACAGTGCAGCCTATCTTGAGTCCTTCACCATAATCCAAGACAAAAGCTTCTATTCACCGTTTTATCAAGAAAATTAATTATAGAGAAGCAAGAAAGGAAGAATAGCCAATAAGAAGTTGTGGTACAGAGCTGGCCTCTAGTTGGTGCCCAGAAAATCTAAACCTCTGTCTCAGACTATGTCCTGGGACAGTCTGTGTTGGGCAAAGAAGGAAAAGAGCATCCACAGCTGACCTTCTTTCAACAGCAGGTAAGAAGTACTTAGGATGTAAGAAGTTTATAAAAGGTGCCAATTCACCAATTCAGGCGCTGGGAGTACTGGAAGATAATATTTAAATTCACTTTCCTAAAGTTCACCATCTAGTTGGGAGGAAGGAATACATATATACTCACTTCCCCACTTCCCCATTGCTGGGACAAAATACGCCCACAACTTAAAGAGGGAGAGGTTTGTTTTGGCTCACAATTTTCATCAGCTTCAAGGAAGAAAGGCAGGGTGGAAGGGCCTAGGTGTAGGAGAGCTGCTCACCTCATGACAGCCGGGAAGGGATATGCCCTTCCAGGTCACACCCACAGTGACTAGCCTCTTCCAACCAGGCCCACCTCCCAATGCCAGGCCAGCTGTACCACCTCCATAATTCAATCATGTTCCATAAACCCCACCTCTGAGCTCAGGAGGCTTTGGGAGGACATCCAGATATAAACCATAACATTTTGCCTCTGGTCCACAAAATACATGCACTTCTTTATACAAAATGTATTCAATCCATCTCTAATAGTTGAAAAATTCTTTACAGTTCCAGCACTGGTGAAAAGTCCAGCTCTAAAGTCTACTATGACACTGAAGGAAAACTTTTAGCCATGAGTCCCTATAAAAATTAAGGAGAAAGTTATACACTGCTGACATACAAAGGCACAGGGCAAACATTCCCATTCCAAAAGGGAGAAACAGGGGGATAGAAACCAATGGGACCAAAGCAAGGCAAACCTGCTTAGAAACCCAACAGGGAAAACATTAAATGCTATAGCAATATGTCTAGCACCCAGGGAGAGTTGTGCCCAGATTTGAGTTCCAAAGGGTTTTGGCAGCCCTTTCCTTATGGCATTGCCCGTTGCAATCCTAATAGTCTGTGGAGCTGGCTCTACTCACTGCATGTGGGCTTCCTCAGATGCTCTCAACTTTTAGTATAAACCTGGCTAAAAGCAGCAAATAGCATCCATGCTACAATCTGAAAACTGGGGTATTATGAAGTTTCCTGCAGCAGATTAGTTCACCACCCTTAATCTCAGTCTCCTGCAAAGTATCAGGACATGAGCAAAATGTAGACACATTTTCTACTAGAGCATAACACAATGGCCTGGAATCTAACTGTCAGTAAGTCTTTGCTCAACTGAAATCTCCTGAGCTTGATCTTTACCATCTACATTTTTTTTTTAGTAGTCTGTTTTTCTGAGCCTCAACCAGAATCTCCCATCAAGCTCAGCTCACAGCATTCTAGGGGTTTCTATCTGGCATCTTCAAAACTTTAACAAATTCCTCCTGGAAACCAATCCCAAAGGTTTCTGAACCACATGGCCAGGTAGCATCATAGCAACAACTCCATTTCTTTGGTACCAAAATCTGTCATTGTCACTTTCCTTGTCATTAAGGGATAATACCCAACACCCACAACTTAAAGTGGGAAAGGTTTATTTTGACTCACATTTTTAGTCCACAGTTGGCCAGCTCCAAGGCAGGAGGGCCTAGTGGAATGCAATGGTAAATCTTCTCACTTCCTGGCAGACAAGAAACAGAGAGAGAAGGCAGGGGACAGGGAGAGAGATATGACCTCCTAGATCCCACTTTCCATCACCAAAGTAGCTATAGTGCTTGCATAACCCAATCACTCTCTATAAGCCCTGCCTCTGAGCTCATGAGGCTTTTGGGGAACATCCAGATATAAGCAATGACACACCACAAATAAGGACCAAATAGATGGGCGGGGGGCAAAACTGTTGCCAAAATAAGAATCTGGAAAATGTGTACAGTGCCACCCTGAGAAGTAATTGACCCTGAGGAGTGGAGTAGCCAGACTTGTGTTTACCTGACTTGAGACTGGAACTAGATCTTAAAATCAGGGCTTTTATAATTTTATAGCTAAGGAGCAGGATATAGAAAGCCAAAATGCAACTGCACAAAAAAATAAATGAACCACATCTAGAGTGACAAACAGAGAGCAAGGCTAAAGGTCTACAATAGTGTCAAGAAAGAAACAGAAGCACTGAGATAAAGAAAGTGGAGAACAAAGACTAAAAAGGCCCAGTGTGCTGGTGCAGATTAGTACTATATATGTAAAAAACTAAGATAAGATTGTTTTAAAACCAAGATTACATTTTTTTCATAAACTTAACGTTTTACCCATTCTCAAGTCCAGTTGGTGTTGAACTGCCAACTACAGGTTCTATATCTACACACTGCTCATGGAACTTTTGACAGTGTAGATTCCTGAAGTGACAAAATTCAGTGTAGATAGTAATGACCACATATCCTTTTTCTGGAAATATAAACCCCTATTTAAGCAATGAAAACTCTGTGGTTTGCTGAGAATCAATGTGGCTTGTCAAGGTTTAAGGAAAGCAAGCAAGCATTGTAATCTTGTACAGTTTTGCCAGCTGTTGGAAAACTGAAGAGATATTCTAATCACCTTTTAATTTGTTCCTTCATATGTGTTCCTATTTCAAGATTGTTCAAATGAAGTAATTAAGTTGAATAAAATGTATAGAAATAGATTCCCTAAAGATGTCAGTTATTCAGGAAATGAGTTACAGATTCCAGATCTGGGCCTCTTGTCTGCCAGAAATTGTACATCTGTGGGTTGAAAAGTCCTCTCTTTTTGAGAAGTTGAAGTTCATAGAAGTGGGAGATAATTATCAGAATGATTTCCTTTCAGATACTTACTGTCGTTCTCACACATTTTTATTCTGATGATTCCCCTAGTCTGGCTAGTTTGTGAAGAATCCTTGGTGCATTGATAGATGGATTGGTGGTTGTGGGAGGAGCAATGAGTATAGGAGTATTTAAGGATCAGTCAAATAGACATAGTGCTTGGGTGGATGTAAGGTTAAATTTATGGATCCTAAGTCTACTCTTTCAAAAAAATTCAGAATAAGATCTGTTTCCTTTACTGCAGAAGAAACAGATGTTAGAGCCCCTTTGCTAGGTAGTATTCACAGCTAGAGAGGATGAAGCCCTGCACAGTTCCTGTCATTATCCTGTTCAGTGGTATAACTGGCACCTTGTTATTTGTTTATTTAAAAGAAAATTTTATTATTTGCTTAATATTTGTTAAATGGAACAAAGAAATAACCTCTCTACTGACAGACATAAAGGAAAGCCACTCCCTTCCTAGTTCCACAAAGCCCAGAGGTCTTCTGCCTATATAAAGCTTTCTAATCCCAAGTTTCAAGAGTCTCACCACCACCCTCGTGTGTCATCAGAAGCTGTGTCCTTGTGTTTTAAGTCCCCTTCCTGGGGCAGGGTCAATATTATTGCTCCCATTTTGCTCAGTAGATCAATTTTCAATTCCCAACAACTGAGCTTTCCAAATTTTTATATGGTTAAACTTAACTCTAATTATATGTGCATAGAGAATACACATACCCACTGGAGCATTGTTAGATCTCAGGAAGAAATTATATTTCACTTTAAAATATGGTCTATAGTAGTCCAATTGTGGGATGAATGCATTGTGTGTGGGTCTCTTTTGCATATTTAGATATGAAAGAGTATGAGAAGTCGCCAGATAATATAATTTTCATCCCACCAAATATCGAGTACAATTCACTGAAGAAAATACAACTTTTGCAGTGTGATTTATGCATGCTTATATACCTTCATTTTGAGTCTATGTGAAATGCAGACATTTATAGTTCTATAACCAAAGGAATAAAATTTGAATGTGTAGTAAGATGAGAAATGTATTTTAAATGGGCTTTCAAAACAGAACTGAGAAAGTCATCAGGAGGCCATGGTGACTAATATAATTGGTTATTTTGTTAGATGACCACTCAGATCAAGGCCTGGCAGGCACAGGATTGAATTCATGCTGATATGCATGGGAGATGGAGTGACAGATTTCTGGAAAAGATTGAGAAGCAGCAACACAGTAATCTAGGCTGGCCATAAAGTGCACCATAAAGCCAGTATGAGAAATTCTTCCTGCTGGTGTGATGCATCCTTATTTTTTTTACTTTAAAAGAAGAACTATTTTATGATTTGGCATAGATCATTGATCATAGTGCTATTCTATTTCAAATATCTCCCAGCTGTGTTCTGTGTCAAATTTACAAAAGACATAACCATTATTTCTACAGAATATTGGAAGCTTGCAGGGCCATTCGCCCATCAGCACCTATCATTTCTAGTGTAACTCCTATGGGCATACATTATAGAAGCCCTTACCAGCCCCACATGATGCATGGGAAAGGAAGCATGTTAGAGAGTATTCCTCACTGTGATGGGCAGCTGGTGTTCTCTACTGGCCTGTGGTTCTAAAAGAACTCAACATTCCAGTAGAAAAGCTGCATCATGTTCTTTGAGGAAAGATGTATCTGTTCTTCCTCCAAAGTCATGTGACCTAAACTGGGCCAATTAGAGGCAGCATATCATGTGACTCAAGCTTCACCAATCAGAATCCTATCTCATCAGAGGAGATAGTCATTGATATAAAGATAGGCTTATGAGTGAAGCTGGACCAATTAGAATCCTCCCAGGACTTTTCCATGAGCATTTAAAGAGAAGACTGGTTCATTCCAATAGTGTTACTAAGTGAAAGGATATTATATAAGATGAGGGCTGCTGGAAGCCATTTTTACTATCACATGGAGAAAATATCCTAAAGATGGAAGCCAAGGCAAGACAGGGTGTGCTCAGAGATGGGAAAAAACCAAACTCATTACCCAATTTGAGTCTCTGATCCAATAATGCTTCATTCCAATATTAAACTTCCTTCTCATTTTTGAGAACTGGTAAATTTTCTTTGTTATTTAAGGTAGTTTCAGTTGGATTTCTTCTGTCACTTGTCACCAAAAAGTCCTAATATACTTGAAGATAAGGAGATAAAATACGTTATTCCATATTACCAGCCTTCCTTGTAGTGTAGGTTGGAGCCATGTAAATCTTACCAATAAACTGTGAGTAAAATTAAAAGCTGAGATGTGATGGAGACATCTCTTGAATGGAGAGACCCCCACAATCCTTTTCTTATTTGTGGAAATTTAGAGGCAAGTTAATGTGACTAGAAGATGGGAGTGATTGCAATATCCAGATTACTCAGACTGTACAGCATAAAATCCCCTCCCAAACTATACTGTTGTAAGCTGTAATGGTTTCAGGAATAATTTGTTATGGAAGCACATAAGGGCCTCCGTATGTGTGTCTGTCTGTGTATGGGTGGCACATATATACATATATATATATATGTATATATATGTATACACATATATACATATATATACACATATATATACATATATACATATATATA